>VUYT01000038.1:0-169696 GCA_008802785.1 Symmetrospora coprosmae | reverse complement strand
GGAAGGACCGTCTCGCGCCCTTTGCGGGCAGGCATTGTCGGGGTTTGCCTTCATTAGAAGTGGCCTTGAAGACGGAGCGAATGGCTTAGCCGGGCCGTCAGACCTTTTTGCCAGCGCAGAAGCCATGATCAGGCAGTCTGATGTATTCCTTCTGAAGAGGTACCGGTATGGTACGAACATGAAAGCACACCATGTGCGGCTGCCCGTCTGTTCCTCGCCCCCATGCTCCTGCGAGGCTTCTGTGCCTGGATCTTAGAGCCGACCCAGGCCGGCCGAGCAGATGCGCAAGCGAGCTGGCTTCTTGCATCTTGCCTCTTGACGAACAAGCTCCATCCCAGCCTCGCCCCCACCCTGGGCTACTCGCAGCATCACACTAGCTGCACGGAGTCCTATTGCACCGCTTCAGACGCACCTGTTCCTGCGACACGCTCAGCTGCCGGACGACCAAAGATTTGGGGACCTCTGCAGCCATGCAGGCCAGCACGAGCAACGGCAGTAGCGCCTACTCGGCAGTAGTTGCAGGAGCATCGTCATCTTCGCCAACCTCAAGACAATGCTCTCCTCCGTATTCCGATAGCGAAGGCAGCGACCATCAGCCGTCCTCTCACCTGCTGCCGCCCGGAGGCAGCCGGAGTGGAGGACCGCAGCGACCGCACCTCGCGCACTCAAATACGGCCACCTCGGGCAGCTTTGTGCGCATCAAGAGGAAGAACACCAGCTCGCCGAGTCCAGTCGGAGGTGGCGCTGCACATCATGCTGCTCAGGCGATAGCCGGCGACGTGCCCGCGCAGGCCTCATCCAGCGCGTCAGCCGCAGTCACGACAGGCTCGACAGACCCGTCAGGAGGAGCGAGCGCATTAGCACACAAAGGAGGAGAGCGCTCAGTGGACCAGCTAGCCCATAAAGTCTGCTTCATCTGCTACGAGGACGAGAGTAGCGGGAGCGCCACCGAGAGCGGTGCAGACTTGGGCAGCAGCAGCGGGCACGGACCCTGGATACACCCATGCAAGTGCTCCCTTATGGCGCACGAGGACTGCCTGCTCCAGTGGATCAGCATCTCGAAACCTACAGCATCAAAGAACGTGCCTGTTGCGTGTCCGCAGTGCAGCGCGCCGTATACCATCAACCAGCTCAACTTCCCTCTGCTCAATCTGATAGAGCGCATCGAAGGAGTGTGGACGAGGAATATCGGCAAGGTCCTCATGGTCGGAGCTGGTCTAGGGTCCTGGTCCCTTCTCAGCCTCTATGGTGTCTGGGCCATCCGCAAGTTTGCAGGCGACAGGGTGACAGAGCAGCGTGGGTGCCTTGCGCTTGCAGCTTGAACGCTTCCTGCTAATCTAACCGGACTTCACCATTCTTAGTCCTCATGCGCCGCTCCACGAGATGGATAACCGCGCCGCTCGTGTTGCCAATCATGGTGCTTTCACGAACGAACCTCCTGGACTCGGTACGTGGCGTTGCTGTTATGCCATCACAGACTCAGTCTGATCTTCTCGCACTTCCAGATCCTGCCCTTCCTGCCCTTGACCCTAGTTCTCAACTCCACACTCCCTTCCACTTACGCTTATCAGGCCCTCGAGCCTTATCCCCTGGCGGACCTGCAGATTGGCTTCCCGCCCAATCCGGCACTCACGCTGTGCCTTCTGCCCTGGGTCAGAGCCGTGTACACTTCCCTCCGCCGGCGGATTTTTCATCTAGTCCTGGGTACGAAAGCTCGTCGGACGCCCATTACGTCACCTGGCACGCCTGGACTCGATGGCACGCCGCCCGCAATTAACGAGCACGGTGCACTAGGGGTGCCCATGCCGGGAGAGGCAGACTTTGCGCAGAATCAGCAGGCGCAGCAGAATGGCCGAGGTAACGACCCTCATGCCCAGTGGGGCGCAGGCGTCAACGCCGTGCTCGGCGGCGATTTAGCACCGGAGGAGCGTAGAATCGTACTCACGGTATCCTCAAGCATGCGCCTGCTTGCCGGCTCGCTCATCTTCCCGTGGGCTGCCGCAACAGCCGGATCCCTGCTGTTTTGGCTGGCCAAGAACACGTCCAATGGGCGTGGCCTTCTCGCTAAGATCCTCGGTGTGGGCGTTGCTAGTACCCTCGCCCCATTAGGAGGCACTTTTAGCACGCTGTTCGGCCTGGGTGGAAGCCTCTTCCAGCCCGCTCGGGAGTTTATCGATCCCGTATGGTGGAGGAATACGGTCGGCGGAGCTGCCATGATCATCGGGAAAGACGTGGGCAGGCTGCTCAGGATCTCGATGGAGAGAAAGAGGGCTCAGAGCAGGCGGGTCCAAGGGCAGCCGATCCGCGAAGGACTCGAGGTTTGATGGGTCCTGTGAGGGCCACGGCCCGGAGAAGCCCACGCAACGCGCTTCCTGCCCCTACATATGTGCCCACCCCACTTTGGCATGATGTTGTGACTCCTAGTGCACGGCTGCACATCACCTAGACCATGGAATCCTGCTCGTAGGCAGATGTGGCCTTGTGTGCGGTCGTGCTCTTCTCGCCACCCCAGGCCCTTGACGCGTCGGCTGCACGCATGCGCACGCGTCGCCGGGGTTGTTGACTGCCGCTGTACGGCTCTTCCCCAGCAACCGGCGCTGCAGCACGATGCTATGGAACAGGATGGACTGCTCGATGATGAGCACTCACCGTCTGCACACGAGCCCACCCTAGGCGAGGTTGATGCTGCTGCTGCCGTACGAGGGAGCGGGACGACGCTGGAAGTGCCAGATTCAGAGGGAGAGGACGAGGGCAATGACGAAGGAGACCGATGGGAGGAGCTTCTGGCCGGCAGCGACAGCAGTGAGGAAAAGGAGCAGCACACTGGAATCGACGGATCGACCAGCGCTTGTGACGGCGTACATCGCATTGCTGCCGTCTCGCACGCTTCGTTGCAGCCCGCAGTCGACGTAGAGGTGCGTGCCCAGTCTCCCAACTTACTCGCGCGTTGCCGCTACCAGCAGGAGCTGACGTCTGCCGTCCTACACGCATCACTGCACCTTCTCAGACGCTCACGCATGCTCCAGTCGCAGGTGATGTTGGTGCTGTCCATTCTCGGGTGTCCACACGCGAAGTGGCTTCTTCAGAATCACCGGACCCGATGGATCTCCTCGCCGCCTTCTCTCCGCACGTCGCTAGCGGACCATGGATCTCGCGATCACATCCACCATCTCCTAGCTTGCCCATTCCGGGGGCATATCAGTCTATCGCTGCTCTCGAAGCTCTAGGGTCCCCCGCAAGCCCGGCTCGATGTCCATCTCTGCCGGACGACTATGTTGGGCTCCCCTCTCCAGAAGATGATTCAGTCGCAGCTGGGCGGCCACTTCCATCGCCATTCGCCTCTCGCTCGCCATGCTCAGTTGGAGTTCATGCGCTCAAGGCGCCACGCGCAACATCTCACGAGGCGGACGAGGAAAGCGATAGTCTCCCCTCTCTCAGCCAGGCATTCCAGCTGCCACCCCCGCTTCGTACTGAGGCTAGCCCTACAAGATCCGACAGTGGAGAAGCGATCAGGGTTGTGCCCTATCGCAATGATTCGACCCTTCCGCCACGAGACAGCATATCCTATCCGCCCCTCTCGGCCAGCTCGCCGCCATCATCGAACTCGTCGCTCCCTAGCATTGGACACACATCGCCGCATGTCAGAAGGATCCTGATCGCGACATCTGCGGCCGAGTCTCCAGCCACTTCTGTGCAGACAGGCCCCGATGAGTTCAAGCGGGACATGTCGCCCGCCACTGCTCGCGAAGCAGCTGTACATAGTGGGGGCATACAAGCGTCAGTAGCGGGCATAGATGGCTCCAATGGACGCCGTCAGCTTCGACAGCGCACGGCAGCTCAACTCCAACCATATACGACGGATTTTCTGCGCTTCGCAAAGAATGCCACAAAGAACCAGTGGGGCGATTTGGTCACTCGGGAGGCCGTCTATGGCGCAAATCATCGAGCAGAAACGACCGAATCGATCAGGCGGCGTCTCGGTGTCTTGAAGAACAGGAAGGTCGACACTCATGGTGGCTGGCTTGAGCTCGACGATGGAAGTAAAGCTCTGCCACCTGAGGTCGAAGAGGCGAGGCTAGAGGCCGAGCTGCGACGTAGGCGGGATGCTGCGCAATTGGCGAACGGCACCGAAACAGAAGCGCATCGTGCTGCTCCAAGTAGTCCGGAGATCCGGGTGCGAGCGAGTGGAGCAAGCGAGAGCAGGAGGATTGAAAAGGGCAAAGGTGAGGCGCTGATTCGAGAAGCAGCCGCTCTCAACGTCAGGCCTTACCCTAGCATCGCCAGGTAGACGCAGCTGACGCAAATTGTCGCACCCATAGGGCGGCTTCTTGAAGCAGGGCAGGACCGCTCGACAGGCGATACGCCGCGGGTTGCATTCAGCAAAGACCGCCCGATGTCATCCACCGGCAGCAAGGAAAGAACTAAGCGGCGCCCGTCACCGGATGCGCAGTCTGAGGCTTCCACGTCCCGTCTGACAGTCGAGGCGAGCATTGCCGAGAACGAAGATCATGGTTCGCCTCATCATGCAAAGCGGAAGAAGCGAAGCACAAGAGTAGCAGATGAGAGGACAGTCAGTCTCTCAGCAACTCCCTCTTCGACTGTTAGGCGGAGAAAGCTCGTCATCTCTAGGTCGGAGAGTGAGCCGCCATCATCGCCATCGCAGCACGATGCTGGTGAAACGGAACGCACTATCCGTGCTGCCAGCTCTTCTCCGATACAGCCAGGCTCGCGGCGCAGAAAGCGGAAGAGGCCTGACAAGCCAGATACTGTCCGTGCAATACAGCGAGCGGGATCCGTCGACGTAGACCTCTCTCACACGTCGCCTGAAGGGTGTCCCAATGGTGACCGCTTTCGTCGTTTTGCTCGGGATCTGTCGCAGAGCGAAGACAGCGGGGAGGAGGTCAGTGGAGACTCACTCGACCAACAGGAGGATCGGAACGGCAGCAGCCCTGATCGGCCAAACAGTATTCCGGAAGACCGCTTTGCGCTGAAAGGCAAGCGGAAGAAGGCGGCTCGTGCCATGATGCCG
The DNA here is from genome assembly GCA_008802785.1 of Symmetrospora coprosmae. Lineage (NCBI taxonomy): Eukaryota > Fungi > Basidiomycota > Cystobasidiomycetes > Symmetrosporaceae > Symmetrospora > Symmetrospora coprosmae. Next base: position 164,667 of record VUYT01000038.1, on the reverse strand, counting down.
GCCATCTTCTTCAAGAAAGCCGAGGCGGATCTTGAGCTTATGCGAGAAGAGCGTAAGCGAGGCCGAGTCCGCGACATTCTCGACGATCGCGGGAGTGGTAGTAGTGCAAGCTCTGGCGAGGACGACCAAGGGCGTCCGGCGGGCATGGCCAGAGTCAGGATCAACAAGGGCAATGCGAACAGGCCGATTCGATTTTTAGCGGATGAGTCGACCAGCGAGTCGGATGGGCAGAGCGCACTGGGCCAGGAAGACAACGACGAGCCGAGTGAAGGAGAGGAGACGCAGCTAGCTCTTAATGCATGGGCGGCCATGGCCCAGTCAAAGCGAAGCACTGCGGTCGAACGCCCTCTTGCCCCGCAGGCTCGGGGGAGTGGCAGAGACGGCAAGCAATACTGGAATGGGGTTATAGACAAGATCTTGATGCGGGATAAGCTGGAGAGGGAAGCTGGTGCCGGGCAGGGTGCCGGTCACAGGCGGAAGAGGCGCAAACGGACACGCACAGCCGGACGCCCACCGTTCTCCACTAAAGGGCGCACGGACGCAGCGCTCGACAAGGGTGCGCGGGACTCTCGCGACCTAACACCCCGCGGCGTAGCTTTCGCCGCGAGCGAAGTTGGGCGTACCGGGTCGAGACAGGGCCGGCTGGACGTCTCTCACGTCCCGGCTGTCCATCTGGACAATGCGGATACCCTCTTCCAGGCTCTACCTGCCAGTGCGCACATGCAGACAGCCGCGGCTCGACCGAAACGCGCACCCTTTCGCAGGAGCACCGCGGACAGTATAAGCGGGAAGATCGCAGCAGACAGGCAACCGCCTGCGACGCAGGCGGCACCTACGGCCCAGCTCGAGCCACGGCTGATGGACGGCGAGCGCGACCTCTGGTCCGACACGCGTACCACATCATTTTCGCGCTTCTCCTGCGATTTCGACATTCAGCTGATACCTCCAGGGCTGTCCTTCCGATCATCGACCTATATCGCCAAAGGTTTTCTCAGCGATCTTCTCCATCTTTCGGACGCCCATCCAGCTGAGGAGTTACCGGATGCCAGTGCACCTCGACGAAGGTCTGCCGCGCCTTTCGGCATCCAGCTCGACAGCGACTTGACACTGGACGACTTGCTGGCCATGCTACCGCGCCTATGCGATGGCATCTACGATGAGGCAACTTCTGCTGTCGTGCCGAAAAGCTTGACATGCCCTAGCGGTGAAGCATTACGCTTCTGCATCCTGTACGTGTACGAGGTTCTGCCTCAGGGGCAACGGCGGCGAGCGAGGGAGGACCTACTGGAGAAGCTCGAGCATCTGGAGGGCAGACTGGATGCTTGGATCGCTTCGCCACCCTCGGAGAGCACCGCGACGAGCACTGCCGGGCTACCGGTCAGGATGCAAGCCCTTCTCGTCTCCAAGTGGGCCATGCTCGAGGTCGCATATCGCGACTATCTTGTGGCGAGCACGGAAGACAGCCTTACGTTCCAGGCCGACGAAGCCAGCGCTGCTTTACTCGGAAGGCTGGCCGAGCTCGTCCGGTCACTCCTGCAGGTTGGCATGAATCGCACAATGAAGGCCTTGAAAGCCTTCATAGGGCAAGGCGACTCTGCAGAAGCCGGGGACCAGAACGGCTTGGAGGACCTTACATGCGAGCTCTGGGTAGCAATACTCCATATCTGCTCCCTGGGGATACAGCACCCGCAGCTCACGATCCTCTCGCACGCGAATCTCTGGGACATCGTAGAGAGCCATCTTGATCAAGATGCCAAAGACCGCAAACTGCACACGATCCTGCGAGGCGAAGTCGCCGGCTACGCCGCCATGTCACTCTCTGCACTGTCGCAGTTCTCGCAGCACGGCATCTCGACCTCCACGCCCCGCCTAGCGAGCCACTGGTCTTTGGTGTCGGCTACAATCGACTGTATCAGGCCACAAGAGTACGCCGCTACCTATCTCACGATGTCCAATACCAGTCGGACGCGGTCTAGCCGGTACATCTGGACTTTGTATGCGCGCTGTCTTGTTCTAGCGCATCGCTGGAAGTGGCGTCTGCTCGAGCAGAACAAACTGGTCGGCAAGCTCTTCGACATCTTGAACAGCAGAGAGCTTCAAGATATGGCCATAGACGGCGAGGCGAGCTACCCGCGTTTCCTTTCGGACTTTGGGAGTGGCCGGATAGGCTACAAGGTGGAGAGGGACGACACAGCGTTTCGTATATTTCTTCGTATTCTGGCGCTGGCCGCGGAGGAAGCACACGCGAATGGCAGCAAGAAAGCCAAAGACATGCTCGCGCGGCTTAGCATGCGCGTTATGCCTATGCGAGAAAAGCTCCCGTATCCTCGCCTAGGGAGCGTCACGTCCCGGCAACGAAAGCACCGCAGCATCCTGGTCAATCACTACTCCCTCTATACGCTCTTAGCCGCCATCGATCCCGCCAATGCGACGAAGCGATTCCCGCGTACTCGAGCTCTGCTAGAGTTCTCGGACGCTGATAGCACGGCTCGGCAGGAATGCCTAAAGGCAATTGCATACCTTGGAATCGTCTATCGCAGGAAGGAGCTAGATCTCTCACCTGTTCTGGCGTGGTTCACGGGAATTGCCGACTTTCTCCGTACCCAATATCTGGCATTCGCCAAGCAGAGAGTCAGCCTGCAGGTCGTACAGCCAAGAAACACGGCCAATGCGCCTCCTCAGCACCAACAAAGCAGGTGGGCGCGTCAGCAAGAACAGCTCAAGAAGGACGCAGAGAAGGACAAGCACCTATCGCCGGCGGAGACGCAGCAGGCGCTGAACAAGGTGACCCGGGAGATGGGCGAGGCAGCGGTAATGATGGGACTTCTGCTTGGCGGGATCCAGCAGATCATGGCCGTATCTCCGGAACGGAGCGATGAAACGGAGCCAGCGTATCCCTTGCTCGATCTGCTGCGACCTGGTGAGTTCGTTGAACAGGCATGCGAGAAAAGGTATCGAGACCTAAGGCTGAATCTCGTCCCCAGCATGGATCAAGAACATTCTAGACTCGCCCATGGCGCTCGACCCAGTTGTCGGCTCTCAGACTCTGGAGTGCATCCGGTCGTTCCTGAAACTGCGGGCACGGGCTGCTCCTCGCAGAGACAAGGGGAAGACTGCCACAAGAGAAAGCCAGGACGAGTTTGGCGAGTTCGCATTCGATTATGACGATCCAACACTCGACGCTATCCTCGGAGTCGACAACGATGGTGCCGTTCAAGGCGGTGAGACTGGCGATGCGTCGCGTGCAAAAGACGAAGCGTTTGCAGATGTGGGTCAGGTGTATCATGCGGCAATCAGCTTGCCAGCTGACCTAGTTGTCTCGACATTGTGAACGCGCAGGTCATCAAGACCGACTTGTCGCCGGCCATTTATCACCTCCTGTCAAACCTCAACATGTCCAGCCTCGGACAGACTGTCGGAGTACCCTCGATACCGGACCGAGAAGGGTACATTGGCGATCTGGTGGACGTCTGGACAGGATGTGCCGCCGTTCTGGTCGAGAATGACATGCGCGAGTGGAGTTACTACATGGCAGAATTCGGAAAGGAGTCATGGTACAGAATTGGCGATGCAGTAGCTCGATACGAAGTCGGGCTGCACTTCGCCCACGGAATGCTGCTCCGCGATCAGGAGGCCTACAAGGTGAGATGGCAGCTAGCGGCGCAACGATGTGTGACGAGCTGATGTACAGTATAACAGGCATTCCGAGAACCCTGCTTGGATATCCTGCTCCGCTCCTTGATCACGCCCCACCTCTCCGGCGCTCTGGCACCCTACTTCTCACAGTTGCTAAACCGTGACCCGGATCTCCTGATTTTCCAGCATCTCCCCTTCACGGCTAGTCCTGTCCTGGACCTCTTCGATATCTCGGAGTTCCAGCTCGCAGACCGGCGCCTGACTGTGCTCATGGCTATATTCCGCAATTGCAAGGACATCATTCTGCGGCGATACAACCGTCCGGCGCCACTGCTTGTTCAAGACGGGCAGGACCAATCGGTAGAGGAGGAGAGAGAAGACATCGAGGTGGTGCTGCTCGAGCAGCAGCTCGACAGGGCCCTTGCGTTCAGGCTGCTGAACGGCCTCTGCTCTGGCTTGAGAGATCACCTCGATGCCTTCAAGCACAGGCACACTGCCGATGCTTCGGACGACAGCTATGCGCCACACAGGCTGGAACGTTACGCTCGGACGTGCAGGGAGATAGTCAATGCCATGAAAGAGGCACTGGGCATCGGGCTCGCCAACGAGCGCAACATTCCGCAGCTGAGATTGCTAGCGGGCGTGATGAGCGGGGCGTCAATGTAGCATAGGGACGTCGCGAATCATCCTTTCGGGCAAGCGGGTCGAGCCCTGTGCCCGCGGTGAAGAGAGCTTTGCTGCAATTGCTGCATATGTCAGATTGCAACGCCTACAATGTGCTCTGTACACTTCCTGGAGCAGCGCTTCAGTGTATCTTTTGGGGCGCGGACGCCTGACAACCGGGCGTATCCTCGATCCTCGCTGTCTACCGACCTTCCACTCGTCCTCTCTTCCGTCTTCCCGTTCGCCCTGTGTCAGTTCAGCTCGCCACACGATGACACTGGCGCTGGACCCTTCGAGATTGAACACGAGATGCGCGAGACGAAACGACTACGCTTAAGCGGCAGGGCTGAGGGATCGGTCGTTCCTTCGGTCTGCACCGTTTCCGGCAGCGGCGTCGGGGCTCTGCTCGTCGCGGTATCGGCCAGCAGATCCCTCGACGGGCGCATCGGTAGAAGCCTCGCCCCCTCGTCCGCCGTCTCGGGGAGCGGGGGATCGTCGGGGCGAAGGGGATCGGTCGTTCCTGCGTCCAGGCGAGCGCGAGCGGCCTCGACCGCCGCTCGGGGCATCGCGGCCACCGCCACGGCCGTCATCGCGGTCGCGACCGCTGTCTCGTCGGGGAGGGGAGCGTGAGCGTCGGCGGTCGCGGTCTCCGCCTCGGCCACCGTAGCCACCGCCGTAGCCGCCACCGCCGCCGCCTCTGGGTCCGTTGTCGGATCGCTCATATCGCCAGTTGGTCGAAGGGGCGTTCTTGGCCCACTAATTTGGTGTAGATGGAGTTGAAGTGTCAGCAAGGCGATTAATGAGGTCTGGCGGGGCAGAGCAGAGGAGACTTGCTTACCTGAACCGTGACCTGGTAGCCATCAACTCGGCGTCCGTGCATGTCGTGGTACGCACTGCGATGCGATGAGAGGAAGGAATGATTAGATCAGATGGGCGAGACTGTGGGGGATGCGCATGACAGGAACCTACTCCTCGGCGTCCCTCTCATCCTCGAACTCGATGAAGGCGTAGCCTCTGAGTCGTCCGAATTGGAAGAAGTCGCGGGGAAAAGACCAGACCATCGTTCGTATCGTCAGTTGATCGTGTCCGACTCGTCTGCGCCAATCGATCCAATCGATCCGCTTCGAAGCCGTGTGAGGGGAGTTCGGGAGATCGCGACACTGAGCCAGTTAGGGACAGGGTGTGAGAAGAGTTGAGGACATAGACCCGCGAAGAAGGTGCTTTGCAATGCATGCTTTTCGCTGACTGCGCACCATGGTCTGCGCGATACGTGCAGCCGGGGCCGAACGCGGATCAGGTCCGTACGGTGCCCGCCGTGCCTGTAGGGAGGACCGAGAGGCCTTCTCGAGAACGTTCTCGACCGTCTTTCCGACCGTCTAATTGTTCGCCCCCGACTACAGGTTGCCAATCCGTCCATTCGTGCAGTGACGGGTTCTTTCCATCCCAACGGGGACCGGGCGTGAGTGGAACTCGGACAGGGCGGATAAGGGATATCGACTCGAGCCGTATCGCTTTTGCGAGGCCGTACGCTCGCATCGGTTCGATGTTCGTGCAGAATGCATGCTCACACTTTGGCGGTCGAAGACTTTGGAGCCGGAATGTCGCATCGGACGAGCCTTCCATATCGCTCAAACTGGTCAGAAGGGCGGAGAGGCCGAACGAGAAGCGGTTGGCAAGCGTGCGTGAGCGTGCGGCTCGCGAGCTTGCTGACTTGACACTCCTTGAGTGAGGATGTGCCTCACCTCGTAAGCGAGGTCCTTGGCTCGCAGGTCCTGGCCGAAGCCGGCGACGAAGAGGGTGGTTCTCCTGGCCGACCTTTTGCACAAGACGGAAGCGCAAGGGCATCGTCAGCGGTGTACAAGCAGCAGCGAAAGGCACACAGTTCCAAGTCGAGCGCCTTACATTCTCTCTGTATTCTCGTGCGTGTGCGTGTGTAGGCCCGGCTACTGTGATGTGATTGCTCCGCTTCAAGCGTCTTGTGACGAGGGCAGGGCAGAGCGCAAGAGCAAGCGAGCAGAACGGCAGGCGGGCGGGCGGGCGGGGTGAGGACCAACGAGGAGGCGACGCCACAAGAATCATGAACATATCAGGACTTGCAGCCTGGCCTGTCTGCAGCAGCTGGATGGCTAGCAGTACATGAATGCAGATGTACTGCGCGGATCTCCCTCGTCCTCGTCTTTCGCTGCTTTGTTGGCTGTCCTTCCTCCGAGGCTCTGGGCAGCGTCGGGCACGCTTTCCGGGCACTGGCAAGGGCGCTCCAGGGCTCCATCCCAGCCGGCCTGTCAGCGTCTCGTCAATCCATCCACGACCCCACTCAGCTTCTCGCATAGAAGCCATGGCTACCATTCCATCGCGTCTGGCAAAGATGACAGCCTCTTCTGGTACGTGTCCTGCTTGGAACCCAGGGCGGAAAGCGAGGCGGCCTGGATGGGGTGCTGCAGCCCTGCCCGCCGGGCTCAATGACATGCTCTCTGAGAGGCAACCAGCCTGTGCAGGGTCTGGTCTGGTTGCCCGGAACTGACGTCGCTGCGCATTCACCCTGCCCCTGCCTCTCGGTTCTTGCCGCTGCCGCTACAACAGGCTCGTGGCCGATGGCACAGGCTCGCTCTCGAGCGCTCTACAGGACCTGGTACAGGTGCGTCACACCCAAGTGTGTCCAGGCGGATTGCACTCTCACTCTTGCTGATCGCGTTCCCCATCGCGCTCCTGCGGCATCGCACGTTCCCGCACGCACAGAGCCGCACCCGAGATTGTCCAGATCTACGCCGTGAACATCCCTGCCACGGCTATCCGTGCCAAGGTCCGCGAACAGTTTGAGAAGAACAAGTTTGTCGACGACCTAGAGGCAGTCGACATCCTTCTCCTGAAAGGGTACCAGGAGTACCAGGAAACGGTCAACGCATGGAAGATGGAGAGCCACCTGATGCGCATGTTCAATGCAGAAGAGGTACGTCAGATAAGGCTGCGGCTGACAGACCACGAACTCGACGTGTGTCAGCGGTCTCCTACGCCTTCAGTGTCGGCACTGACGTAGCCGAGTGAATTCTCTCGCCCTCATCTCCGCGCAGTACCCGGCTCGACCTAGTGAGCCAAGCCCCTGCACCTCTCTACAGATTGGCACATCTAAACTGACCCTTCTGCACACGCGTACAGCTACGTACCTCGATCAGTTCTACGCTGGTCGAGATGAGGGTTTGACGGTCCAAGTCAGTATATTGCGGCGTTATGAAAAGCTCGCAAACTTGGGCTGACATGGGCCTTTCACCCCTTCCCACAGCCCGCTGCGTGACGCAATCGATGACACGCATGATCAACGCCTTAGCGTCACTCTATGCCCGCGTCTCCTGCCACCTGCTTGCCCGCTTCGTTGTACTTGCTGGCTTTTGTAGAATATCGGAGTGCATAGTCAAAGAATCCATGCCAGGCGGGGATAGCCAACACCCGACACTGATGAAGCGCAAAGCTGTGCGTAGGCTTTCAAGCACTAACAGCATTGGATTACACCAAGCGGGTCTACTCCACGGAGTTGAGTTCGACAGCCTAGCTTCATTGGCTGGCCAGCAGGGGCTGTTTCTGCCCCGCTGCGGGCATCACTGCTGCATCTGACTGCATCTCCTCGTCATCTTCCTCGCTGCTACTCTCGCTTTCGTCGTCGTCGTCGTCGTCCTCCTCTTCCTTGGCTGCCAGTCCAACAGCCGCTGGCTGTCTAAGTTGGCCGCCGTCCACTTCCTCCTCCTCCACCTCGTCGCTCTCACTCTCGCTGTCACTCTCGTCCTCCTCTTCCGTTCCTTCATCGTCCTCCTCCCCATCTTCGGACTCCGACTCCAGAAATTCCTGCAGCCCCTTCGTCCTCGGCACCTCTTGCCTTGCGTACGCTGAAGGGTCGCTCTCCGTCGGAACGAGGACGACCTGTTCCCGCAACCTTGGAGAGGCCGACCGCTGCACGGCATCTCGGGCACTCCTTGCCTTACTGCGCGAAGTCTTGGGGAACGGAGCGTTGGTGAAGGAAGTTGAGGACGATCGGGTGCCTCCGCCGTCGTCGTCGACATCGGCCGGAGGGTCCCGGAGCGCAGAGGGCGAAGAGGAGACCGCCCAACCTGGAAGCGGACTCCATCCGCTCAAGACAGGGACGACTTCTGCGGCGTCCCCTCCCATGGCAGGTGCGGTAGTAGCCACCGTTGATTTGCCGAACCGCGCCGAGAGCGCAAAGGTACCCAGCAGCTGCTCGCTCGCCAGTGTCCTCCTTGTCCCGTCTTCTTCCCGTTCTGTGACGCTTCTCGCGTCCTTCGTCTGCTTCAATGGCCCCGAGAGGAGGACTGTGCGCAAAGCGGCACGCGTCCGCTCCTGATCTGCGACCGCTTCCTTCCGCCGAAGCTCCCGACCGACGGCGTCACCGCTCTCTCCGCCCAGAGATGCGTTCTCATCGTGGGCTGCTGCGTTCCCAGCCACAAAGTCGCCCCGAGCAAACGCCTCTTCTTCGACAGCATTCCCTTCGTCCTCGGCTTGTACTTCGATCCCAGCCTCCTTGACCAGGGCCACGTAGAAGCGTGTGAGGTCACGTATCGCCCAAGAAGCATCGTATCGGCCAAGTGCTGTAACATATGCATGCAGTATATGCACTTGACGGAGAAAGGGTGGAGGAGAGCTCGAGGAAAGGAGGATAAGCTTTGTCGAGAGGAGCAGTAGCGAAGATTTGGCGGCTTCCGTCTGAGACATATGTGATGGGTTGTCTCTCAGCTCCTGTCCTGTCCCGCCCAGGCGTGTAACGGGTGATTGCGATATTACATACCTCCCGCTGGAATGTGCGGACGCCCACACGAAGCACGTCGACCGCGCTGACCATGCTTCCAGAGAGTAAATGCAAGAACTCCGCCACGAGCCCAAAGAAAGCAGCTCTCGAGGCTGCCGACGTGATCCGACGGTTGTGGAAGGCGGTAATGAGCCTGACCAGCGTCTTGCCCTGAGAGTCCGCCGGCGCAGAAGCCGCAGAGATGAGCCGGTGTAGTTCGAGGAGAGCTCGGTGTGTGATGAGTTCTGAAGTACCAACGTATCGAGCATGATTCTGCTCAGCTTTATCCTGTAGCGAGACTGTTCCCTCGGTCTCTGTTTGACCACTCACGGCTGCCTCCTTTCAGTACGAGACGCAGCAAGACTTTGATGCACTCGTGGGTGACTGCAGTGATGCGTGAGCCGCATTGTCCGATGCTTCTGACGACCTCGCCAACAAAGTCCTCATCTGGCGAGCGGATGTATTCCTTAAAGTTCAGTCCAAAAAGCGGGAAGTCAGCCCTAGCGGACGATCGCTTGACAACAATCCCCGCCCACCATGAGCTCGGACAGGATGACCCGAATGTTCTCCTTCGTTACCAGTAGTATCAAGATCTGCAGTTTGAGGTTCTGGACGACCGGCGCATCCATCGATTGCGAGATGTAGAAACGGCTGAGGTGCTGAGGCTGGCTGAAGAGGGCCTGTAGATACAGTTCCGCGATAAGAGATCAGGCGCCAAGTCAGCCTATCTGCATGCATGTGCTGGGATAGGCGCTAGATGTGCCCGCGCGTCGGACCCACTGGACGGCTGGCGGCGATGACGGCGATGTTTGCGAGCACTACAGCTTGCACCTCTGGCTGAGCCTGTAGCAAACGCAGCAGAGGACCGATATATCGGTTGGCCCAGCTTGCCGGAGCCAGACGGTGGTAGACGCGAACAGCGGCGAGCACCACCTGCAAGCAGTTCACCCAGAAGTCGTCAGTGCGGTGGCACCACTTCGAGATGGATTGTGGCCAACGCACCGCAGCATTGCGATTGAAGAAGAGTGGCTCCGCACACTTGAGCAGCAGCTCCAGATCCCTGTCGAGCTATATACGGTTGGATTCTGCTAATCAGCCTGGGACTCGTACAGAGCGCCCCGGGTATCGAGGCTGACCTTGCTGCCTTTCCCTTCTGGATCTGAAAATTCGCATCTCGCGTACCGCTCGAGCACCCTGAGCATGACAACCTGGCTCCACTCGTCCGTATCAACCAGCGAGCGGCACAATCGCCTGTATTGACTGTGCAGAAGATCGTTCCGCCCAGGGGCGATGTTCTCGAGAGCGGCCAGTGCAGTGCCAAGGACGAGCGGATTGCGGTCCGCTATTAATGTCTGTAGGATTGGGATGAGGGAGGTGATGTGCGAGGGGTCGAGTCTGGCGGGCGGAGTATGAACGATGAGAGAGCAACAGTTGGTGATGAGCAGGGTGCAACCGCATAAAGATGACCATACCATAATCAGCAGCGAGGAAAGATTTCCACTCACGCAAAGACCCTGTCCAGCGATTCAGCAACAGTCCGCCTGACGAACCAGTTGGAGTCCCTCGAGGCTGTCTTTAGGCTCATGACGACCAGTGCGGCGATGCTATCGAGGCCCATCCTGGCCAGTGTACGCAAAGCGAGTGCACGCACGACGGGGTTGGGATCGCGCAGGTCCTTCTGGTACATGTTGACGGGAAGCAGGGCGAGGTCGGGCTCGAGACGGGCTTGGCGGAGGATGTAGAGCGAGACGAGAGAGCGAATTTGCAGCGATGAAGCGGTAGACGAGGAGCCGGACGAGGACATGCCACCCGTTGCTGTGGAGGAGGACGAAGAGGACAGGCATTGGACGACCTGTGGAAAGAAGGTCAGGACCGGATGACCCTTGCTCATCATCTGCGGGCATGGTCGAGAAGACGCATGGAGCAACGGCAAGTTTCCAGTCAGCCGTTGGGCCTGCGACAGAGCCATGGCCTGCCCTGCCTGCCCCATGGCACAGCAGGCTGACGGCTGTCTGTCGGACGCACCGCGAGGACCCTCCGGAGACCTTCCGTCATGCTGGCATCCCTCCTCGTCTCGAGCAGCTTCTTTGTCTCTCGGATACCTTCGTCCGTGACAACTGCGCCATCCTCCAGGTACTTGCCCGCGGCGCCGGCTCCAGCCGCGCCTCCTGCTGCCGAAGATGCGGACGAGGCGAGGTTGGCCGCGTCGAGCCCTTGGAGGCCGAGATCCCGTGCCGTCTCGCTGAGGTTCTCATGCAGCCGCGCGGAAAGGCGGTAGACTGCCGTCTGGATTGACGTCGAGTCCATTGCTCCGGCGGCGTGTGCACGCGACTATGTGTCCTTGCTGCTGCTGCTGCTGTCTTCCTTCTGATGGGATGGGAGCAGAGGGTGAAGGACGATGATGACGGCGGCGTGACCTGCGACTACTGGATTGCCCCCGATCAAGCAAGCGGGCAGAAGAAGGGCAATGGCAACTCGAGAGGCTCAATCTTCGACGCTCACTGCTGTATTTTACTGTCACACCCCCGACCCCGCCAGCGAGCATGCTCTTCCGCAACCTCCGTGTGCACCAGATCTTTGGGGCAAACACAGAGGTCGGAAAGACGCTCTTCGCGACGGCACTCTGTCGGGCAGCTCCGACAAGCAGGCCAGCGCATTACTTCAAGCCAGTGGGCACAGGAGGGCACGGCGACGATTGGTGAGCATCTCGTCGTCCGTCTACATCTCTGTCTGCATGGCGCTGGCCGTGCCGCCTGGCCATTGCTTTCTGAAGCGGGACGCCCGTCCGTCTCTCCAGGCACGTCTCGACTTTCGCCCCACGGACGCGCTCGACAACCTGTCTGCACTACTTTGACGAGCCAGTCAGCCCGCATCTGGCAGCCGAGCTGGCCAGGGAGAAGGATGGCAGCGTGAGTCATGTCGAGTATTGACGCCATCGCAGGAGAGGAGAATACCCCCTGCTCACTGGCAGCTTTCTGGCCCCAAAAACAGTACACCCCACCATCAGACGCGCTCGTCAACGAAGGCATTGTCCGCTTCGCAGGAAGCATAGCCGGCGGGCTGTCTCAAACCGAGAAAGCAAGTCTCTATGTCGAGACTGCAGGAGGTGTGTGGCGCCTGGCGAGCCGGAAGGGGGACACGAGCTTTGTTGATGATGGCCCTGCCAAGCTGATTAAAATGCCCGGAACATTTGGATGTCAGGCCCACACTCGCCGACGCTGACAGGCGCTTCCCAAGTGGACGCGTATCGCCCATTGCGTCTTCCCACCATCCTCATCGCTTCCCCGCACCTTGGCGGTATCAGCACTACCCTCTCCGCGTACGAATCCCTCTTTCTGCGTGGCTACGACATCGATGCCCTGCTTTGCCTGGAGGAGGATTACTATGCCAACTGGAAGTACTTCTCTCGCTGGTCCGACGAGAAAGGTATTCCATTCGGCATGGTCAGGCCCCCAGCAGCAACTCCCGCTTCTGCAGCCATGTCGAACGAGGAGCGACAGCGCGACATTGAGCACATGAACGACTTCTATGCCAGTATCTCAGATCAGGACGTTCCAGCAGGCAATAGAGTGCAAGATGTCGTCGCTCGCTTGGATAAGGCGCACGAGGCTCGATTGGCAGCTTTGGACAGCCTCCCAAAGCGGACGCGAGACCATGTTTGGTGGCCATTTGTCCAGCATTCGCTTACCAAGAGCGATGGCGACGTGATGGTCATCGATTCTGCGCTGGGCGACCACTTCTCCGTTTTGCGAGGGAGCAGCGCGCTTGCTGGCAGTCACTACGAATCCAGCGCCGCTACAGAGGAGACTAGAGCAGAAAGTCAACAATCCCTGCTCGTCCCCACTTTCGATGGGTCCGCTTCATGGTGGACGCAGTGCCTCGGACACGCCAACGTCGACCTTACCCTCGCTGCTGCCCATGCCTCCGGCAGATACGGGCACGTCATCTTTCCCAATGCGTCCAACGAGCCCGCCGTCACGCTGTCTGAGCGTCTCCTCGCGACAGTAGGCAAGGACTGGGCGGACCGGGTCTTCTTCTCGGACGATGGAAGCACGGGCATGGAAGTTGCGCTCAAGATGGCGCTTCGGCAAACGGCTAGCCGGCTAGCAGATGCGAGGGCAGCAGAGCAAACTCAGCAACCGAAGCGCACGATAGAAAGGACCGAGTTGGGAGTCCTCGGCCTTAGAGGGAGCTACCACGGCGACACAATCGGAGCAATGGACGCCAGCGAGCCGAGCGTATACTCTACAACCGTCGAGTGGTATCGGGGAAGGGGGTTCTGGCTAGACGCACCGCTCGTCAAAATCGAGAAAGGAGGAAAAGCTGTCATCCGCTTCGAAGGCGATCAGTGGGAGGCGTCCGCGACGGCTCCGGACCCTCTCGTCTGTGACAGCCTTGACGACATCTACAACGTCGAGACTCGCCTGGCGAACAGGAACGATCCGCTCATTGCGAGATACAAGGAGCATATCGCGACTCTAGTCGAAGATGCTCGGGACCGACTTGGTCTGACGTTCGGCGCACTCGTCATGGAGCCCATCGTGATGGGCGCAGGCGGGATGCTCTTTGTCGACCCGCTCTTCCAGCGACTGCTGGTCGAGTACGCGCGTGCGCCTTGGCTATCGTCACACTCACAGCAAAAAGCGCTCCCGCTGCCTCTGCCAGTTGTCTTTGACGAAGTCTTTGTCGGCCTTTACCGCCTCGGACACCAGACCACGTCCACCTTGCTGGGTGCCAAGCCCGACGTTGCCTGCTATGCAAAGATCCTCACGGGAGGATTAGTGCCCATGGCCGTGACGCTAGCAAGTAAGGAGGTATTCAATCTTTTCCTCGGAGAGAAAAAACAAGATGCACTGCTCCACGGGCACAGCTATACTGCCCACCCTATCGGGAGTGCCGTTGCCAATAAAACGCTCGACCTTATCACGGAGCTTGACGCGACTGGTGTCGAGTGGAATCAGGCAAAGAAGAGCTGGGCGTCGATGAACTCGTCTCGTGCAGACGATAGCTCCCCATTGACTGGCCTACCAGCGGAGCGCGAAATCTTCAGCGTGTGGGACAAAGCTTTCATCGAGCGGATAGTGGAGCTATCGCAGGTTGACGGAGTCATGGCCATGGGGACTGTGCTCGTCATATATCTCCGCGACGCCCACAATTCAGGTGAGCGTTTCGTCCCCTGTGTACAGCACGGGACGCAGGGAGCCTGCTGATATGCTTGTATGGCCCGGACTCGACAGGATATCAATCGACCGTTTCGGTGGACTTCCTCGAGGAGCTTCGGTACCCTGGCCCCACTGGCGCGGAATTCGAGGAACATCTCGCCGTTCACGCTCGACCGCTGGGCAATACCTGCTACTGGATGAGCAGCCTGAACACGCCACGAAGCACCTTGGCAAAGGTCGAAGAGGCTATATGGCAAGCATTGACCCGCAGTACCTAGTTGCAGGTCTCTGGGACGCCGATGCTAGGTCTGTCCTCCACGGGCAGACAACCATCTATGCCGATACTGGCATCTTCCCCCACGTGCTTGCGCGATAAGCATGGCGTCCAGGTCATTTCCTGCGGTCGCCGTCTGCTCATGTGGAGCCTCTATTGGGTACGCGAGACACCTTCGAAAGTCGCGCGGGTCATGCTTTCCGATAAAGCGCTTAGGATCATGGCGCCTTTCGCAGGACATACAGGAAATAGGAAAAGCCTGTCGTTGTGAGCTCTACAGAGAGCGACGGCGAGTTCAGCCGAGCCACATGGCTAGACCTCACGGTATGAAACACCTACCTGTCACTTCTAGCGTGGTGTCTGGTCTCGTCAGGTAGCGTCGGCGGAAATGCGGTTCTGCTCGGGGCAGATCAACTTCCGAGATCAGCTCGCTTCGCCTATGCAGTCAGCAGTATGAGCATGACGCACGCCCAAATGTGATGTAGATGAAGATGCCGCCTGGCTTGAGCACACTATCCGGGCACACAGTCACCATCAATCAGCCGCTTCGACGAGTCTCAAACGAGTTGAACAGGCACTCCGCACCGCAGCACTTCGTCCACTTCCGCATTGCAATCGTCTATGACGTCTTGCGCTGGGTTCTGTCGTCATGCATCCATGTCAGGATTGCCAATGTGAGCAGTCCCGCCCCAATTGTGTCTCGTCCCCGCTCACCCAGACGTCGCGTATCTGCGTCATCATGGCATCCATGGTCGCTTTGTCAATGGCGACATCGAAAGAAGCGCCGTCAAGCTCCATCTTGCGTACGTCCCCTTCTTGCCCTGGACATGTACTTGCCAATCAGCCTTGTCCTCGGCAGTCGGCCAACTTGGACAACTCGCATGTCATTCTAGGTCGTGGTGCTGCATGCAGATCTCGCATGCGTTCGATGCAGACGCGTGAGTAGTCTATGTTGACAATGTTCTCGTAACCATCGTCATACATGTCTTGCGAGAGGGCTAGGGATACGGAACAGTGCGTGGAAGACCGTATTTGAGCCTTCGAGCCGATTTTGAGTATGCCACCGCCGCAACCTACTAGAGTGACCCTAAAAAGGTCATGTGTTCAGTTGGACTGGATGTAGTTGAAGCGTGGGAATCAGTGCGGTCACCCACGCAGCCAAGCATAACAATTCGGCAGGTCTTGTCTGGCAGGAGTGCGTGGATGTGGTCGGCAACGTCCTCAAAGCGCCGACACCAGTCGTAGGCATTAGTCGGGTCTTCTCTGCCGGCGTGCGAGCGGAGTTGTTCTCGCATGTCAGTCCATGCAGTCGCTAACAATGTGTGACAGTCAGAAAGTCTGCACCGACTTTGCGTATCTCTCGTCCCTGTCGACGCCAGACTGGGGTCAGCCTTACGCAGACTGGATGCGAGGTTCAGCAGATTGCACGCCATGCACCAGTATTCTCTTCGACCGTAGCCGGTATTATCCTGTCAAAATGCAGCAGGCAGCGGCTTGCTCGTCAGTCTCGATGGCCGGATTGATTGGGTAGATAGATAGACCCGAATTGTCGCCAGGTTTTCAGGGGCGCAGTTCTGCAAACGCACATGGGGCAGGACGTCCATTTCGAATTCGAGCTTGCGCGGGTGCCGCGCCGAGAAGAAGCTTCTTTGCGTCCTCGTTGATGCGTGTCGTTCGCAACTGAACCCTCAAGCTCGGAACCCGGCCGTCGGGACCTCCGTCACCGCGAGTCACGCTCCGACCTTCCGGACCTCCTGTGATGACAGAATGGCCGAGTCGCATGGCCCAAACAGCAACAAGGTCCGGCACGGCAGTGACATCAATGACGTCGGCATAGGAGCGGACAGTCACTGCGGCGCATCCGGCATGTCTGCTGTGCCTGCGCATGTCCCTTCTCTCCTTCCTCTCGCACCTCGACGCATCCGCAGCCTAGAGCTCCGCATTCACCTGATACACGCCTCGCATCTCTCGCTATGCATACTGCCTACACCCTCTCAGCTCTCGCTGCCGTCGCCTTGCTCGCACAGGGGACTACCGCTTCTCCCGTCCTCCGGCAGCGTCAAGCGACGGTCATCCGCTCCGGCTCGAGCACTGTCACAAGCCCGCTGTCTGCCGCTACCTCTGTCGGATCAGCCTCCAATACGACCTCGCCGGTCGCTTCCGGCCCCCGGGCCACAGTGCCAGCCTCTGTTCCTGCACCTGTTCTGGCACCAAACCAGGACGAGATGGACGCGACCGCTTTCCTGGTGTACAATGCAGCCGGAGAGACGTGTGTAGCACCCGAATTGGAAGCTGGTATCACATAGAAGGTGACTCATTTCTGACTCTCTCGTTGCTGGCGCCTCAGTCTATATCCCTTCACTGTGAGCGTTCTCTTCCAAACTGCATAGGCAAAGATCGCAGCCAATATCGCTTGCGCAGGTCCACCGACCCGACAGGACCACACGCGATGTTGACCCGCTCAATGGTCCGCTTCCTCTGGTTCTCTCCCTGAGCGGCTCTGGTGCGCGAGGACCAGTGGAAGATGCAGTCAAGCTCTCTGGATACGATGGCGTCAGTCGTTTCGTCCACGAATTCAACCAGGGCAACCAGTCTGTAGCGCACACAATTGCTGCTGAGGAGTGCGTATCACGCCTTTCCGAAAGTCCCGTTAACGTGCGCCAATCCTCCTTTCCTCTCGCCCAGACTGCTAGTCGTCACACCAATCGCTCCCACGTCTGACGATACATGGGACCTCGACGCACTCGGAAAGTGAGTGTCTCTGTCAACCGTGAGCGGATGATTCGGATGCATCTGACTCGCTGACTCTCTTCTCCTCCTAGCATTCTGGCCCAAGTCGTACAGGCCTTCGAGGTGGACTCTACCAGGGTCTGTCTTTGGTTCACTACCGTTATTACGCTTATACTTGACGCGCTGACGAGATCAACTTTCGCTCGCAGATCTACCTTTCGGCATACTCGATGGGCGCCTGGGCATCGGTCGAGCTGCTCCAGGCACACCCAACCCTCTTTGCAGGCGCTCTCATCTCGGCGGGCGGTGCCGGTCTCTCCGTGTCCGCGCTTGAGCCCCTGCTCAGCAACAACATCATCACTTTCGTTGGAGAATTCGACACTGAGGAAGTGCGCATTAACGCAGCAACAACGCAAAGCAATTGGGTGAGGCGATTGCGATCGAAGAGATGGCGCAAGAGCCACTGACCGATTGATTGGTCCCCCATGATAGGACGAAGCTATCGCTGCAGCCCCGAAAGCCAATGGTACTCTCACGAGTATTGGTCCCATCGCCGGCGCGGATCACCTCGTAATGTCGTACGTGTCGTGGCAGGAGCAGACATTCGCGCAGGGTGGAGAAGGGGGCGCTCTTGAGTGGCTCCTGCAGCAGATACGACCAGAGGGTGGTGAGTGATTCGCACGCGACAGAAAGGCTATCGCGCAGCCGGCGATGGTCTACTGATGTTGTTGCCGTTTCGCATTGTTAGGCAAGATCCCAGAGTACGCCGCCTAGACCGTCATAGCGAAGACCTCTACCTGAGCATGTGCTGATTCGCAAAGTGGAAGTAGAAGCCTTTAGCATTGTATGCACTCACACCAATGGCAAGCCAAGAAGCTTGGCCTATTACAACAACATACTTCAGTCATCGAGAGGCTACACATATGCTTGCTTGCTTCACGATACAGATATGCTTGCTTGCTTCATCGTCTTGCCTGAAGCGGTTGCGCCGACCTGCATCTTCGCGATTCCCTTGTTGAGCGTCTCTAGCAAAGCACACGCCTGACACAAAGCGTTGCTGCTCATTTGACCGCACTTCTCGCATTTGCGCTGGACTGGTCGCTTGACGTCCACCTTGACCATCTCGGCCATAGCCTCGCCTGAGTAGATGATGTCCAGAATAGAAGATGGCCGGATGGCTTCGAGGTCCTTGACGAGTGCTCGAGCATGCCCGCGATACGCCGTGGGCGAGTATATGCACTCTGTCGAATGATAGTCCAGTTTCTTCCGGAGTGCTCGGCAGTCGTCAGCTGATTCTGGAGAGCTACGGCCATGCAGAACCGGCAAACTCACCTTGAAGTAGGCATACATGACAATCTCCTTCTCGTAAGCGTACTTGAATGGCTTGCTGCGCTTGACCGCTTTGCCGTCACCAGCAGGGCCTGAACCGGTAGTGATGGCTGTACACCGCTCAACTCGTGCAATGTCGCCACGGAGGACTAGCGGACGGTCAACAAGGATCAGCGTAGGCTCTCTCGAGATAGGAATATGGCATCTACAGCTCACCGTTCATGAGCACCGTCTCGGCCACATCGTCCGCGTTATGGCCCGTAACGATGTGGTCGACCTGCAGGACATCGCCCCCCAGGTCGAGCGCCTTTCGCCTGAATACGCCGCAGTAGGTGCAGTTACCCTTTTTGCCCGTTTCTTGGACGACCTTGTCCATGGTCCAGCCTTCGTAGAGGTCCGCATAGGAGAGGATCTTGAGGGGCAGCTTGTACTGCTCGCTGTTGCGCTGCACCGTCAGAAGCGAGTCGTCTCGGTAGCCAGAGATGCCCTCGTCTATGCTGAGCAGCTGGAGATCCAGGCCGTAGTCGTATCGCTCGTTCAGCAGCGTCATGATGTGCGCCAGCACTGTCGAGTCTGCGCGGGCCAACCAGTGGCAAAAGTGTCAAAGGTGTCGTCAAGGGCCCCACGGTCAGCTTCTTCCTGTTCTCGACGATGGCCACTCCAGCAACGTCGGCGTCATCCCCAGTACCAACGATGCCAATGACAATGCACCTTTACCGCCGCTGGCGGCGACGCCGACCTTCTCGTTGCGTCTGAACAGGCTGTTGCGCATGATCGTGTGGTGAACCTCAGTCTCGAAGGCGAGGTAGAAGCACTCCCGGCACACGGCCTGCGCAGTCTTTGGACGCCGCAGGATGGCACGCCGTGGACTGCTCGGATCGCATAGCGCACATGGAGCCATTGCGGGAGAGATTCAGCTATCGACGGGTTGGCAGGAAGCAGTGGCTTCTAGGTTCATCAAGCCCGGACAGGCATGCCGGTTCTGCGGCGGGCACCATCATCGCGCGCAGGAGGCGAATGAACAGCTGGGCGTAAGGACGACAGACGCGCCACGAGGGAGGATGCGACTCAACGCATCATCTGCAACGAAAGAACGCCTCGCGTGCGTGCAACGGCTGTAATTGCAATGCCCGCAGGCCCGCAATGGGCTCCGACCGGCACGCAGCCTCCTGTCTGCTCCAGCTCGTGTACGAATGTGCCAAGGCCAGCAAGGCGATGCTGCCCACTCACCATGGAGTCTCCTCTCCTCTTCTCTGCTGAACGTTAACTCCCGCCCCCATCTGGCTCCCGTCTCAGCGACCGACACCGCCCTTGCATCCCCGATCTGTCTGAAAAGCTCGAGGACCGCACATTCTTTCCACACCACGCTCGTTCATCTCACCGGCTTCACTACAGCCTTCGTATTTCTGCAGTCGCGCTACGACCGCCCTACAATACCGCTCCGGCGACCCACACGATTGCCGTATCTGCCGGCCCTTCCAACTCCTTCAGCCTTGTTACGCCATTCACTCCAGCAATGCGCACCACAACCCTGCTCTTTGTGGCCAGTTTCGCTCTCGGTCAGGTGCTGGCATCCGATGCCCTTGTTTTGACCAATGAGACGGACGCAGACGGGGAACGCATGATCGTCAGACGGCAGGACAATCCGCGTGTAGTAAGTCAAAGTAGCTCGCAGAAGTCGGCATGACTGTAACTTCTGCTGAAGAGTGGTCTGCTCACCCGCAGCCAGTCTTCACGACATGCAAGAAAACCAAGCAGATAGCTCTCACGTTTGACGATGGCCCCTACGCCTACACGGCCAGCCTGTCCGACAGTCTTAGCAGGAACGCCGCGCACGGCTCCTTCTATGTCAACGGCAATGTGAGTAAGAGAGCTCCCGGCTATACGCTTGTTGCGCAAATTGACCTCCCCCGGTCACACCGCGGCAGAACTACGGCTGCATTTACGCGCCAGAATCGGTCGCAGGATTGCAAGCCGCCTATAGAGCCGGCCATGAGATCTCTTCGCGTAAGTCCTTCACCTCTCGTTTACTTGAAGCAATGCCTGTCCAGTGAAGCTGAAACTCCCGAATCATGCGAATCAGACACCTGGTCTCACGTTGACATCACAACTCTCACAGAAGCGCAGTTCCATAAACAGCTTGTGTACATCGAGACTGCTCTCAAACGCATTCTGGGTGCGTCTATCTATCCCGCCCAACCGCAGATGCGCCGACTTACGAGCTTGCCGCCGTCTTCCCCGGATAGGCGTGACTCCCGCCCTCTTCCGTCCCCCATTCGGTCGCTACAACGACATGAATCTTAGGGTTCTCAAAAAGAGGGGCTACCACGGTCTGGTCCTCTGGGATCATGATGCTGGAGATACGACGGGCAGCCCTGCTAGTGCATCTGTGGCCGGATACAGATCCCTCGCGCAAACATACCCCAAAGGTGGGCAGCCATGTTTCACTCCTTGACGTCTTCGACAGAGACTGATCTGATCTCTTCACCAGGACACATTGCTCTCAACCACGAAACTAAGCGGGACACCGCTCAGACGGTCATTCCTGCCGCCGTCAAGGAGCTCAAGAAGAAAGGATACAAGCTGGTCTTCGTCAGCGAGTGCCTCGGCATCGAGCCATACCAGGCTGTCGGCAAGCCTAAGAAGCGTGACAGTACTTGGACATGCACGGGCCTCCCTGCTCCGGGCGCAAAGGCCTGAGCACCGGTGGGTGCGCACCCATCGTACTGATGGAACGGACACTGTCTCTATAGCAGTACCGGGAATTTCTGGAAGTGGGCAGTACTTGGAACAATTCCCTAAATTATTCTGTGCGCTACCTTCGCGTGTGCTGCGGGTGGCAAATGCCGCCGTCGATGAGAAGGTGCCGGATTCCACAGACTTTTTGCTGATGACAGTGTTGATGCCCGAACATGCTGCATATGGTAAAACGCAGACGAGCCCTCACCGTACATCCCCCTTGCAGCTGATCGCGTGTGTATTCACCGGAACATCCCTTGTTCCCGTCGGCCCTTGTCTGACGCAAATACTCTGAACAAAGATGACGGTTGCCTGACGAGCGCCGGTCGCGCTCGCTGTCGGTACTGCTTCTGACGATCTGCCTTCATCTGGTGAACAGCAGCAAGTATGCAGCTTGCTCGCTTGCTCTGCCTGACATGGCTCGCCTGCAGTGCAGGGCTCCTCTGTAAGGCTATGGCTGTACCGCACGGCGCGTACGACGGCTCGGACCACACAGTCGTCGAAAGGCAACTTGACTTCGTAAGTGCCGCCTTTGGAAACGGTGTTGCGGGTAACGTCGTTGAGGTTGCCATTCGGGTTTCCCGCATGTAGCCCGTCTACTCTACCTGCAAAGAGCTCAAGCAGATTGCCTTGACATTCGATGATGGTCCAGCTGCCTACACAGAGAGCCTATCGAGTACTCTCGGCAGAAGCTCAGGCTCGTTCTTTGTCAACGGTCATGTGAGAAAAAGACTGCCTGGTGTAATGCCATTGACCGAGTCTGACGAGGTCAAGTCTCGGCCCCATCAGAAACGTGGTTGCATCTATGATCCGCAATCGGTAGCTGGGCTGGAAGCTGCCCACCGCGCTGGACACGACATTTCTTCCCGTGAGTATGCCGGTGAGGACTGCGGTCATCAGAGGCCTTCACTAATCGGTTGGGTGCGTCTGTAGATACGTGGTCGCACGTCGATACCACTACACTGACGGAAAGTCAGTTCAACGATCAGCTGGCCTTTGTCGAGACGGCCCTCAAGCGCATCCTGGGTGTGTGCGCTGCCTGTGAGGCCATTTCCTCTCGCTCTTTGCTGATCTCCTATCGTCTACCTTTAGGCATTACTCCTGCATTGTTCCGACCTCCTTTCGGGAAATACAACGATATGAATCTGAAAGTCCTCAAGAAGCGTGGCTATCGCGCGCTCGTGCTGTGGGATTATGCCTCCGGGGACAACGCAAGCAAGTCTTCCCAGGAATCCGTACATGCATACCAAAGCTTGGCGAGAACCTTCCCGCACAGTAAGGAGCTTCGTACTTACACGCGAGTCGTAAATTGCTGATCTAGTGAAGACACGCGCACAGGCCACATCGCGTTGAACCACGAGACAAAGCGCGGCACGGCTCGCAAGTTCATCCCAGCTGTAACCAAGGATCTCCTGAGGTGGGGCTATCAGCTGGTGACTGTCAGCCAGTGTATAGGCGTCGAACCGTATCAGGCCGTCACAAAGCCGAAGAACCGCGACAAGACTTGGACTTGCGCTGGCCTACCTGATCCAGGCCAGAAGGATTGACAGAGCTTTGTACGTCTCAACCGGCGCGGGAGCCGAGGCCAGAAGCTATGGGCGAGGCCAGCAGCTGTGAATTGGACCGGGCAGGAATGGGGCTACTGAGCTTTGATGCTTGGCTGGCATCGTCGTGCTCCAGGCGCGACGTCGGGCAACTGATACGTACGTCCTTTACATACTGAGACATCCATCTTGCGCATCCCGCAATATCTCCGCCCCTTTGTTCTCCGAGCTCGAGTGATGACGTATTGACGGCTGACTGACCAATGTGCGGCAGGACGCCCAAGATTGACCTTTACCTTCGTACCACCATACTCCGCTGCAGCATCTGCGCTACAACTTGTATCGCCTTCACTATCGAACAAGATGACGATCACATTCGGCGGCCTTCCAGACGAAATTATCGAAGCTGTGGCTGCTCATCTTGGCCAAAGGGACCGTCAGTCGCACGGACGTCCTGACATCTTGCGCGGGCGACCTATGGCTGACACAAGCGCATCTAACAATCATGTGTGCAGTCTATGCTTGCCTAACCGTGAATAAGCGTCTCCGACCCATTTTCGAAGAGGCCCTCTATCTGGGAGCAAAAGTTCACTTCGCCTCTCGAGGCCGCCGCAACGGGCGCTCGGTATATGAGGTCCGACCGCCTCTGCTCTACGTATGTGCGCGCTCCTCCAACAGCGTCAAGGCACGGGCGGCTCTCATCCCGACGGTCACTCTCGACCTCGAAGGCTTCAAAGACGGTCTCAGCCAAGCCATTGGCGAGTTTGCCCGCGCTCGTCCCGTTATTATGGGCACGCCGGAGGCGATGTGGCTGCTCGAGCTGCTCGCTCCACGGGATATCATCGTCTCCGTCTATCCAAAGGTAACGAAGGTGGACGGAGATGCTCTACAAGCGATCAGGACGGATCGTCTGCGCACACTTCGCGTTGTGCGCCAAGACCAGGATGCGCCTCTACCTTTCGACGCACTGCTCCAGCTCCTCCTGCGCGCAGCACCTACGCTGGAGACATTCGAGCTTGGTGGAGCCGAGGTACTCGCCACCCCGGCACAAATTCGACGGGACTTTCCGCAGCTCAAGGCGGTGAAGCTTTACGCCGTACCTGACAGCGCGGCCAGGATATCTACAATGTCGCTTCTCGAGCAGAGCCCCCAGCTCGAGCTGCTTCAGCTCGAGAATCAACTAACGGGCGCGCGCTTTCACGCATGGTCAGATTTCCTGCGATGCGCGTCTCGCTCCCTCACCTCTCTGCAACTCAGCTCACTCCGCATGGTCGGGGCTGTCGGACAGAGCAGCGTCAACATCGATCTTCGAGGGCTGACGTGCCTGGAGCGTCTGTACGTCCGCCATGTTGGCGGTGCTGTCCTGCACACGCTTCCTCCGCGACTTCGGCTGCTCCGCTTCAGTTACACTGAGGAGGTCGGATTCGGCACACGATCGCGTCAGCTCTTTCAGCAGCTTGTGGACTACCTTCGCGAGCAGTCATGGCAGCCTTTGCTGGTGGACTTGCGCCCGCCCGCAACGTACCATCCGGAGAAGGAGTCTTATGGATTTGCGGCACTGGTGCGGTCCCTGTGTTCGCTGCGTAACATACACCTCAGCGACGCTGCCTTCCCTGACGGCATGGCCGGTATTATGAAATCGATGTAGGTGCGCAAGTAGGTCACCTGTACTACTGTATGTATGACTGTACATAATGGCCATTTGTGAAGTCGCTGCAATCTGGTGATCTAGATCTAGATTTTCCGGACAGCGGTTGGAAGGCGATGACCGAGAACCAGGCAATGCGAGACATGAACGAGAGATTGCAGATCGAAAAGGTGTATGGATACATGTGGCTGACATCGTGCGTGCTCTGCCAGGGGACTGCCGCTCCCGCCGCCTGAACAGCCTGTTTGCTACCGGATGCTCGAAGCTCATGTCGTGACGCACTTTGGTTGGCGTCTAGCATATCGAGCTACTGCTCCCAGACACCTGCTCCTCGCGATGGTCCCTGCGAAGCGCTAGATGCGACACACGCGGCGAGGTAGACAATATGTGTTCTGGGCGGACCGAACCGCTCGAGCTATACGTAGAGCTCCTTAAACTCTCGCTGCAGAGCAGGTTCTTCCTTGCCATTGGCCGAGGCGACTTTGCTCCTCGTACGCGAACCGATCGCAGGCGAGCCGCCGGCTTTGAGTATCCTGAGGGGAAGCAGGCAGAGATAGGAGGGAGGGACATCTACTGAGCGAACTCATCCCTTTCTTGCTCGCGTGAGCCGAAGCTCAACTACACGAGCGCTGCCTGCTCAAAAGCTGTACCAGACTGTAAGAACTCACTGCTTCCTCTGTCTTCGCGTCGGCACCTTGATGATGATAGGCTTTAGTCCATCCCGGTTCTTAGGCGGCCGTCCCCTGCGGGGCTTTGCCGGTGGCTCGGGTGGCAGGCTCTCGACGAGCACGCTGTTCTTCGCCCGAGCGTCCGATGATGCTCCTTCAAGCTCACCCGCGTGTGAGGCAGACGACGAGCCCGACGTTGACGTAGAGACAACACTACTGCCGTCATGGGCGGTCGGGTCATCACCAGCAGCGCTAGAGTCGTCCCCCGCCGCGGCTTCTCTGGAGATGCGGAAGCGCTGCCTAGGAGACTCCGCCGCAGTAATGTCTGGATGCTCCGTCGAGTTGGCGCGCGAACGAACTCGGGAGGAGCCGCTCGCGATGGACGATGGTGCAGGCGGCGGAATGATCTTGTCGATGCCATTAGTCGAAGGGATAGTGCTGCTGCTCGACTCGCTGATCAGATCTGAGAGGCGCGTGAGGGAGGTACTCGTAGTTTGGCGGGTGGCAGAAGTGGCGGTCGAGCTAGTAGTAGATGCGGAAGAGTAGCGCGCTATTGAAGGGTTTGGTGATCCAGACGGATCTTGAAGGTCGTGATGTGAAGTGATTGGAAAGCTGCCGGGAGTAGCAGAAGTGATGCCGATTGTCGGAACGGGCATAGGGAGAGATTGGGCATGAGACGAGGGCGAGATGTTGTTAAAGTCTTCTGACTCTGTTTCGTCCATTTCGTTTTCGAGGAGCAACTCGAGCGCCGTTTCCCAGTTGCCTCCACTGTCTTGAATGAGTTTACGAATCTCGGGTACTGTGTGACGGTGGGGAAAGCGGATGGACGACAAAACGAGGGATTCCTCCTGAGTTGGGACGAGCTCGTCTGCCGATGGTGCCTCCGACTGGGACGTAACGGGCTGCTTGACGTCGATGATACATGGCAGACCCGCATGCGGACCCTGGATGTTGCGGGCCGAAGAGTAGTGCTGCAGGGTGAACTTGTGCTCAGCCCGACCTTCTGGACTGAACTGTGAGGGGCACGTCAGGAGTCACACCCACCTCCCAGTTGTGGTAGACAATATATAGATCCGGCAGATCATCCCCTTCATCCTTCATCTTGCCTTTGCTATCTCTCCGCTTTGCCCTTCTCTCACGCTCGGAAGGGCTTTCGTCCTCAAAGCCAATAACGTAGACGAGTCCTGCCTGGATGACCTTGACTCTCCGCTTGAACAATCGAGCAAAGGCGACAATCTCGACCTGAGTGCCATAAGTCGCTGTCATGCGCATCTCGGCGACATGCGATGCGAAGGCTGCCTCCGGCGAGGAGTGGTTGCTGTCGTCGATAAAGGCGATGAACTCGTCGCGATGAGCCAAGAGGAAGTCGCAGACTTCGGTGCGTATGGATAGATGGTGGTTGGGCGTGCCGTGCATCTGGTCTGAAAGCGAGCGGAAGAGGCAGGAACCATCGCCCAGGCTGACAAATGGGGCCCGACGCGATAAAGGCGGATGGATCGTAGCATTTCAGGGGTGGCCGTCAGCCGTGAGGGGCATGTGAGCGAAGTATTTGAAGCGAATGGGTTGAGCAGTGCAGCCAGGCAGATTGGCCATGCCATCCGATCGGTCATTTCGGTGATTGACGTGGGTGAGGGAGAGGGGTAGCGCATCAGATCATGAAGCAGCCAGAAGGAGGGAGACGGTGGCAGCCCCACGTATTGGCAGCATAGAGGCCGAGATGCTTCAGCCTTGCTGCGAGCTCCCTCTCATCGTTTGCCGGATCCTCCATCAACTGCGGGATCAGCCACGCGCGCGCCCGCGAGCACCGGGCGAGCGGTGACGCCCAAGGAGAAGTACGGGCGAGCCAGCGGACGTGAGGTGGGAAGGCGCGCGTCATTCCAAGCAGCGACAGCAGGAGCAGTGGCATACAATAGACGGCAGAATGCGTCAGCATTTCAGAAACACCAATCAACCTTGAACGCCCTTGCCTCACCCGCGGAGCCGACTTTCTGGTCTTGTCCCTTGCCCTTCCAGTCACGCTTCCTGCTGCTCCACCGCGCTTCTTTGAGACGTGCTTCGGCTTGAAGTCGGCGTCGCCCACATCGTCGTCGAGCTCATCGTCGTCGTCGTCATCGTTAATGCCACTGGTAGCTCTTCTGCTCGCTCCTGCTCTTGCTCCTGCTGATCCGCCTCTGCCTCTCCCTCGACCTCCTCGACCGCGAGTGGCGCTCCCTCGCTGGCGTCCAGGCGGCATCGTCGTCCACCGCGAGCCCAGCCTGATCCGCGTCGCCCTGTGGCCGCCAAAGGGGCCGGGCCAGGGAGGCTTCAAGAGCAAGCAAGGGCAGCCGCGGTGGAAAATTAGAAGGTGTACACCAGCTGGACACCCTCCCGAGGCTGATCCCGGGGTGCCATGGAGGGGGAAGAGGTCAGGTTGGTCTGTCAAAGGGGCAAAGCAAGCAAGCGGCCGCTTCCGATTTGACTTTCCCCGGTCCGCGTCAAAGCTCGGGTGCGCTCCGGGGTTGACCCCCTCTGCGATAGTCACTTTGAGTGCCAACCGGAGGACCGTGCACAGGCAGGAGTACTCCATACACAGCTCACAATCATCTTCGTAATGTGCTGGGGAATCCGCCGCTCAGTGCGAGCTGGGAAGGGCTCACCGGCTGCCACAAGGGCCATTACAGCCGGACAGCCCAGGATCTATCGCTTCTCTGATACATCTACTCATTGTGCAGCTGCTCACTGCCTTCCGTGCCTACCAATGAACCGCGTCACCTCTTCCACAAAGCTCTCCGGCGACTCCTCCGCAATCCAGTGCCCCGCATCCTTCACCGTAGCCAGCTGCGCTCCCTCTGCGTAGAAATCGTCCAGCATGCTCTGCGAGCCGTTTTGGAGGAAGCTGTGGTCTCCCATGAGGCACAGCGCTGGAACCTTGATCTTTCCCCACTTCCGGTTGTCCTCTGCGTCCGTCTCGAAGGCCCGATATAGGTCCATCCCAGCCCGCATCGCGCCCGGCTGGGTGAACCGGTCGACGTAAAAGTTGAAGTCATCCAGGCTGAGGTAGTCTGGGCGGTAAGCAAGCTTGTCGTAGAAGTGTCGGATGTACAGAGCAGTGTTCTCGCGGCCTGCAGTCAGCGCCTCGGGCAGTTCTGGCAGGCTGTGAAAGACAAAATGGAAGAGCATTGTCGTGCCTTTCGTGTCTTCGTAGAACTTCGAGCCAGGCAGAGGACACTCGCCCCAAACGACGCTGAGACAGTCGTCGGGAAACAGGGCGGCGTATGCGTGCGCAATCATGCCTTCAGGGAGTAGAAGCAGCCCTTTTCAGCCTGGCTCAGGATAATGCGGCTCGCCCTTTACTGTGCCTTATGCTAGCCCCTACCTCCGATGTCATGACCAACGACATGTACTTTCTCTTTGATGCCTGCATGTTCGACGAGAAGGGTGTGCAGGTCCCTGGCCACGATGCGCTTGGTATAAGCCGCTCCAGCGACGCTACCGGAGGCGGGCTTTGAGGAGAAGCCAGCTTCGCGGTAGTCCGGAGCCTGCGATAGAGTGTCAATAGTCAGACTGGGATCACAATCGGTAAAGAGTGCCAGCGTGCGAGACTTGCGATGACGCGGTAGCCGGCCTCGGCAAGCAGTGGGAGGACGTGCCGGAACTGATGCGAGGTTTCCGGGAAGCCGTGTATGAGGAGGATCGTTCCTGTGTTATCAGTCACTGTAAGCTCCGGGTGACTACTGGGCAGTCGCGGCCTGCGGATGTAGGCTTAGAGAGACCTTTCGGGGTGTCGGCGGGTTTGGCATCGAGGTAGAAAAGCTTCAACGACTCGGACGAATCTGAAGGCGTGAAGGACACGATCTGGCTCTTGATGACAGACATTGCGCTTGGAGTGAGTCTCAGAAGGATCGTGGAAGAATAGCGACCTGGGCACTTGAAGAGACCTTCATCGTATGTGCGCGCCTGCACGTGATCCTTGCGGAGAACCGAAGCGGTGACGCATGCAGATCCTCTTGGTCCGAAGCACGCACAAACCCATGAAGGGAGCCATAGGGAGGCGAGAGGAGCGCAAATCAGTGCATGCGCCATCTCCAAGCTACGATGCGATGTCTGAGCGATGCAGTAATCATGCCTATGCTCAGCGAGCCTCTACACACATCGCGTAAAAGAACGAAGGGGCGAAACGGGCGGCGTACACTCAAATGCAACTGAGAAAGAACGGCTTTAAAAGAAGGATGGTGGCACGCCATCGATGCCTGTTTTACTGCGACTGAAGGGCAGCATGCGCACGGCATGAGCTTGGGAACACAGGCATGTAAGACCGCAAAAGCGGACTCACCTTCTCGTATGCCCAGGCCGTGACTCTTGCTCATCCTGCATTTTCAGCAGGCCGGCGAAACCAACGCCCGGTGGGAGCGACTCCCGAACCCTTGCGTTTCGTGCCTGCGCCTGCGCCTCTTTCGCAGCCTTCGATCCTGCCTGGTCTGCCGAAAGGTTCATAGCGGTATTTGCGATGAGACTGAGATGGCGCACAATGGTCGGACGCCCATCCAGTGACGTAGGGACGCTGGACTCGCTGCGAGCCGTGCTGGGCGTGGAAGCACCCGCGCCAGGAGAGGCAGCCGTTGAAGCAGAGGCTGATGCCGAAGACGCTGCCGAAGCGCTCGACCCACTCTTGCTGTGCGTTCCGTGAAAATAGCCGTCTCGAGAATTCTGGGCTGAATGCTCGGGTACCGGCGTGTTGCCGCTGCCGATCACGCCTTGTGAGCGTGAGCCCAGTTCCGCTTCTTCGAAGCGCATGAGCTCGGCAACGAAGCCAATATTGGGCGAGACGCCTTTCCTCCGCTCAGACACATGTGCATATGCTCGCTTCAGAGGCCAGTGATTGCTGCAGAATGCGGCGGGCGAGTCAGCCCAGGTATCTGCCCACTCGGTTGGATATTTCCGCCTACCGATGTATCAAGTATGCTAGAACAATTGTGACGCTGCGGCTCTTGCCTGCCTTGCAGTGCACGTACGTCGGTTTCTGGTGCAAGTCGGCATCGCCAATGAGCATGCACGCCTCTTTGATCCGGTCCTGCACGTTGACCTCGGCAAGGCTGTCCCGCATAGGAATCGTAGCAATCTTCTCGAAGCGACCCTTCCACCGTTCTTGAGTATCACACTCGACAGCCATGTTCAGGATGCGTCTGATGCCCACCGACTCCAGCTCCTCCACGTCCGATGGGCGGATCGGCTCGGGCCCCAAATACAGGAATCCGGGAATGATGACGGAGACATTGAAAGGCGCCACAGATTTATTGTCGTTAGCGGCCCCGTTGGGATGGGTGCCATTCTGGTTGCATCCTCGAGCAGGCTGAAGAGGCTGGAACAACTGCGGCTGTGGCTGCGGCGGCCCTTCCGGCGACTGAAAAGTAGGATACTGTGCAGTGGACGTGGAGCTCGAGCTGCCTGCAGATGAAGTGCTATCATTACGACTGTGCGAGTAGGAGGCGACCATCGGAGTCTTTGGCGGATCCATCATGTAGTCGTCCGAACCCCGCGCAAGTTGGCTGGATTGACCCATGCTGGCAGCGGACGCAAAGGAGGCCCGCGTAGGCGTAGCTGCCTGTGCCATTGCGATCTCTTGAAAAGATTTGGGCGGAGCCAGAGAGGCTGGAAGTCCCTGGCGCTTACCAGAAAGACCGCCCGCCAAACGCTGACTCGAGCCGGCTATACCACTGCCAGCGTCGTTCCGGCCGGGCGCGAGCCTGGGTCCGGCAGTGGAGGACGAAGCGATCCCCTGTCTGACGCTGTCCGAGCAGTCCAGGCGCTGAAGCTGCGCAGGACGAGCCTTCTTTCGCTGCAGACCCGGAATGGCCGATTCAGGTAGCTCTCGGAGCGTGGCGGACTGGTTCTCCGAGTACGAGCGGAACAGCCCAGGCGTAGGCGGTACGGCAGCGAGGTTAGGTGCCAAAGGACGAGGCCGCGTCATGTATTGACCAGAGCCAAGCTTGTCTCCTTCTAGCGATGGCTTAGATGGAGCGAGTGTCAATTGGGGCAGGTTCCGTCCTTTGCGCGTTGCAAAGGAGGACTGGGTGACCAGAGCATTGTCGGAGTGCGAGTGGACTAGCTTTGAAGAGGATACCATCGTCGGCGTTGGTACATCACTCCCGATGGACGAGCCTGATGATCCTGCAGGAGAGGGCTGCAAATTCGACGAGGCGGCGATTCCCACTTTCGGACTTAGCCTGTTCGGCGACCGCTCGCCGTCATCTGCTCCTTCGGCGCAAAGGCTTGGGTAGCGAGCTCGACCTGCTAGAACGAGGTCCGCAACTTCCCCTGATAAGTACCACAGGTCCTTTCGCTTTCCCAGTGTCTCTCCCTCCCCAGCATCGGCTCTTCTCCGTTCGAGCATGCTGATCAGGACGGCTCCGATCGCGCCTGTACTCTCCAGACTAGCAAAGTCGTGCTCTCCAAGCCTCTCGTCGATGACGCACAGGTGCACGTTCGAGAGATTGCCAGATGGGCAGGCGTCGCGGAAGGAGCGCTTGCCCGTCTCGGTGGTAATGAAGGACTCGAGGTTGAAAGACGTGGTGTTGCCCTTTCGGAAGCGCTTGATGAGGAGGGAAGGGAAATTGACATTCACGCTCGCGCGTATCCGACCGACGCGAGGGCTAGCGTCCTGAGCCAGGAAGAGGTGCAGTGGGCGGAGGTCAAGCACCAGCATCTCTGCCGAGCCAGCCTGCGCACGATCCTCATGCAGTCGCTGCAGTAGCGTGTCGGCAGTCACGGCGACTGCTTTTGCGAAAGCCGGAATTTGCGGTGCTGCAGAGGCAGACGGCGGAGGACACCGGCGACCCGCTCCGGACAGCCGCAGGGGGTTCATGCGGGCTCTGTCTCCGGCACTGGCGCGATTTTGCGAGTCTCTCCGTGCCATGGCGCCGACGCTGCCGAGCTTGAGAGGCTGTGGGCTCGTCAGCGATGCCGAGCCTGAGCGAGGTCGAGATGAGGCTTGTTTGGGCAAATCGAGTCGTAGACCGCGGGTATCTTTGGGGTTGAGTGGTTGCTGCAGTGTACGAGCTGAAATGACAGGGTAAGAGACGGTATTGCCAAGCGCGAGCATGCTAGTTGTGGTTGATGAAGGCCGGTCTGATTGTGTGCCGGAACGGGCGGAGTGTGAAGGCTGAGACGATGAAGAGGAGGATGAACGGCGAAGGTCGATTTGCGGGTCCGCGTCCGGGAACGAATCGAGGGTGGGTGTGCAGTATACCGAGGGCGCATGGGAGGCAAGAGGTCCCTGTGATGGGTCGTCCGCAGATTCCTCTGGCCGACGGCTTGTCGGCCTTTCCGTGCTTTGTCGTTTGCGCCGACTGACGCCTCCGCCAATCTTCTCGGTACGTCCGTTAACCGCATTCACGCCGCCGTGGACGTGACTGACTCCATCCTCGTAGTCGAGGCTGGCGTCATTTCCGTAAGCGACTCTGCTGTCCGCATGTACGGAACTTTCGGGGTGATTTGGTTGGGCGCTCAAGGCGATGTCGGACGTCGGCAACGGGGCCGGCCGCCACCTCCGCTCGCTGTCGGGCTGTCCCGCAACTCGAAGCGCAGCAGAGGAGTTGGACAGCGGTGACGAAGGTCCTGCTTTGCTGTCCTGCAGCATTTCCAACTTTGCTAGAGCCGCAGCGAGAGCTGCCGCCTGTTTGGTCTGTGAGCGCTTCAGACCTGTCCCACGCTCATCCTCCTCGTCCTCCTCTGAGCTCGAGGATTGTATTGAAAGCGCTGAGTGAGGCACCTGCGCATATAGAGCAGCAGCCGAGCTGAAGCTGTACGAGTCGAGGTTCCGACTGCTCCGCCGCGAGTTGCCTCGGCTGCCGTTGCTGTTTGCATGCCCTGACCTGCTGCTGTTGCTTCGGGAGAGCGACATGGAGGCGCTCGACCTGTGGCTACTGCGCAGTTGCTGCTGCCAGGTCGGCATCGAGTCATTGAAACCCTCGATGGGCGCAGAGGGCGGCGGCTGGCCAAAGTCGCGGGACAGCCTGCTGGGGTGCTGTGCTGCGGGGCTAGCGCCGGTGAAGCTGCGCCGCAAAGGGTTGGCAGACGAGCTGCCGCTAGTGCCTGTGGATGCGGCCAGGTGGAAGGAGTTGCGTTTGTTGATGCCGCCGGGCGTGCTCGGGCTCGAGATGAGCGCATTGTAGCTGTTTCGATGGGAATCGAGACGCGGTCGCCATCTGTCCGGGTGCGCTGAAGTTGGGGTGTAATATGCCGTGGCGGGTGAGTGGAGAGACTGTGAGGGTGACGGGGGCTGCGAGTAGGATGGGTGGTCCCACGGCGACTCCAGCGGCAGCGGGGACCGTTCCAATGCGGCGGCTGCTGCGCAAGGCGTACGATATCAACAAGTCAGCCGGACATGCAATAGACACGTGATATGTGCAAAGAGGAGCGGCACTGTACGCACCCTGCGAGGGCTGATAGCTCGAAGGGACTGTTCGCGGCGAGATCATGTCATCCGACGGGTGCTCGCGTGCTGTCGCGCTCCCACTGCGCCGCATCGGGGCATCTGGCGACGCTGGAGTCGGCAGCGGAGGTGGATGCCGCTGGAGCAGCATATCTGCATGACTGAAGTGGTTGGCTGTCGGCGTCTTCTCCTCCCTGAGCGTCCGTGCTGTGAGCGTGCTTGGGGAGAGTGAGCCGGGTCCCGTGCCAGCTGCAGCTGCAGCTGCGGGTGCCTCTACAGGTGCGGGCGCAACCAGCGGGCGGGCCCGCCTGAGGGGAGAGCGCAGGGAAGCCAAGGCAGATACGGCTGCGCGACTTGAAGATGGTAATCCCGTCTCTTGCTGCTGACGATGCAGCTGCTGCTCCTGATATGCCTCTACTGCTTCGACGCGCCCATCCTCCTCCTCCTCCATGAGCACGGGATCCTCGCCACCGCCGCGACGAAGGTACGACAGCTCGCTGCTGCCTTCTTCATCCCGGTCCGCACTGCTGCTGAGGTGGTTACGGAGGTGCTGCATTGTGCATCTCTCTTGCCTGTACCCCTTGCCGTTGTCCAAGCGCACTAAGTAGATGGGGAGCAAAGAGAAGGGACAGCCCTCCTTCGTGGGCAGGTGAAAGAGGAGGAGGAACTCCCCGACCCAAAGCCGAAGCCGCAGTGGAGGGACACACCCCTTGTCCACTCTTCCCCCCCCCCCCCTCCCGTATCCCGAGGATGCGCGATGAGCA
Source organism: Symmetrospora coprosmae (assembly GCA_008802785.1). NCBI lineage: Eukaryota > Fungi > Basidiomycota > Cystobasidiomycetes > Symmetrosporaceae > Symmetrospora > Symmetrospora coprosmae. The sequence continues at coordinate 130,311 of VUYT01000038.1, read as the reverse complement.
TCTCACGCAACGACGACAATCCTCACTGGCCAGGATCCATCGCACCGTCGCATGATCGTCTGTCCCGCTGCACCTCTGCGTACTCTGATGCGTCGCACGCCTTCCTCCTCCGGGACTTTGCCCGCTGCCAGGCGACAGTGCAGGAGCTCTTGACACAGGCCGAGGCAGAAGGTGAAACAGCAGGAGATGAAGGTGTGGGAAGGGACAAGGAAGCCTTCGCCGACGTGATCCGCAAAATCTGGATCCTGCAGCTCACCCTAACAGCTTCGACGTCGCCGACAGCGACAATATCGGGTTCCGGCGACCTCGCACGCGGTCAGTCACCGGGGAGCAGCGCCAACTCTTCAACAAGGGAGCTCCAGCTGGCCGAAACATTCAGCAAGATACAGCGGTACTACAGATCGTCAGCTGTGATCCACCCGTCCATCATGGTCGCCCTGTCTCTGGCGGGCCTAAAGGTCTCCGCTCCAGGCTTTGCGAGGCGTACCCTCGAAGACTACTTTGACGTGCTGCTGTATGCCGACCCAGAGCAACCGGGTAGCACGTCGCCGGAGGCAGCAAGCGGTGACACGTCCGGCTACCTCGCAGCCGCTGACGCCTCGACAGCCGACCTCTCGCTCTCCGGGATTGCCGCATCCACGTCCGCAACCCCTGCTCGGGCGGACTGGAGCAAGAGCCTGAATAGGTTAGCAAGAATCTATGCGATACACTTGCTGGGGAAGACGTTCCAGGAGTGGAAAGGAGCGAAAAGCTGGGTCGAGCAGCAAAGATCAGAGGAAGCCGGGATTCAGCTCGTCCCGGAGGCGAGCGCGCAGGTGAGCCATGCTGTGCTGTAGTGAGCTTAGTACGGGAGCTCATGAGCCCTCTTACATGCTATTCGCAGGGCCTTCTGCACGAGCTCGAGAGCGCAGAGCGCCAGCAGGAGCAAGATGCTCAGCTCGCACATGAGCGCGAGAAAGCACGCACAGAGGCTTTGGAGAGGCAGAAGCAGCAGCAGCAACGACAACCACAATCCGCGGGGCAGAGGCGCAAGATCTCACATTCTGCTAATCAGTCCAACGAAGCGAACGCACACACATCGCCGCCCTCGCACAGCTCTGCATCGGCAGGAAAAGCCCGAGGCACAGGGCACTTCCAGGGCCGATCGCTAGGAGATTCGAATCCGTTGTCTGCCAGCCTCTCGGCCGACACGGGCTTCGCGGCGCTCCGATCACATCTCACCAGCTTTTTGTCCGACGGAGCAGCAGCGGCCTCCTCGACGCGGTCTTTGCTCCCTTCGACGGCGCGACCGCCCTCCCCAACACCGCTGTCTGTCCTCCAGCTCGTCCCGCAATACCTCTCGCGACTCGCCTCGTCCCGCCTGCTAAACACCTTCTTCCTCATTCTGCTCCTGACCGGCTTCTGGCGGAGACGGCTCGCCCGGCGCGGGCATTCGGCAAGAGGCGAGGTCGGGGCGGCATGGACGCGCTTGAAAGACAAGGTGCTCGAGACGCTCAAGATGGGTGGCAAGCTGGGGTACGTTTGAAACGGCGGTGATCGCCGTCGCTTCCTGCTCGTTGCGGTGGAGGTACTCTTCATACGTGTATGTTGTTGTAGCAAGGTAACGCCAGTTGTCCTCGCCCTTCATCGATTGACCCCCGACACCGAAGTGGCGGAAGACGACGATCTCGCAGACAGACTCGGTGTTGCCGGACTGCTAGACGCGCTGTCGTTCCGCAATGAGCGCGCCTCCGCTGCTGCCCTCTCCTCCGTCTTGACGCGTATGTTCTCGAACGCCCAGACGCGCTGCTGCTCACTGCTGTTGAAGGCGTCGAGGACCTCCTGCCGCGAGACGCCATAGTCGAGCTCGACCGTGTTTTCCCCGCCCCGGAGCGCCTGTGCGCAAAGGCAGTCGCGAGCCATGGTGCCAGTCGGTTTGCTCTTGCCCTTCCCGCTATCAGTTTTGGCTTCCTCGTAGGTTGGCAGCTTGGTGTACTCAAGTCGGGCATGGCAAGTCGTAATGTGTGCGGGCCCGCTCACAAATTCGAGCATCTGGCGCGAGGTAGATGAGCTTCCCGCACTCGTGCCCGAGTTGGGCTCCAGGTATATGATCTTGACGCGGAACCGGTGCAAGACCCTGATGCCTGTTGCGGAGTGTGCGGATGTGGTGGGTGAGATGGTGCTGTGATTGGGCAGACGCGCCTGCCTCGTGCAGTAATGCATGCGATCGTTGTCTTTCATAGGCAGCGTAGTATTGATCTTGTCGTACAACACGTCATGGGCGCTGTGCCAGATCTGATGGGTCGAGTGATGCTCCTCCGCGACTGCTGCCCGATGCGCTGTTGGAGCGAGGGCCTTCTTGCTTCCGCTCTGGACGAATGGGACCATCCCGACAGTTTCAAGGAGCTCGATGATGACTGCTTCCACCTTGACTGGCGCGGGGACCTCCGGCATGTACCTGTGGATGCGTAAGATACTGTTGTCGATGTCGCTACCGTGCAACAAGCTTACCAATGCAGGCGCAGGTATCCGGCAACCAGTAGGTACTTGGATACGACTTCGACGCGCATCGCTCCGAACCTATCGTGGTAGATTTCCCTGACCATACTGAAACTGGGCGCAGGCCCGTTCCGCTCTTCGGCATGCGAGACGTGCACCGCTATCTTGCGCTCAGCTTTCACAATGTTGCCTAGGAATCCCGTGTCTGGCAAGGAGGCGACAATGCTGTAGCGCGTCTCGCCTTGCGAGCATTGCTGAGACGGCGCGGAGTTCGCCGGAAGATGCAGGGAGAAGCGGAATCTGGGCAGGATGGGCCGTGCTCAGGAATGCGCCCTTTGCTCCTCGCAGTGTACAATAGACTCACTCATGCTTGCCAGCCGCGAGACGCTTGTCGTTCAGAACTACGGTCTCCTCCTTCTTGACGAACTCGCAGAAGTCCGTTCGGTCAAGGAGGTGGATCTTCTGTGTGCCGACCTGAGCATATGGTAGCGGTGAGTCAGCATGAGCAGTCCATCTGCGTACGCAGCCTGCCTGTAACGCACAAGTGCTATCTTCAGAACACCGACGCGCTGTGCGACAGCGAGGTTGACGACGACGATGCCATCGATGACCGTGTCTGTCGTCGGGCCTAGCCAAGGGTCCGACGGGTACAGAAAGAATAGATCTCCTTGGCTGAAGAAGATGTCGAGCGATATGCCTACTGCTCCCAGCAGCATGATTGCCCAAGCGCGCCAGTATGATGAAAGGTTGTCCGGCAGAGAGACGTCGGAGGCACGTGCCTCGAGGGCGAGCAGCCCGCGTGCGCAGCTGTGAGACGTCCGAAGGGATCCGTAAGCCGAAGGAAGAGATATGGCCATTCTACGAGTCACTGGAGCGAGGATGCATATGTCTGTCACTCATCGAGTCAATGGATACACTGTTATATGCTGCAGCCGCTGAGGAGACTGAATGCAAGTCCTTGCTGACTCGTCCTCGACCACGTGAGCAGTGGAGGTTTCTGTGGGTCGGTGGGTCGTCCTCTCCCGGACGGCCGAGTCCGATGCCGTCGGTCCAGCCCGCATCAGGGTCCCTCCGTCTCTGGGTCGCGCCAGGGCTCTCTCTACCCCTCTCTGCTTCTCGTTACTCTGTTTCAGCTCTGTACATCGCAATTGTCACCACCCATCTGTCCCTGTAGCTGTTAGGAGTCCCTTCAATGCCCAGCTGGCTCCTTCCTGCTTCAAGCTCGTCCACAGCCAACCCCAAATTGGAGATCCTCCTCGACCACAACGACACCGACCTCTTCTTCCTCTATCCTGCTGCATGTCCTGCTTCCTCATCCTCGCCCCCTCTGCCCTCTGCAGCCGACACCGTCATCGAGGGTGTTGTCATCCTCACTCTGCCGGCCACACGACGCGTCAAGGGGGTCGAGGTGATCCTGGTAGGTTTGGCCGAGGGCAGCCCTGCTTCCGCAAGCCTGAGGCTGACAAGGTCGCGGACGCATCACGCAGACCGGCACACAGATAGTCGAGCACAAGGAACGTGAGCACACGACCGAGCTGTACAGGCGGGACCTCAAGGTCGACATTCCAGAGGCCGTTTTGCCAGCAGGCCGCCACCAGTGAGTGTCCTCGCGGAACGCGTATAGGCGTGTGAAGCAGTCGAGCAAATGGCTGATGAGCCCGCCTGTGACCCTCAGATTCCGCTTCTCTTTCATTGTCCCCCCGAACGTCGCGCCGACCCTCTGGCATAGCAGTGCCCGGACACGGCATCGTCTCCTTGCCGTAGCTCAAGGATGTGGGGCACTGGGGTCGGACCTGCGTCTACTGCGCAAGATCGCTCTCCAAGTCAATAACTCGGGCGAGAAGAACGGTCCGCCACCCAGCTACAGCTTAGTGAAGGAGTTCGTCCATGATCGCTTCGGTCTTACACGGATAGAAATAGCGACCAAACATTTCCTCGTTGGTGGCTACTTGCGTTGGTATATGTAAGTCACTCGCGCATAGCCCTCTGCTCGCGGGACAGCGTCCATGTGTACTGACGGCCGCATCTGCCAGACAATGGGATGACTTCCTGAAGCCCTCGACCATAGAGAATATCACGGTCGACCTGATTCAGACCGTCACTATCAAGCCTACACTGACATCGACTAAGGCACCGACAAAGATCATCGAGGAACGCCGCTTGTACGACATGCTCCTAGCCGCCGACACCTCCGACGAGGAGGAGGACTTCTGCAGCCGTGTGAGGCAGCCGATGTGCCCTGGGCAAGAGGAGGTCTGGATCTCGCGCCAGTTCCGGATACCATACGATGCGGGGCCGTGGATCGGCGCGACCACGCACCCCGACACGACGCAGACGTGCATCACATTTGCCCATGAGATCCGCCTGTCCGTCACTTTCCTGCAGTTCGACCAGAGTGAGCCGGGTCCAGTCGCCTTTGGGCCAAGCACGGCGCGCCATACGCGTCAGCTCCTCCAGGTCGGAGGGCCAGTCAAGATTGCTTCGTGCTTCTGTCGCGTAGAGTATTCGAAACTGCCGCCCTATTCGGCAAAAGCGGATACCCGCAGCAGGTCGCCGGCAGATTCAGCCGACACAAAAGCGGAGAAGGCCGACTTGCTTTCCAGGTCGCGCTCGTCTTCTCTCACACGCTCGCCAGAGGAAGGGTCATTCACGGCGCCATGCTTGTGCCAGGACTTGATCGAGGACGAGGTAAATGAGTATGGCGTCCCGGCTGCAGAGGTGTACAAGGCCTGGGAGGAGTACAAGGCGGCGCGAGATGTCTTTGGGCAGAAGCGCGAGCGGGAGTTGGAGAGGGAGAGACGGTATGCAGCGGCAGCGGAGGCGCTGGCGGCGGCTTCGCGCAGGAGAAGCCGGCCGCAAAATTATTCGCTCCAGATGATGTAGCTACGAGAACGATGGAAGAAGATCTGGCATCGTGCGCAATGTGTAGTATCAGTAGCGGGGCGTTCGCAGACTCATGTACCGTGCGACGCAATATCGCCGCGCACAGTCTCGCGCTCTGCTCGCCTCTTGCCTTCCTTCCTTCGAGCACATCATCTGTGAGAACTACAGAAGGGCTACGAGCATGTCTTGGCTGCACAAAAGCGTCGCCTCATCGACACTCGAAGTCATCCTCGACGACGGAGATGCCAACGTGTTCTTCGTATATCCCACGGCCGTATCGCCTCTGGAGGACGGTCTCGGTCCGACGCGTACCATAGATACCGTGGTGGAGGGGACCGCAATCCTCACATTAGCATCTCCAAAGCAGGTCAAAGGACTGCAAGTCTCTCTGGTAAGTTGGCATCGACGAATGCGACCGACATGGGGTCACACGTGCATTGACCTTCGCCATTGCTTGCTTTGACAGGTCGGCACGCAGACCTTCAACTTCCGCGACAAGGAGCACAGGCACGAGACATTGCGCCGTGACCTCTCGCTCGAGATCGGCGACAAGGAGGTCCTTCCCGCCGGACGGCACGCGTTCCGCTTCTCCTTCCTGATCCCACCCAATGTCGCCCCGAGTGTTTGGTACGAGAACGGCAAGACACTCTATCGCATTCATGCAGTCGCACAGGGTTGCGGATCCTTTGGCTCCGAGCTGCGCGCTGAGAAAAAGAGGATCGGGTTCCAGGTCAACAAGTCGGGCGAGAAGAACGGACCTCCGCCTAGCCATTCAATGGTCAAGGAATTCTTGCACGAGCGTTTTGGACCGACGCGTATCGAGATGTCGACAAAGCATCTCATCATCGGTGGATACCTGCGGTGGTACATGTGCGTGGTCTGCCGCGATCTCGTGATTGCTTCTGCGAATCGAGCGGTCTAGCTGACTGCACGCCCGCTATGTGCTCTGCAGACAATGGTTCGACGTCTTGCACCCCTTCACCATCGAAAATATCATTGTCGACCTCATACAGACGGTTCAGACCAAGCCCTCACCGAGCGTGACAGGCCCAATCGAAACGCGTGTGGAGAAACGGCGCTTGTACGAACTCGCCGAGGACGAGAAATGGCGGGATCAGATGCGGGTCACTCACTACCCAGGCGCACCAGAAAGGTTCATCTCCCGCCAGTTCCGGATACCGTTCGGCTCAGGTCCATTCGTGCAAGCTTCGACGCACGGCACGACCGAAACCTGCAAGTCTTTCTCGCACGAGTTGAAGATGCAGATCATCTTCTTGCAGTACGGGGCAGGGGCAGAGAAGGGACAATCAGGCTCTGCGCAGCCTCTCGGACCGCCCAGCAGGCAAGCACTCGAAGTCGGCTGTCCAGCAAACCTCTCTTCTTGCTTTTGCCGCCTGGAATACTTCAAGCTTCCGACATACGAAGAGAGTGCAGCGGAGGCACTCAGCAGTCCGACCGGACTGCGGAAAGGTGCCGCTGTTCAACTTGACCCGGCTGCATCAGCCAAGACGGCGTATGCAAAGAGCAGCAAAACCTCCCCCGACGCGGCGGGACCCATGAATATGCAGTGCATGTGTCAGGAGACACTGCAGGACGAGGATGTCAAGCAGTATGGCATTCCCGCCGAGGAAGTTTATCGGATATGGAAGGATGCCCAGGAGAGCAGAGACAGGATGACAGAGATGGAGAGGCTCAAAGCTATAGAGCAGCGGGGAGCGCCAGAAAGCTTCGCGTCTCGGGCGTCATCTCAGGGTCTGACGTGACGCGCCTCTGGACATGCTTGACGAAGTCTGCGGCGGCATCCTCCTTGCATTGCAATCGGGGGTGGGGACCTGCACGTCAATGCCCTCAAGAGCGTCAGGAGCATCATCCGCCATTCTTCTGATCCCATCATTTGGCGGCCCCCAGTGCGCAGGACCAGCCTTATTTATCAGACAACCCGCCGCAGCCATTTGTGCTGGAAAGACAGCCACTTCGCAGCTGGACAGGCGCGATTGCGGAAGAAGGTGGAGCAAAGGGGGCGAGGAGGGTCTCGAATATTGTTTAACTGAACTGCTGCAGAGCGCCATGTGTTATTCATGTACGGGCTTAATGCGATGATCGATAGAGCAATTCCCGTATAGAGCGGCAAACACATCTTGCATTAGGCCGACCGCAGTCCTCCGTCTCAGACCAACCGAATCGCTTTCGCTCAAGGGCGCATATCAACATGACGGATACCCTCGAGGGACTGCAAGAATGCAGATCGGGCGATGTGTTGCCAGACGCAGCTCCGTCGGATCGACAGTCTCGGCCCGAGCTCGAGCGCCTTCGGCAGCATGCGGCCTGCCAGGAACACCTCGAGTGTGTTAGCACACACAGAGCGCGGCGAGCCGCATAGGTAATAGCTGGCGATGCTGATGTGGAGCATCTCGCGCAGGCTTCCTCGCGCTTGCCTCGCTGGCGTTCTGGTCCTACTGTGTCCAGGTGACGCGGGTCTGTCGGTGGTCCTCACAACGCGCGCGAAAACGATGCGCTCCTTCCCGGGCGAGACTGCCCTTCCAGGCGGGCGCATGGAGGACGGCGATGTCGACATTGCGCGGACTGCTATTCGTGAAGCTGAGGAGGAGATTGGCCTTGCGGTCCCGGTCGACGTCATCACGACACTGCCGCCCTTCCTCTCGAAAAACCTCCTTTTCGTAGTGCCCGTCGTTGCAGTCTCGCAGATGCAAGACAATGAGATTCTCAAGACCTTCACGGCCAGCGAGGCTGAAGTCGGAGCCATCTGGAGCTGGCCGCTGGCAGACTTCCTAGGCCTGCCCAACATCCTCGGCTTGGACGGCCCGTCTAGCGAACGAGCACCCGTCGCGTACGCGTATAAGGATGTCAAGTGGCTAGGAGGCCACTCGTTCCGCCTCCGCGAGTTCCACAACGACGCCATGCCTTCGCCCGTGACAGGCTTGACGGCAGACATTCTCCTCGAGACCGCACTGCTCGCGTATGGCGTCACTGAGCCTGGCTTCCAGAAGCTCGCAGATGGACAGATGACCAATGCCGAGATGGTCGAAGCCGTGCTTGCAGGCAGGGCAGGCAAAGACGGCGACGAGAGGAGCAGCATCAGGCGACGGGTGCCCGTCGCGGAGGACAAGGTTGGCGCTGGAATGACAGCTGTCTCTCAGACGTCAGTCTAGGGCACCTCGTTTTGAGGCGCTGTACATCGTGCTTGCTCAGGCATACGTTCGCACTGATAGCACAGACAGGTGCGTGACGCACACGAATTAGCGGAGGCGTCCGTCCACGCTAGGTGTCAGGGTCATCCGCAAAGATGCTGACAGTCTCTATCTCTGATCCCATCGCCGACTGGACAGGCATAAGTCTCCGACGTAGTCACCCGACCCTATCAAGCCGTCGAGCCAATCGAAGCGGCATCGGAGCCGTACGAGTGCTGGCGCTCCTTGCGGACTTTTGGCTCTGAAGGCCTCTTCGGACAATGAAAGGTGGCCAGCGGACACTGGTGTACGTAGATGTCGAAAGGCTGCTCGCCTCGGTACTTGCAGCCGCCACATCTGGAGGCGGAATAAGGAGGGTTCTGGGTGAGCCCGCTGTCTTCGCTCTTTTCCTCACCGACACGATCAAGCTGACTCACTGCCATCTCATAGAACCAGCGCTTGGCGAGTCGACGTGGAGGATGGGCGGGCGTTCCCGCTCGGCCAACTCGTGCTCGATGATGCGGGCGGCGTCGGCACTTCGCTTGCTGCAGCCGTAGGAGCATCTGACAGCGCGACGTCAGCAAAGACAGCACAGCAAAGGCGACGAGGACCACTCACTGGTACACCGGAAGGTTCTGCGCACCGAAGCTCACGGTCTGGCCGGTTGAGGAGGGCATGTTAGGAGCCGGAGCCGAAGGAGGTGCGGGCTAGACGGTGGGAGAAGGAGGCTTGGTGTCGAGGAGATGAGGAAGATGGATGCGGAGCCTAGAGAAGCTTTTGACACGCTCCTCATGCCTCTGTTCCCCTCCCCTCCCGTCTTGTCCTCGCCTCCATCGAAGGGCGTGGCAAGCCGGCTGAGAACGCAATGACAGCAGCAGCTCGCACAGCTCGGGAGAGCGCGCGCGCGCTCTAGCTCGAAGACTGATCATGATATCAAGTCGTGCCTTAGGAGTACTTATGCGATATCGATAAGTAGATGGTGATGGGGGTGTTTGAGTTGTAGCACGTGCAGGCTATAGCGACGCACCTCTCGCCCATACGGCATAGCGCGCTGCATGCGCACCACATCGACAATGTTGCGAGGCTCGTGCCTCATCTCTGCGTGCATGTCTGCCCCGCTCGTGTAGAGGAAGGCTGCTTCGTCAGTGCCTGATAGATTGCTCGACTGTACGTGCGCTTCAGCCTGCCGAACGGCTGCTTGGTCTCTTGACGTTCGGACTGCAAGGACTTATTGCCAGAATGACGCTCTACGTGGACAAATGGCGGCCAAAGACGCTGGACGACTTGCACTACCACCCTGAGCTGTCGCAGAGGATCCGGACACTGGTGAGGCGCTGATTGCGGCCATGCTCGCCGTCCCGCACGCGTCTGCTCGCCGCCGTGGCAGAGCAGAGCAGGGCGGGGCAGCAAGCAGGATGAGCGAGTCCAGCAGCAGGACCCAGCTGATGCATTCGAGACTGCTGTTCGCCTAGGCCACAACCGCAGGAGGGCAGGATTTCCCCCATCTCCTCTTCTATGGACCGAGCGGAGCTGGCAAGAAGACGCGCATCAACTGCACCTTGCGCGAGCTGTACGGCCCTGGCGCCGACAAGGTGGGTGCACGAGATGGACACGTACGTGACGCGCACGCGCACGCGCACGCGCTTACAGAGCAATGTGGCGGTCCGTGTCCCCCAGCTCCGTATCGATCAGCGCATCTTCAAGACACCGTCGAACCGCAAGCTGGACGTGAATGTCGTGCAGAGCAACTACCACATCGAGCTCACTCCGAGGTGTGTGCAAATCACTCTGTCTCGAGGAACGCTGCGCTGGGTCTACATTGCTCATGCTCGCACTGCCAACGACCTCCAGCGACGTCGGGAACTGGGACAGGTCCGTCATCCAGGACATCCTGAAGGAGATTGCACAGACGCAGCAGATTGATCTCAACGCGAAGAAGAGATTTAAAGGTACGTCTAGATTGGACAATATCTTAGCCGGAGAGCGGTTTGTGCCCTGCATAAGCTGATGCGTCGGTATATCCACCGACTCCATTCTCTTCGCACCTACTCTCACGCTCCACAGTCGTCGTCATTAACGAAGCGGACGGTCTTTCACGAGATGCACAGTCTGCGCTGCGAAGGACAATGGAGAGTGGGTGTTGAAATACAAGGTTCTTCGCGCTCAGCGGGTACACCCTACTGAAGCGGTCTGCCTTCCTCCAGAGTACTCAAATAACCTTCGACTCATCCTATGCGCAAACTCGACAAGCAAGATTATCGGGCCTATCCGCAGTCGATGCCTGCTGCTCCGTGTTGGCGCTCCATCGGAAGAGGAGGTGAACGCACAGCGCAGCAGGAGGCCTTCCTCACCCTGACGGCACGCTGATTCACGCCCTCTGTTTCTGCTTGCAGATCTGCAAGGTCATCGCCCATGTCTCGAAGAAGGAGCGTCTGACCGTTCCTCCGCACGTCCAGCTCCTTCTCGCTCGATTGAGCGGAGGCAACTTGCGACGCGCGCTGCTCTCGTTCGAGGCTTACCACGTGCAGGACCCGCAGTTCAGCAAGATTAGCAAAGACGCCGTCGAGAGTGACTCTGGGATGGCCAAGCTCGAGACGTCAGACATTGTGCCTCGCCCGGACTGGGAGAAGTACTGCAGCCAGGTCGCAGAGAAGGTCATGAGCGAGCAGAGCCCGGACCGGCTCTACCAGGTCCGGCAGATGCTGTACGAGCTTCTGGTCCACTGCATACCTGCCAATGTCGTCATTTCTGTGAGTCCAGCTGCGGCTCTGGGCAGCACACACACTCGCTGATCCCGCCTTGCCTCGCCTGCCAAATGGGTACAACAGACCATCGCGAAGCGCCTTATGGACCGCATGGATGAGGAGCTCAAGCCTCAGGTGGTTCAGTGGGCAGCGCACTACGAGCATCGCCTCAAGCTCGGCAACAAGCCCATCTACCACTTGGAAGCCTTCATTGCCAAGATCATGTACATTCAGAAATGCTTCATCGAGGGCTATCTAGACTGATCGGGCAGGTCTGCCAGAAGACGGTTCAAGCACAAATGTGTGCGAGAAGGCATGGGCAAACGCAATACAGGCGAGGGCGAAGGCGGAGAACAGTCAGTGGACCTTCAGCCTCGCCTCTCGACGGGTGCCATCTAGTTGTTGTCTATATCACTGCAAGCCCTCCGCAACAGGAAAAGACAGCTCTGCTACAAACGCGATTTGGGCTGTGCACCCTTCTTGCTTCGCTCCTCTCGCTCTGCTTCTCCGGCCAGACGAATAGCCCAGGTCAGTGCGTATGTCTCCATGGCCGCTTGGTACGTGCACGTCGGCTTGTCTTGCAGAACTGCATCGATCTGCGTCTGGTACGGATCGTCGTTGCCGAATGAGATGATCTCTACGTGATGCCAACATGCAGCAGGATGGTGGTCAATTGGTGCATTCCAACGGAGAGAAGAGACGTGCATGCACGCACCAACTTCTGCCTTCCCATCTTCGCGAATCTCAAGCTGCGGGCTTGGCGAGTAGAAGCCTGACAGCTTGAAGATGTGTCCGTCGCAAATAACGGTGAAGTCCGTATCGTACGTGGTGCCATGGAGCGCTACCGAGTGGCTGAGGCTTCCCACGGCGCCGCTTCCGTACTTCCAGATTGCGCTAGTGTATCGAGGTATCCGTGACGCAGGTGGGATCTGGCTTTCGTCTATCCGGAGCGCCGACAAACGGCCGGGCACGTCCGAGTGCTCGACTGTGTGCGTCCGCACGGTGTTCAGGTCGGCAGAGCCGCCGAAAAGCAGGGATAGATTGGCAAGATGCGTTGCTTGCTCGACGACGGCTGCGGGGAGAGTCAGATCAGTTGGGTCCATGGCAGAAGCAGGACGGGCTGGCCGGCAAGGAGAGGGACCCACGACCACAGGATTGGTCAACATTCCACCAGGCCAACTTGCGGGCGTACTCGTAGGCCATGTTGTACCTTGCCTGAGTGGCCATGACTGTGAGCTTCTTGTCCTCGATGATCTTTGCGAGCATCATGACACCTTTGAGAGCCGTCATGTGGTATCCAACCGCGACCACGGCAGGCGAGCGCTCCCAGGCCTGGGCAACCTGAACTTGACCATTCTGAGGCGAGAAGATAGCTGCCGAGATCGGCTTCTCGACGAGCCATCGCTTGACATGTGGGATTGTCTCTATGGGCAGACCCGGGCAATGTCAGGCAGACAGGACTGGCAAATGCCGCCTTGCTCCACGCACCCAGAAGTCGCAGGTCCGTATCAGCCGGTGATTTGGTAGTGCCTCTGAAGTGCGGTGGGATTCCAAGGATGCCGAGATCGATGTGCGTATTCTTCAGTAATGGGATGGCCTCACTGAGTGAGCTCCATGTCTTCGCTTTCCCGTATCCGGCTATGCCTTGCGCAGCCTTGGCTGCGAGCTGCTCAGCAGCCTTGGATGTGTCGGGGTCAATGACGCCAAGGACGTTCAGACGTGTACCGAGAGCTCTGTTCCAAGTGAGCATAAGCGCACGCGTCAATGCACGTTACTGTGCTACCTTGTCAGATTCGCTAACGGGCATCGCACCTCTCGAGCCTCAAGGAATGGTTCCAGGGTCCCTCGACGCTGCCGAAATTGATTTCTCCTGCACCAATGATCTGCAGAACGGAGAGGAAGGAAGCGTAGGCATAGTAGGGAGGTGTGAACGTCAGGCGGATCGGAGGTGGACATGTTCGGGGTCGCAGCCGTCGGCCCTGGCCTGAGATTGGGACATACAAGGACGTTGACGAGGACCATATCGAAAGCGAATCGGAAGGTAAAACAGTTGCTTCGCAGGCCAGTACGTGCGCTTACTTGTCGTTGTGCAGACTATCGCATCTCTGGAATCGGCAATTGGCTCTTTCGTTGCGAGAAGTTCGCAATGGCCACCCCCTATTTTCGCTACAGAGTACCTGCCAAGGGTTGGGCGGCTTCTTCAGGTCAGCACAGCAGGCAGCCAGCTCACCGTGCTCTTGGACAGATACCTGTAGACATTAATCCAGAATGGACGAGCCAGGTGAGCTCTTCAAAGCAGTCACAGCTTCGCACCGTCTCAACTTGCTGATGATGGTTCGGATTCGCGTGCAGGATACCATGCACGCCGTCGAGCCGATAGGGAGGCTCGCGATGCAATCATGTGCGTCGCACCGATGCAACGCAAGCTGGCACAATCGACAGCTACACTCGCACACTTGGGGCGGCCTCCCTACACTGAAGGACTGACCACCTCTGTCACGTCCGACTTTCCATGCAGTCATCCACACCGGTATGAAGACGTCCAGCCCTTAGCCGAAGTTGATGACGAGGAAGTGTCGGCGACGATCGAGGTGCCCAACTCGGTGCACGACCAGAGCGGATTCAACGTGCTCAACTACCGACCGCCTCCTGCCGTTCCGGATGAAAACATCCCTGGTGCCATGCAGGATGGCTGTGAGTCGCGTCTGTCGTTGCGATCCCGCAGACCGCCCCTGTTGAATCTGATAATGCTGGCCGTGCTCCGTTTTCCCAACAGCTTTCGCACAGCAGGGCAACTATGGTGGTCCTACTCCAGCTGCTGGAACAGAGGAAGCTCAGAAGCAGCACCACCGCATGGAACCACACCTCCAGCTGCAGTGCGGGCCTATGCTCCGATATGACACGTGCAAGGACGGCATCTATCACGCTTTCGCCATGATTGTCACTGCAGACACTGGCTCGGACTATTCTGCGACGCCTTTCATGGCCTATCGATACACGCCGCGCAGTGGCGGTGCATCTGGGCTCGAGCAGCAGTTCTCGCAGAGCGTCTCGCTGCAGGACGGGCAGCAGGGTGGCTCAAGCAGCGGCGGAGATGTCGTGGAGACTGTTGAGGCTCGCAAGATCTTCATCTACCATTCACTGTCAGGCGGCAATTCATTCTGGCGCTTCAAGATCGAGGTCAAGCAAGGCGAGCTCGAGATGCCAGTGCACTACCGCGTCAACAACGGCAGGGAGATCACCTTCTACGTGCCCGGCAGAGAGCAGAACTTCCGCTTTGTTGGACACTCGTGCAACGGCTTCAGTGCGGGTGTTGACACAGAGGCGTTCAATGCGAGTCGCCGTAAGAGCACCTTGTTCGCCTGTTGCGAGCTGATTTTTGTGGTGTGGGATGCAGGGCCCGGACCCGCTCTGGAACGACCTACTCAAGAAGCATTCCCAGCAGCCCATCCACGTTCTCGTGGGCGGTGGCGACCAGGTGAGACCCACCCAGGCTAGAGACGCGTGCAACCTGGCTGAATTGCCGCTTTTCTAGATCTATTGTGACTCGCTAGCACAAGAGCCGTGAGCATTGCCACTCTCTGACACCTCTGCTGACCTTGCACTGACATTCGCGGATGTTCCAAAGCGAGATGCTCGAGTGGATGAACGAGAAGAATGAAGAGCGCAAGCAGAATGCGACTCTCTCGCCGGAGATCCGCTTTGCAGTGGATCGCTTCTTCTTCAATCACTACTGCAAATGGTTCAGGACAGGTAAGGCTATCGCCTGCACCACAAACTGTCCCTATCAGAGCTGGCTAACACACGACGGACCGATAAGGCGCTTTCGGCCGCGCCATCAGCTGTATTCCCATGGCAAACATGCTTGATGACCATGATCTCATCGATGGTTTCGGATCGTACGACGATGTCACTCAAGCAAGCCCTGTCTTCTCTCGTGAGCCGCTGGGCCGCGTCACGCCAAGGTGAACGGTAACTGACCCATCGGACGCGTGATGTACAGACATCGGCTCTCGGGGCATCTTCTTCTACCAGCTGTTCCAGCTGTTCATTGTTGACGAGTTTGATGGGACGCTTCCGCACATCCCGCATTCCAACCTGTCCATCATCACAGGTGGGCCCGGGCCGTGGGTACCGTTCGATAATCACTCCTTCCTCATCTGGTCAGTCTCGGAGCCTTGTGTCGCTGCTTTTCCAAGTAAGCTGACGCTCTATTCTCTCCAGGCTTGGTCCGGACATTCGCATGCTACTCCTGGACTGCCGCACGGAGCGCAAGAAAACGCAGTGTGTGTCGCCAGTGACGTACGAGCGCGTTTTCGCTGCCATCAGGGCATTACCTTCGCGAGTGAAGCACTTCATTCTACTTCTCGGAGTGAGTTCGAGCCGCTTCCTTGTTGGCACTCGGCCGACCTCTAGCTAATGGGGTATATTGTATGCGCCACAGGTGCCTATCGCGTATCCACGCATGGTTTGTCTGCTTGCGAGCCCTTACGTGTCAATTCACTTGAGCTGTAACTGACGCGATGGTCTTCGATGTAACGCTGCCAGGTCTTCGCCGAAGCTATTCTATCTTCCAAGCTCAACCCGATGGTCCTACTTGGCAAGAGTGGCTTAGCAGGTCTGGCCGGGATGGGTAGGTCATGTTCTAGCTACTCCAGTACTTTGCTATACACATGCTGACCAGTTGGTTGCTGATTCCTCCTAGTCAACAAATTCAACCACGATGCCGAGCTGTTGGATGACTTGAACGATCACTGGACCGCCAAGGCACGTAATTCCGCCCGGCGAGACTTGATCGCCTGGCACCGAGACTGATACTGCTCCGGTCCTTGCCGCTCTCTAGACGCATAAGGTTGAGCGGAATTGGCTCATCAACGAGCTTGTCAAGGTCGCCATAAGCAACAGGGTGCGCATCTCTATCCTGTCGGGCGATGTTCATCTCGCGGCTGTCGGGCATTTCTTCGATAAGCACCACGTCGCACCAGAGAAAGACCCCCGTTACATTGTCAACATCATCTCCAGTGCCATTGTGAACACGCCGTGCGTCCATACACCGCAGCTGGCTGATGCCCGCGATGCTGTCTTTGCTAACGCGCCATCCTTCACTGCCCAGCCCGCCCGCTGCCCTCGTTGGCTTGCAGGGCCAGCTGAACAAGAAGACCCACAAGACTTTGCATTCCGACGGCATTGATGAGACGATGATTGCAGTGTTCGAGCACGACACGGACGGCTCCAAGCTCAAGAACCCATACTTCATGGGCCGTCGCAACTACTGTCTCAATACCGTGCTGCCTGGAACAAACGAGCTCGAGTACGACATCCGTGTCGAAATTGCGCAGGGTATCGGAGAGACGAAGGGATACCCCGTTCGCATCCCAGCCCCAGGCTGGTAAGCCGACTCGCCTGTCGACCAGAGACAGTGCATTGCTGCACCATATTTCGATGTCAACAGTGATGTCAGTAGAGCGATTGAAGCGAGCTAGCTGTCGTATGTATCCTGTTCGAATTGGTTATTTGATGTGGAGGCTCCGCGTGCTTTGGACATCTTCTTTTTTCCCGCCTGTAACACTGCTCAATCTGTGCAACAACATGGCAAGCTCCGGGAACCCCTGCTGCCTAGGCTAGGCTCATCTCGCGCTGTCTGTCGGCTACTGTTTCACCGTTGAGGCCCTCGGGCCGGTGTCCAGGACCACCGGTATCACTGGTGCGCGATCTCCTCTCCGCCTGCGTTCTAAAAACTCGTCTACCCAGTCCATGACCGCCGCATGCGAGATGAGCGAGTTGAAAAACGTCCGCTCAGCCTTGTTGACAAATAAATGCTCGAGCATGTACGATACATGTCGGTGGAAGAGCGGGAATATGAGCGAGGTGGACGTCGAGATATCGAGGAAGCGCTACATGAAGCAGTATGGCAGTCAGTACAGGCCCCGCTCGTCGGCTGAATGGTCTCTGCGCTCACTTCTATCGCCTCGAGCGGCGTTCTTTCGTAGCCGGCGAAAAGCGCAGGATTCTCAAGCAAACCCCTGGCACTCATCACTGCGTTTGCGCCCGTCTCGAGCCGCGCGCGCTCGGAGTCGCTGTAGCGAAAGCAATCGCCATTCGCAATCATTGGTACTGCACCGCGGGCTTCCTCTACCGCGAAGCGAATGCCCGGCAGGTTGACGGGCTCGGTGGCGCGCTGCCATCGCGTCCGACCGTGCACGCCGATGTATGAAACTCCGGCTTGTATCGCATTGTGGATGAGCGTAGAGGTGAGTCTGATGACGTGTGTTTGGGACAGAAAGCGAACAGGACGTGAGCAGTCCCTTCATATGCGGGGTCAGGCCTCCCGAAAACAGCATCCGGCATCAGACGCACTTTGGGTCTTTGTCTAGCCTGATCTTGATGCTGATCGGATAGGAGGAGGAAGTGCGAGCTCGCGCTGCTCTGACCATATCCCTAACGAGTTCGGGCTGACGGAGCAGATACGACCCGATTTCGTCTGTGCATCTAGCACATCAGGATTAACTCTCATTGGCCGCATTGCGATTTAGCAACCCACCTTTGTATGCCCAAGGCTGCGGACTGCAGAAGCAGACAGCAGACGCAATTCACGCGGAGGGTGGATCCTCGTCAGTGTCGCTTCTAGGTGACGGCCGCGACTCGCGCAGGCAACTGACCACCCGCAGTTCAGATCCACGCCGTCGACATACGGGCTGACGACCTCCACAGCGTCCGCAAATTCCTTTGCGCTTCTCGCCGCAAACTGCGCAATCAGTGCACCCCTAACGCGCCTGTAGCTGCCGGGCTGCGTATCATCGCTCTCGAGGTCTTCCGCGTGCGCATTCAGGCGCGCAGACATATGGCCCAGGGCCCTGGCCGGATCGTAGGTACGCGCAGGATCAGGCGCAGACCCGCGGCTACCTCCAGAACCGGATCCGGAGGGTAGAGGGAAATGAAAGATCCCGCGCTCGTGCGTGCTTGTGGTGAAATCGGCGTGTCGCGCTTTTGCAGAGCGGACGAACTCGCGCGCCAGGATCATCGGCGCGTAGGTGATGTGAGTGTTGTAGCTTGCGAAAAGCATGCGGGCTGGCAGCTTCGAGTAGCGCACCATCGGAGCTGTCATAGGTGGAGCAGACAGAGGGGAACCCGGCCGGTCGCAGCAGTTTGACACACACGAGTAAGCGCATGAGTGGTGAGGCGTCTGTGAGCAGCAGATAGGAGCGTCGCGCACCAGAGACATTGATGTGGTTCTTGAGATCGGGGTCCTGCAGCATCTCTGTAGGCGTGAGGATCTCGAGCTCTGGCAAATCATGACGATTTCTCTGCGCGTCAAGACCGGGCGCCGCCCATGGATCGCCACGGTAGAAGGCTACCGTCTCGTCTGCGTGCACCATGGTCCGAATTGCGAAGCTGTGACGATGCAGCGGAAGTGTATCTAGGCAAGCTCCGCGCGAGTCGTCCGAAAGTATCGGATCACCCCCGGTGGAACCTGTCGTGTGTGAGGGCACCATCACACAGCTTGAAGCTTCAGGTATGATGAGCGAAGCGTCTTTATGGACATTACTGTACATGAATTTTAACATGTGCCTCTACTGCTGTTTCAAGTATACTCCGGGTCCCTTGGGGCTATCTATCGCTCGTCACCACGAAGTCCGCTATTCTATCTAGCTAGCACTGTTCCCTCGCAGGCTCTTCACTGAGCTTCCCCTCTCGCTAGGTGGAGCGGAACACAGCTCTGGGTGTCCGATCTTGATGAGCTTCTTGTCGTAGTCTCCGCCTCTGTAGCCTTCGACAATGCGCTGCAGCAGCTCTGACGTGGACACGCCGTCCGTGCGGCGCGTGGGCAGGAAGCGGCCCTGGTCTTTGCAGAAGCGGTATATGTCGCTCTGACCGGGCGACGAGCCTTCGTACGGCGCCTCGTCGTGTGCGACATAGTCGACCTCGTGCAGGTCCAGAAAAGCCTGGTCAATTACCCAGGGCGCGTCCTCGACAACCTCGTCCACCCAGCGGCAGTTGCGCACGCTCTCGTAGCGCTCCGCACTGCTCATAACGGGGATGGCCTTGTGCTCCCTCACGAGCTCGTCCGAGCACACGCCCACAATCAGGCGCACATTAGGAAAAGCGAGCTTGGCTTGTCGTAGAGCCAGAGCATGCCCATAGTGGAACTGCGGAAAAGGCAGGTGGACAAGCGCGAGCTCAGTCAGATAGCTGAAGCCCTGCTCGCATATGAGCGAGGATCGTAGTGGGCACACACCAGATCGTACACGCCGTCCGCGTAGATGCGCACCGGCCTGTCTTTCGGCGGCGGGTTGATGCTATAGTTGCGCTGGACACCGTCGGCGCCCGCGCCGGCGATAGCCTGGCGCACCGATTCCTGGAGGTCGAGGGCCGACATTTTTGCGAGAAAGCCGTGGGGCGCTGGGTGGTGCACGGCCTCTTCTTCCTTGCCGTGGATCTGGCTCTTGGGGTCCCGCGTGCGCGGTGGCGTGTGTATCGAAGGGACGAGAAGCTCTCGGTGGCTCGAGCGCGATGGCGAGTTGAGCTGGCTGTGAGTCGCACCGCTGCCATGTGGGATCTGCGGAGCGTGGGGCAGCTGTGGCGCGGGCGATTCTGGCGGGTTCCCAAACGCATGAGTGCTGCTCCCGCTGCTGTGCTTGGCTGGGCTGGCCGCTGCCGAGTCCTCGCCGGACTGCAGCCCCGTGTCGTCGAAGCCGGCGGATGCCTGCGAGGCGAGGTTCGCGAGGCGGGTCGCCTGCAGCGCATTGCTCTGTGCGTACCCAGAGGCGGACGTTGCCGATGTGGGAGCCGTCATGGATGCGTCCGACTGGGTGTGCGTGTGCGGGGCGTGGTACCCGCCCGTGTGGTGCACGCCTCGT
This sequence comes from Symmetrospora coprosmae, assembly GCA_008802785.1. Classification (NCBI taxonomy): domain Eukaryota; kingdom Fungi; phylum Basidiomycota; class Cystobasidiomycetes; family Symmetrosporaceae; genus Symmetrospora; species Symmetrospora coprosmae. Next base: position 110,160 of record VUYT01000038.1, on the reverse strand, counting down.
CGAGATGAGACCGGGGCCGAGCTGATGTCGCCGTCGTCTGCAGAGGTGAACAATGTTGGTGAGATGAAAAGGACTGACTGCGCGCAGCCTAACATGGAAAGCAGGCCAACGCACTCGCTGTAGACTCGTCGCCAAGGTCAATCTCCCTAGAAGTTGCCGCGGCCGCCCCGCTCGAGGAGGTCGGCAGACTGGCTGCATCGACGTGCATGGGCGAGGTTCTGCGGTGGGTGCCCACGCTGGCAGGATGCACAAACACGCTGTGGTCGTTTGCGTCGCCGTCTGGGCGGACTGTCGAGCCGGATCCTCCTCCTCCTCTTTTGGGCGCCGTGAATGATCCCGTGTCGGTGTCCTCTCCAGCCAGGCCACCGTCCCCTTCTGTGAGCTCTGCGTTGCTCTCCTCTGACGCCTCGCGCGACCGCGAAGAGTCGTTGGCTGTGTGCGCGACCGTGTCCGCGTTCCTTTCAGCCCCTCAAGCAGCAAGCTTAACCGGCGAGATGGCAACCCGCATCGTCACTCACGCTGGCCGGCTGCAGCACTCTTGCGTCTGCGCTTGACGGGTGCACTGGACGTGGATGCTGCCGTCGCTCCACTCATTGCTGCTGACCTGGATGCCATTATTGCGGTTGTGCAGTTGCTGGAGGAGGTGCGAGTGCAAGCGTGGGGGGGGGGGGGCCCTACAGCTGCAGGGCAAGGACACCGAGCTGGATAATGGCCACAGCCTCGGGAAGAAGCAGATTGATATTGCGGAGCAATGGGGAGAGAAGCTGTTGCTATCGTAGTGATACACGTATGTAGCAGGCGGGAACGGATACAGTGTAATGCCGCCTTGCTGGGACTGATGTCATTTCGCGAGAACGACGTGCATGGACATGGAATGAATGAATGACCATGTGCCTGAACTGCTGCACTCTGCTCCTTCACCATTCGCCCGCCATGAATGACATCCACCGACTCGACACGCCCCTCCCAGAAGCCTACCTCATTCCTGGCTTCATCACCGCGTCCGAGGAGGCCTACCTGCTCACAAAGGTCGAGGAGTGCGGCGGGACGCCTGTCGACGAGCTCGAGGGCGACAATGTCGGAAGCCCAGACAGCCCTCGGCGCTTCAGAGGGAAAGCGGCAGGCTGGAAGGAGGTCAAAGGACGTCGACTCATGTACTGGGGAGGGTCTGTCCATCCGAAAGGCAACACCTTGATCCCTCTGCCACTGCCAGCCTTCATGGACAGTGCGTGCTGCTGGCGCCACAATGACGATGACGATGGGCGCGCGTGCCGGTAGTGGTGACGCTGTCAATCGGCTCCGCAACACTGACACTGACCCTCTTCGTTCTCATCTGTCCTGACTCCCATCTCGCGCAACGTCCTCAGGCCAGTTCCCTAACATCCTCCAGCGCGTCCGCGAAACAGGAGCGTTCGCAGACAGCAAGCATGGCCCAAATCATGTGCGCGTATACGTAGACTACGAGCGGGACGAAGGAAAATCCGCAACTGTGGACGCTCCGTTGTCGTCTGACAGGACAAAGTCCACTGACCTGCATCTCTTCGGTCTGCGCAATACAGGTCTTGGTCAATGAGTATCTGCCAGGCCAGGGCATCTTTGTGAGTATGAGCATTAGCAGCTAGACTCGCAGTGACGCTTCAACTTCTGAAACTGTGCCGCCCACATCACACTGTTGACATGATGATCGTGCCTGCCGCTTTCCAGCCGCATCAGGACGGTCCAGCCTACTTCCCAACCGTAGCCACACTCTCGCTCGGCTCGTACACCATCCTCGACATCTTTGGCTACTCCGATACAGGCGAGTCGGGCGCGTCGACGTCCGGCACGACCTCTGCCGTCGATGCGTCAGCGTCATCGGCGTCTCCCTCACCCGCAGTCTCGGGTCCAGGCGAGTCGCGCGCGTACGACCCCACCCCGCGCTTCTCGATCCTCCTGCCCCGGCGCACCCTCTTCATCCTCCGGCGCGAGCTGTACACGGCACACCTGCACGGCATCCGCGAGCGGCACACAGACTCGCTCGACGAGCTCCGGAAGTGCGTCAACTGGGACCACGTCAGCGCACGCAGGGCGAGGTGGGAGATGGGCGACGAGGATGTGGCTGAACCACTGCAGGAAGCTGGAGTGGGAGCAGCAGACGCAAGTCACGATTCGGAGGGAGGTGCGGCGACAGCAAGGCCAGAGAGGCAAGCAGCGGAAAGCACAGATTGGGAGAGGGGCAGGCGAGTCAGTCTGACGATCCGCGCGGTGGAAAAGGTGCTCAAGGGCAATGTGCTCGGTCTGGTCGGCGGGCGGCGATGAAGAACAGTCGATGAATCGACGAGAAGGCATTCCTGGTTGTATTGACAACGATGACAGGGTCAGGCTAGAGAGCCGCACAAATGAAGGCACAGATGATCCGCTATATCTGGGCGGGTTACAGCCGACTGATGCCATTGACGAGATGCCGCTGCGGCTTGCCAGCCTGCCCATCCGCATTGCCAGCCGCCAACGGCGCCTCGTAGATGCCGGGCGAGGTGCCGACCTTGTCTCCGAACGCCGCTTCGAGCGCCTGCCAGATGTTATCGACAAAGGTGACGGACATGGCGTTCTTGATGACCTCGGGCACGTCCGCGATATAATCTTTGCGGTTGCGCTCGGGGAGGATGAGCCGCTTGATGCCAGCACGGTAAGCTCCGAGGCACTGTAGCGCACGCACAAGGGAGCAAGACGGCTGTCAGCTCGCACACTCGTCTGACACGACTGGAACTGCCGAGACTATGCGCACCTTCTCCTTGACCCCGCCAATGGCTGTGATCTTGCCGCGCAGCGTCATCTCGCCCGTCATGGCGAGCGTGCTGTCGAGCGCGTGCCCAGAGAAGAGCGAGACCATGCAGAGGACCATGACGCCTCCCGCAGACGGCCCGTTCTTGCTGATGCTTCCCGCTGGGCAGTGCAGGTGGACGTCGAGGCCGTGCGCAATGTCGACCGTCCGGCTGCTCGTCAGGCCGAGATCGTACGCGTGCGCGCGCACCCACGAGAAGGCCAGCCGCGCAGACTCGGAAATGACGTCGCCCAGGCTGCCTGTGAGCACTAGCTGCCCGTTTCCGGGGTACTGCGCCGCTTCGATGAACATGATGCCGCCTGCTCCGGATCCCATGTACGCCAGACCAGTCGCAACTCCTGGTCGCACGTCATCTGCATCGCCAGCCAGCTCGGGCTCGTAGTACTGCGTCCCCAGTATGGTCTCGAGATCTGCCACCGCGACGAGCGGGTTGTAGCCACAAATCTTCTCCTCCTCGACTGGGAAGCTGCGGCCCTTGGCCGCGACCAAAGTCGATGTCTGGTTTGCCTCCTCGCCTCCGGCAAGCATCTTGTCGCGGGCTCTTGCGAGCTCCACCGCCTTCCAGCGACACACAGTGCCCAGCTGTCGCTCAAGTGTGCGGACTCCGCTCTCGCCGCCGCAATATCTGTTGACAATCTGAAGAATTGTCTCGTCGTCTATCGAAACATGGTGCGGCTGAAGGACATTGGCCTTGATGACCTTGGGGAGCAAGTGCCTCCGTGCAATCTGGAGCTTCTCGGTGTCTACGTACCCGCCAAGGCGGATAACCTCCATCCTGTCTAGGAGCGCAGGTGGGATCGTGTCGAGCGAGTTGGCGGTAGCGATAAAGAGCACACTGCTCAGATCGATGGGCGTGCCCAGATAGTGATCGCCGAAGGAGAAGTTCTGCTCTGGATCCAGCACCTCGAGCATCGCTGCTGCCGGATCTCCGTGTACGCCCGACCCGCCAGAGATCTTATCGATCTCGTCTAGGAGGATCAGCGGATTGTTGACCCCTACTTTGCGAAGGGACTGGATGAACACTCCAGGCATGGATGCGACATAGGTGCGCCGGTGGCCACGGATCTCTGCCTCGTCGCGCACGCCGCCGAGGGAGACTGGTACGGCAGACAAGACGGTCAAAGTCAGCAGCCGCGTTGCCACGCCATGGGTCCGAAAGGTGTGCACGCACTTCGGTGGTACGGTCTCCCCAAGGCGGTGGCCAGACTTCTCGCAATGGAAGTCTTGCCGACACCAGGCGGTCCGACTAAGAGTAAAATTGGTCCCTTGTCCTTCAGTCCTGCCAGGTGATGCTTTTTCCGATGCACAGGTCGCGGCACGTCTGAACCGCTTTCTTCACCCGTCACAGGAATTACGACTGGCCCGATGTCTGGGTCGGTATGGCTGTTCTGGCCCTTCTTGCGCTTAACGAGTGCCCGCTCCTTCACTTGCGACGCCGATGCCTCTGCTTCTGCCGGCGCTTCAATCGCCTTACGTTCCTGCTCCTGCACGTGCGCCTCCGCTCGCAAGCGGAGCACGGCAAGGTATTGCAGCAGCCGCTCCTTGACGCTCTCAAGACCAAAGTGATCATCGTCAAGCTGCTGCCGGGCGCGGTCCAGGAAGCTACGGTCAATCTGCCGTGCATCGGGATCATCGTAGGATGAGCGCGTCCACGGCAACGAGACCATCCAGTCGAGATAGTTCCGGATGCTGCTGTGCTCCGGCGACTGCTGCGGCACGTTCTGCAATCGCTTGAGCTCGCGCCGGCACAGCGTCAGCGCTTCGGGTGCCATCTCGCAATCTTCGATTTTGCGCGCGAGGACGGCCATCTCGTCCTCTTCTTCCTCCTCCTCCTCGGTGCCGTCGCCGCGCCCCGATCCGGGCCCACGTGGTGTGCCCGGTCTGCCGCCGCTTCCGTTGCGCACGACACGGAGGGGCGCAGGCGAGCCATCAGCGCCGTTCTGCCCGTTCCCGTTCTCGTCATTCTCCTGGCGCTTGAGAGCGCGCAGCTCCTGCCAGATAGCCTCCATCAGTCCGCGCAGGACCATCTCTCGCGCTTTGCGCTGGACGTTGCCAACGTAGCGCTGGCCGACGTCGTTGCGGCTCTCCATCTCTGCGCGGAGCACCTCGAGGTGGATGTTGGCATGTCGGACGCGCTCCTCCGCCTTGAGCAAGGTGAGGTGGTGCAGCTTGGCAGCGTACGAACCTGCGCGTGTCGAGGGGAGAAGAGTCGCGAGGAGGATGTCGGACAGCTCGTCGGCCGTGGTCGCCGAGAGGCCGGACAGGTGCGACCGTAGCCGCTTGAGCGCGAGGACCGGAAGATTGGGCAATGCTGCCGAAGGAAGTTTAGGGACCGGCTGAAGTCGTTGCAAGGGTGACGAGTTCTGCGAAGAACCTGCCGCTGTGGCCAGCATCTCGATGAGCTGAGCGGCGACTTCGCCGAGTCGCTTCACGACGTCCTCGTCCATGTTCTCTGTAGGGTGCGACATCAGGGCCCAAGAGATCAGCCGCCGAATTACAGTGGGGTCGGGCGTCTCTGAGTCGTCCTTACCCGGGACGCGAGGGTGCAGCGTGACTGCTGCCTCAAAGTACGGCGTGCCTGGCTGCGTGTACTTGTCAATGTGTGCTCGACATATGCCTTCAAGCACCAGAATGTAACCATTCTGTGTCGTGCTACTGTCACTCTTCTTGCCGTTGCCGTCCTCTCCAGCCGGGACGATGGTCTTTGACAAGCGCTCGATGCGGACAATGCGGGCGGCTGCGGGGATATTCCCGTCTTAGCTTGCTGACACAGCGTAAGCCGGGTTCAGACATCCCACTCACCGCATACCCCTGCGCGGCGGGCAGCAGGAGAGCATGCAGAGTCAGTATACTCGAGTACCCGCGGTCCGCTTCGACGTCCCCTTTCCGAGGTGGCGCCATCAGAGCACTCACAGTCGCTGATCTGCTTTGTCGTGGGTCTCTTGGCTCGAACGTGCTTATTTCCCGGCTCTGGCTCCTCCGTGTCGCTGGGCATGCGTATGATCTGCAGGGCTGCCTCATCCCCGTGTGTTCGCTGGTTGACACTGTCGCCACCGCCGCCGCTGTCACCGGCAAGGGCGAGCGCCTTCTCCGAGGGGCTCGGCGCTGCAGCACTGGCCCGCAAAGGTGCGACGGCAATGTATGCCGGCTTGTTCTCTGCCTTTACGTCGGCCAAACAGGTCTTGAGGAGGTTGACATTGTGCTCGGCGTAGACCTGCCCGGTCCGAGATGGCAACGTCCGATGGCGTCAGCTCTGTCGCAGTCGGACCTGTTGCCGGTACAAGGGAGCTACAAGGGCAGGGCTCACCTGGATGGACTGTGAACGCGCAGTCGTCCCAATAGGATGGCCCGGTGTTGCCTGGTCAGCGATTGTCAGGTGCGAGTGAGGTCCGGCTATCGCAGCTCACGATCGCCGAGGATGGCAGCAGGACCTGTCCAGGAGGGAGGGTGAGCACAGGCAGGGTCCGGGGGACATCGTTGACGTCCACGCTGGTGCGATCGCTTCTGTTGCTGCTGCTGCCGCTGCTGCTGCGTGACCCGAACATTGCTGCTGCGTCGCTGTCCGGTGGTGGTTCAGAAGAGAGCACACCCGGTGGCGGCGAGGCGAGCACGGGCGGGTGCGCTGTGAAAGGGAATAATGGAGGGAGTCCTGCAAGTTGAAGTTGCAGGCAGGCAACAGCTGCACCTGACTGACGAGTTGCCGTCTGATGGTAGCGGATGGAGTACACGACACGGTTCAGCTTGTAAGCTCCTTCAGCTAGCTGAAGAGTCGGACTGTGATGTGGGCCACGCTTGAGCGCCTGTGCGGGCGGGATCTGAGTGCGGCGGTCCTCCCATCTCCACTTCGCCTGCTTGCCCTCCGTCCAAGCATCCACAACTGCAAGCACAGCAGAGCCACCCTTAACCTATATCACTCACTCCATCTCACCTCACGCGCATACAATCATGGCAGCCAGGAGAAAGGGAGCAGGTGCGTCGTGTCTCTTAGCTGATGTAGTGCCTGGCCTGCAGGATGCGCGAGCTGACCCAGGGCCAGCTGCACAGTCCTCGGAGCCGCTGGAGGGTGAGGGGCCCGCGACAGACACAGCATAGTGCATGAGATGTACAGTGAATGGCCCCGGACTGATTCAATCCTTGTCTCCCTGCTCATGCAATCGCACAACCCTGCAGTATCGGCCAGCCGCGTGAGTCCGCCCGCCCTGCTCTTTGCTGGCTGGCTGTTCCGCAGCTCAAACAGCAGGCCAGGACAACTGATGCATGCTGTCATCTCCTTTGTGCTCTTCGATATTCCCATTCACCGACATGGCGCATCGCGCGCTGCCTCATTCCGTTGCCGCATACCCTGCTCTCGCATCCTCGTCTCCGCTTCGCAATGCTCCTCCTTGGGCCGCGCCCCACCCCCGGGTGCCTGAATCTCCGCCTCACCTGACCCGCGCCGATATGGTGGATGTCGCATCTATGCACGTCCTCACCGACGACACCTCTCCCTCTGTGCTGCCTACAACCTCTGCCGCCTGTCTGTCCTGCGGGCCCTCCCGCATGCTCCCGGCACCTCGACTTGGTTGCTGTCCCGGTCGCACCCGACCGATGCTATGCTGGGAACCGACACCACACCGCTGGCCCCGTTTTCGCCCATACTCATGCGCCACACCCGGGGGTTTTTCACGCCATGCTCATCTGGCACGCCAGTCTCGCTGCTGATGAAGCAGTCGCAGCACCTCACCGAGCTCGCCCTCTTTGATGTCGTCCCCGTCGTCGTCGGCGTTGCTGCCGACCTCTCGCACATCAACACCCCTTCCATCGTCACGGGCTACACCAAGGACAATGACGGCCTGGCAAAGGCGCTGGAGGGCGCTGACATTGTCGTCATCCCCGCCGGTGTGCCCCGCAAGCCAGGAATGACCAGGTGCGTTTGATCACTCGCAGTGATCAAAGTAAAGGACACGCGAAAGCGATAGCACGCTCATCCGTTGGCGATAAACGCAGAGACGACCTGTTCAAGATCAACGGCGGCATCTGCTATGACCTCGCTTCGGCCATTGCCAAGAACTGCCCAAAGGCGTTCGTGCTTGTCATCTCAAACCCGGTCAACTCGACAGTCCCGATCTTTGCAGAGACCTTTAAGAAAGCAGGCACTTTCGACCCTGCGAGGTGGGTGCTGCTTGCTGAGCACTTGACTACACATGTTCTGTGTGCCCGATGAATGCTGACCCTGCTTATCTCGCCAGGCTCTTCGGTGTCACCACCCTCGACAGTAAGTCCGTTTCTACGGCTCGTGCATGCCCATTCTGACAGTCTGCCTGTTCGTTGCGCCGCCCGCACGCAGTCGTCCGATCGTCGACGTTCGTCACCTCGGTTCTCAACATCCCGAACGAGTCGGCAAACTACGCCATCCCCGTCGTGGGCGGGCACTCTGGCACGACAATTGTGCCCCTCCTCTCGCAGGCCAAGCCCAAGATTGACGACAAGCTCCTCAACGACAAGGAGACGCTCGACAAGCTCATCTACCGCATCCAGTTTGGCGGAGACGAGGTTGTCAAGGCTAAGGATGGCGCAGGGTCCGCGACGCTCTCGATGGCCTACGCTGGATACCGCTTCGCTGCGAGCCTCATGGACGCAAAGTACGCTGGCAAGACGGGCGTCATTGAGGACAGCTGTGGGTCGGCGGCAGATTCAGGTGAAAGCCATAACAAGCCCAGCCAGCTACTAATGTGGCGTTGTTCTTCCAATTGCGCGCAGACATCCACATCTCGGCTGACGGCGCCAAGGAGTCGCTCGCGAGCATCATCAGCTCGTCCGAGTCCGAGGGGATTGACTTCTTCTCGCTGCCCGTCGAGCTCGGCCCGGACGGCATCAAGAGGGTCCACCCGCTTCCTGGGGCCGTCTCCGATTACGAGAAGGGCCTCCTCAGCGCTGCAGTCGGAGAGCTGAAGGGCAGCATCACAAAGGGTGTCGAGTTTGTCGCGGCAAAGTGACTGAATGCCATCAGCTAACCGCGATAGGTCAAAGGAAAGAGGAAGTATGTCCTGCTAGCATGCAGTTGCTGTTGCTGCTCGATACTCGCGCAATGGAGGAGACGGCATCGATTTGCACACTTCAGGCCTGCCAGTCTTGCTCTCTAAGGCAACGAGTAATGTCTACACTGTGTTCCGGCCTGCGCGGACACTCGGACGCTGCGTGTGCCGACGCCGAGCCATGTAAACACTGATCTGATGAATACTCAAGGCTTCACATTGCGACGCTGTCGGGTTCGACCACGCGAGGAGATGGCCACCTGCACTGCGATCGCCAGTTTCCGTGGCGGCTGACCTCCCACGTCGTGCCTACAGGCTCATACGACATTCGTTCCGGGTCTGTATGCTACAGGGTCGGAAATGGCACCGAGCTGCGGGCAAGTATCGACATCAGTGGGCGCTGTAGGGAGTGAGAGGAGGAAGTGGGGGGGAAGTGAAGAGGAAGTGAGAGGAGGTGAAGAGATGGGAGCAGAGGAGTACAACCGGCAGCCAGGTTGACATGCCGATCCAGGTGGCCATACTAGGACCGGCCTGCGAGGGATGCCTGGCATTAGCGCCTGCCGGCCTCGTGTTGCAAGGGCATGCATCACCGCTGGATGACAGAGAGACTAAGAAAGAGTCGCCAGCAAGCATGGAGGCAAGCGATACTGTCGCGAAAGATGAGTCTTCAGGTTTCGTGTCCGCCTGACCAGGCAGGCTGCCAGTGAGGCCGCGGTCCCGAACTCGTGCGTGCGCTTTGCAAGGAAGCTACGCTCAGATCTCGTGCTAGCAGGATGCATCGATGCTGAAGATCGTGGTGTCGCGAATGATGTTGTTGTCGGCGTGCACCGGGCCGGATCGTTGTGATGCACGGTCCCCCTCGAGGGCACCGTCCGCTCCGCTTTTTCGGATGGGCGGCCCAGGAACGGGCTGGGGTGAATTGCTGTCTCTGCATCTTGCACAATCTACTGTAGTTTCTTCGCTTCCACACTCAAGCTTGTCGTCTTTGCCTGCCATGATATTGAAGCGTCTTGCACGTCGTTTCCAGCAGCCTCCTGCTGACGCCGATCAGGCGCAACCAGCCGGGGCAGTAGCGGCCTCCCCCTCGACAACGGCCGCGCAAGGATCCGCAACCGACACGCAGAGGGCGGCAGCGCCAGGGAAGGCGTCGAAGCCTGCCCTATCTAGCTTTAACAGCGTCAGGCGCCGGACTCAGACGCAGCCAGCCAGCGTCGAGGGGGGTGCGACTACCAGCCCCATCTCGGATACTCCACCCCGCATCGACTTCCAGCTACCACGGGGCCGAAGTTCGCCCATCCTTGTTGACGCTGGCGGGGATGGCTCTTCTCCATGGGTGGATTTGGCCTCCCTCGACGACGACGACGCCTCCTCCAGTCTCGGTCTGGGACTTGGAGAGTCGACGCCGCCTTCGCGAGCGATGGAGGCGCGTGCGGGAGAAAGACCCGTCAATCCCAAGCTCCAAGCCGTCATTGACTCGGCGCAGTTGAGCGTACTGCAAGCTACTGTGCTCGTCACGGCGTGCTCCAAGGTGCTGAAAGAGCAAGGTGAGTGCATAAAGACAGAGCTGCAGAAGTGACATCCGACAGCGCTCAAGGACACGTGCCACCCTAATGACTCTTTCAGGCCTCGAGACCATCGGGCTCCTTCGACCGTGGAGGCTCGCTCAGTCGCCTTACACCCTCGCGCGCATTCAGAGCCTTTTCCTCATCGCGACTAATCCGGACGGCCCACACGTTCCGCTCGACGACCGCGACCTTCTCGGCCTTGGAAGCGGACGCGGGGCAGGACTGCTTGTCGTGTTCGAGGAGCTGCTGGCAGAAGCAGGCGTGCACAATGTGGCATCGCTGCTGAAATGGGTAGGTTACCGGCGCGCCGACCAGCCTGCCCAACACAATGCTGACATGCACTCGACGGCACGCAGGGCCTGCGCCACCTGCGATATGGACCTGGAGGATTCGGGAGCGCTGCATCAGAAACCACAGACACCTGGCACTTCTACACCGCCTTTGAGAACGAGGAGAAGGAGCACACCTACCCTCGAGATGCTCTCATGCTGTATCTTTTGTCGAACATTCCGGCCGACCACGCAGAACTGCTGCTAGTAACGCTGGACCTGATCTCGGCAGTTGCTGCTCATGCGGGACAGAACGCCATGACTGGTGAGAGCTGCTTCTCCACGCTTTTCGTCTTTCCTTCACTAAAAAACCTCGGTGCTTGGCACGTTAGGCTCGCGCCTTTGCCGGGTGCTCGGATTCTGGTTCTTCGGGTGCCAGCATGCCGCCTACGACACCCTAGAGGAGCTATACAGAGCCTATGAGCTGGCTTCGATGGTCCTCGAACACTTCTTTTCGGCCTACCTCCGTGCCCAGTCCGGCTTGCCGCCTCGTTTAGAAGAGCTGGTGCAGACTTACCCGCCTGAACGGGGTCCGGCAGTCAACCAAAGCGGCTCCAAGCACTTGATCTACACTCAAGAGCATTGGTCGGCAGTCCACGTTGTGGTCGGCACTGAGCGCTCGGGGATCTTGTCGTCGAAGCCCGGCGACAGGTCTGGTCGCGTGCCTGGAAATGCCCTAGCTGCTGCCATGCTGGCGGACTCTGTCCCTGACGAGTCGATGCAAGGCGAGATTCGCGACTCCTGGGCTGTGATCATAGCCCAGGCACGCTCACCTGATCTGGTCGAAGGGCAGATCGGGACGGTCAGACTCGACAAGGTCATGTCGGAAGAGACAGAGCGCTTCTTTGGTGTTCTGGCGGAGCGGCAGGCTAGCGAGATGAAGACGGTGACGCTTCCCAGGGCCCACAACGGTATCGCGGATTTTCGACCAGCCCTGAATCAGCGGAGGCGGTCCGCCTCTCTGGACAATGGATCTCGGAACCCAACGCAGTAAGTAGCTTTCTTAGCGTGCACGGACGAATGATCTGACGTGACTCTCGCACTCCAGACGTACTGCAGTCCAGCACGACGGAGCTTCGCCGCCGTCGCCCAGAGTTCGCAAAACGAGCGGCGAGCCTGCCAGCCGCGTGTCATGGGGAGACTTCGAAAGTCGTGGCTTCTCCGAGACGGCCGATGCAGAAGTCTTTTCTCTCCTGACCGACTTCGCCACTGCCAGCTCGGATGCGCCCGGCCAGCGAGTACCTCGCAAGCTCAAGAAGGCAAACCCAGCGCTCATGCTGCTCGGCAGTAGCGGTGAGCGGCTGTACCTCGGCGGCGTACCAGGTAGCCACAGTGCGCAGAACAAGGCAAAGGCACATCTAGTGTCAATCCGAACGACTCAGCTCGATCCGCCGTTCGCCGATCTTTACTTGGACAGCCTCGAGGACCCACTCGTCTCGGCCAAGTGGCCCACTTTCGTCGTTGCGGAGCTCAAGGCCGGCGTCACCTCGCATCGTGCGCTTATCGTGGAGGAACGACCGCGTGAGCTAGCTGCGCTCACGTCCACTCTCGAAAAGGCAGACACCGAGCCAGTAGCCTCGCCAACTTCGCCCACCGAAAGCGTTCAATCCACTGTCGCTAGGGTTGCAGGCGACTTTAAGGCGGAGAAGGGGAAGCGCGGTTTCTTCAGCATGGGCAAAAGGAGGCGTGCATCCGACATCTTTACTTGGCTCGGTAGCAGCAGAAGCGTGACCCGGCTCTCGAGATCCGGGAGCGGCAGTAGCAGCGTGCTTCAGGCGGTGCCAGCAGTTACAGCTACTCAAGCCGCTCCTGCAGATGTGAACGAGCTCGGACAGCTGCTTCCGGGCCCTGGACACGAGCCACAATCACGGTCGGACCTCCCGCATGCCGAATCCCATCTCCCGCAAGTCTCGCAGCGCCCTCCTCTGCCCATCATCATCAAAACATCGCCCATGTCGCCGCCGCGATACCATCCTGCTCGACCGCTCACGCCAGAAAATGAGGAAACTTCCGCGCCAGACGTGTCCACCACGCCAACGAGACAAGCCAGTCCGCCCGCCAAAGACAGCACACCCGCCTCTTCACCGTCTGGCTCGCAGACAGGCAGGTCTTCCAGGGTGCCCGTACCCGCTCTGGCGGAGGAGGACGACGTCTTCTCGGCTGCCCTCACGGCAGCCTCGCCGGGCGACAGCATGGTGGCGGGCAATGAGAAGGTTGCGCCTACGGACAGGTCTGCCGAGGCGAATGAAGACTCCGCAACGGCCGAAGAACCGAATGTGGTGCAGGAGGAACAGCCGAGTGCCCTAGCTCAGCTTCGGGCCACTATCGCAGAAAGGGCGCTGAGGGCAAGCGATTACTTTTCAGAACAACAGCTGGATGCCACCTCGGTAGCACCCGCAGCTTGGAACGCCCCGATGAATGCTGCGCAACCTAACGCCGATAACTTACCGCCCGCGCTTTTGGAATCGCACGCCCTCGGGAAGGATATGGCACAGAAGGAGAGTGCTGCCTCCATGCAAGAGACGCCATCGCGTGAATCTGCAGAAAGTGGTAGTACTCCCATAGGCACCGGGAACGCGCTCACTACGGTGGAGGACACATTGAAGGGTAACAGCCCGCTCAGGCAGACAGCTCCCGGCAGGCAGGCTATATCGCCGGAGATGCCTGCAGAGGAAGCGCGGTTGTCAGCGTCTGAAAGCGAGTCTCGAGACACAGCTTCTCTAGACACCGCGGCAGGCGAGGCGAGCCGTCCATCGGCTGCAGTGGTTCCGGCACGACCCGTACACGATAGCGACCACGACGGTGCGGCATCGGACCGGACTGTTGAAGCCTCTCTCCCGCCCACTGACTCGAATGTGGTCGAAGGTGAAGTGTCGGATGGGGCCGCTACCACTCTCGCGCCCCCACCCGATGCATCTGCCCACGTCGTGGCAGGCCTCTCCGTGCCTTCCCAAACAGTCGCCGATGACCCCATACCAGACCATACTTCAGACGTCTCCGCGGCGACTGCCGCTAAAGAGATCTCACAGCCCCCACCATCGATTCACGAAGTCGCGCAAAGCGAACCGGTGGCTACTCTGCCGACCGCCCGGCCTGCAGAGAATGCGGCTCTTGAGCAGCAGCTAGGCGCAACTGTCGAGCGAGCTGCAGACGCTCGCGTCCAAACGTCCATGAGCTCCGGTTTCGACGAGCAAAACAGTCAAAATGCGGCAGCTGCGCAGGCACTGCCTGCTACGCCCGCGAAGGCGTCCCACTCCCCGATGTTCGCCCTGACCCCGCCTGCAGGTACACCTGCGCCAGATTTCTCAGCGAGTGCAAGTTCCGTCGACTCGCCCACTTCGACATCGCCAGCTTCGCCGCCTTTCGACAAGAGCAACTTCGGCAAGACGTTCAACCGTGTCAGCCCGTCTCTCAAAGCTCGCCTAGCTGGACCGTTCAGCAGCTCAAGGGAGAAGCTTCCACTGGAGAGAAAGCTTAGCAAAGACGAGTCGGCTGGCTTGCCGCCTGTGCCCGTGGAGCCACAGGCGCAGGGGCCACCCAGCCCAAGTAGAAAGCTGCTCCAGGGAGCCAAGAAGATGCTCGGAAGGAAGAAGTCGTCCTTGAAGGCACACGATCCGCCGGAGAGATTCGGCGATGCGTCTGCTGTGATGGCTACGCAGCAAAATCCAGTCGCTACTCGCATTCACGATGCGATCGTCCCTAGTAGCGCCGGGCGGGTCGAGGGAACGGAGCAGCAATTCTCCACGACAGCTCAGCAGCAGCTTCCCAATCCCGAAACTCACAATCCGTCAAACGGGACCGCGGCAGAGAGCGCACTACAGTCTGTGGGAGCGGAAGTCGTGGCGGTACCGGTGGCAGACAACTCCGACAAGGACAGATCACACTCGCAGGAAGAGTTCAATCGCATCACACCAGGTGAGACATATTCGGCGTCCGCTGTCCGGGGAAATGCTAGCTGATACCGGTGACTGCATGCAGGATCGCCTGCTTCGGCGCCGCTGGGTGATCCTACCAAGGAGACCTCAGCGTCATTGGAAGTGGCGCCCATGGCTGCTTCAACGTCCTTGCCGGACACTGAGCTGCCCATGGGTACGTCCGTTTCGGCAGCGGACAGCCACTCAGAGCGGACCGATCTAGATGCGCCTGCTGCCAGTGCTGTACACAGTGCAGCCCCGACACAAAGCGACCGCGATGCAGATCAACAGACAAGGGATCGGGAGGAGATGGAAGAGCCCGTCACTACCGGAGATACCGAGCATCCCGAAGAGGCCCAGCCCCTGGCGGACTTCCTCCCCACAGATGCCGATGGCAGAAGCGTACAGAAGGACGATTACGAAGAGTATCGCAGATCCCTCCCACCGACCGTCGCAGCTCTGCTTGTGGATGGCAAGGAGAGTCCTGCTAATGCGGCTGAGGTAGAGTCGCGGAGCCACGACTCCGCGCGGGTCTAACAGTACGTTGTAATTGTAGCTTGGGTTGAGATCGATAAGATCGTAATAAGACCGCTATGATTGACGACAAAGTCTGCACGACAAGCTCCGAGAGAGATGATACGACAAGTACCGCGGCGGAAGCGCTAGGAATGGCTATGGATGAGCAGACTGATCCTCCTCCATATCAGCTGCGTCGTGAGCCTCCTCTGGTAGATCGTCATCGTCCTCCAGCAGGCTCTTCTCGAGCAGCTCCCTCTTTTGATCACGCTGCTTCCTCTGCAGCTTCAGGTACGTTCGGAGCGGGCTGCCTTCCTCGCCGAGCAGGAAGGTGTCGACCTGCTCGCGGTCGCTCGGCGCAAATTCGACCTTGTTGCGCTTCTCCTCGATCCAGTTCGCATTGTTCTCGATGCGCGAGAGAAGCTCCTTAAGCGCTGCCTGGAGCTTGCCGTTCCTGCTCTTCTTGATGTGCTTGCGCAGGCTGAGCACAATGGGGAGGGCGAGCTCGGGGAAGGCAATGCTCGTGCTCTGGCTGGCGAGGAACTCGGCGAGCAGGTACACGACTTCGTCGATCACGCCATCGACGTACACCTTTGTCTTGGGGTACGCGGCGGGCGCGCGCAGATAGTACGTAAAGTCGAGCGGCTTGAGTGACGATCCTTTCGGCTTTTTGGTGAGTTCGGACGAGTCGAGCACCTCGAGCAGGAAGGGCGACAGGGGAATATAAGTAGAAGTGCGTGAGATAATGCGGAGGAGGGAAGTGAGGAGCTGGAATCGGAGCGGATAGTAGCGGGAGGTCGGGACGAGGCTACAAAGGGGTTACGGCATAGACAATGACCATTAGCTTGCTGCGGCTATCGGGACGCCCGATGAGGAGAATCCAATGCCTACCGAATGACGCCCAGTGTGATCTGGACCAGGGGATAGATCAATGCACGAAGCTCGCTCTCTTTCCCCTGCTCGGCCTCTCTGGTCGAATCGCATGCGCTCGCAAGAACAAGGCTCCAAAAGTCGAGCGAGTGGCAGAATTGCCAGTTGTAGACCTGTCGATAGGGTTCCTTGCCCTGCTGGACTTTTCCTTTCGCTTTTTCCCCACCTGCACCTGCACCTGCACCTCCAGCCCCACCGCCACCGCCGCTGCCGCCTGCTGAGCGCGAAGTCGATTTCATCGTATTGCGGAGGGTCACTGCAAGTTGGCGGATGTACGAGAATGCAATCTGGTACGCCTGCGTCTCTCCGCCCGCTGCGCTGGCCGTGAAGAGCGTCGCCGCAGAGTTCTTCATGAGGTTGAGGCCGGGAAGCGTGAAGACTGTCGTGGCTTTCGCGGCCTGGCTGATGGAGAGGTATGCGCCCTTCAGAACGAGCTCGGCGAGGCCCCTATCTCCCGCCAGGGCGAGCCGGCGGATGCCCAGGAAGGCAGAGAGCCGAATCTCGTCGCTTGCAGAAGGCGACGCCCAGAACTCCAGCAGGACGCGCAGGTACTCCTTGGAGGCCTTGCGGTTGCCGGTGAGATAGGGGATGAGCCGCGACGACTCGGTGATGGTGAGGTGCGTCAACTCAGACGAAGAGGATGATGACAGAGTCGAGAGGAGGGCGTGCAGAGACGAGAAGTATGACTTGATGACTCGCTGAGCCGATGCATACTTTTTCGACTGTGTCGGCAGTTTGCTGAGGTGACATGCGGCGTGATGCGGTATTGGCTGTCAGCCGGGCTGATTTCTCTCTCATCGCGCTTGCAGAACAGTATCCGCATCTGCAACTGCTGCGCAGAGCCGGCAACTCACAACTTGCCGTTGGCCATCTCCTTGACGGGCACGTGGTGGTTCAGGACGAGGGGCGTGTACTTGAGCGCAACCGTGACGACGTTGTTGAAGACGACGGCATTCGGAATTGAGTATTGCTCTGCCTTGCCGCCCTTCTTTGTCGCTGCCGAGCGCTCGTCCTCATCGCCGGCTGAAGATGCGACCTTGAAGCAAAGGAGGACCTTGCGCAGGGCTTTCAGGGAGCGTTGCTGCACGTAGCCGAGGGCAGAGAGCGGCTGTCAGCTCGACAAAGCGCGAGAGAGCAAGCAGGGGGATGTGCTAGCAGGCTAGCAGAGCCTAGACAACCCACCTTGAGCATCTGCTTCTGCCATTCCTTCAGCAGGTCCTTCGTCACGGGTATGACTTTGCTCTTTGCCTTTTCCTTGCCCTTCTTTGACTTCTTGTCGAGGAGTGCCGACGCCTCGGCCGTCTCGTCGTCATCCTCCTCTTCGTCGTCGTCATCCTCGCCGAAATCGAGCAGGGCCTTGTCGTTCTCTTCGAGGTACTTGTAGAACTCTGGATCTTTTTCCTTCAGGGCGGCCAGCGAAAGTCGGTGGCGTTCCTCCTCGCCTATGAAATGTTGCCCCGAACGAACAGTCAACGGCAGCGCACCAGTCCCTATCCATGGCAAGAAGCTCACCCTCCAGATCTTCCAACGCGTCCTCGTCTAGGTCGTCCGCATCACCGTCGTCCCCGAGGTCCGCGTCGTCGTCGGATCCAGCGAGCAGGGCCTGCAGCGTCTCGTCGTCGAGCCTGAGCGCGATAGTCGGGGGGAGGCGAGAGAGGCCAGCAAGCGTGTCAGCTGCATGCTCGCAATGCGTTGACCTCTCTTTCTGGACTTGGGTGAAACAGCTGCGCGCTTGTCCGTGCGAAGAGGCAGGTGAGGAAGTCACGCACATTTCATCATCGTCCTCATCCTCGTCGTCCCCCGCTCCTCCCTTGCGCGCACTCTTCTGGTGCTGGGTAAGCGGCAGCTCGTTGCCGTCGTCGTCGTCGTCGTCGTCATCTCCTCCTCCTCCTCCATTCGCTGCTGCTGTCCTGCTCCCTCCCTTTGCCGTCGCGCGCAGTGCCTTGCGATTGTCAATTTTCCGCTTCACATCCTGCTTCTTCTTTCGGTCCTTGATGGTCCGTGCGAGGTTGCCGGACTGGACAAACTTCTTGGTCTGCTTTGACGCTGACTTGGCCATCGTTCGCTCTTGTTCGCGCTCGGAATATGCAGCAGCAGCAGCAGCAGCAGCAGCGGTCTTGGATGTGAGCTGGATGGAGCGTCGTGTGCCGGCACCGAACGTGGCAAACCCCTATTTTCGGGGTAGCCGTGCTCGCGTCTGAGCGCATTGCTGCTTTGCGCCATCACGAAACAGCTACCAAGCGAGCAAGGCAATGACAGATGGCGTCGTGCCAGTTGGTGTGGCTGCTACGGCTGGTCCGCGCTTCCTGCTCGCTCTTCTTGTCGCTCCTGCTACTGCTCCTGCTTGCTGCAGCCTACCACGTTCAATTCAAGGTCGTGGCTCTACGCGTTCATGCACTTGCAGAGCAGAGGCATCGGGCGAACACTGATTAGAGCACTGTATCCTATGTCATGCGTATAGTCCTTGCGTACACGTACAGCAGGCTGCTCCTGAGACTGCCCTGTGCCTGTGCCTGCAGTCGGTCGGTCGCGTGTCAGTAGTCAGGCACAGGGGATACAGCTGCAGGCCCGCGACATCGGGACGAGGACCCATCATGCATCATATTACGACGGCGTCTATGTGAATGCAATGCTCCGCCTGTGCACTGCCGTCATCACCACCCTGTCGCTGTTCGTTATCCGTACACACACCCATGGCGTCCTGGCCCGGCCCTGCTCAGTAGTGGTGGTTGAATACCGCTCCCTCCGCCTGCCGGCCCCTGTCGGAGCCTCACTCAAAAGATAGTCAGCTGAGAGGAGAGCGGGCCTGGCCTCTATCTCTGTCCTGCACCGACGACGACGACGTGCTGCGTACATATACACCCATTGACACTGGCAGCAGCAGCAGCAGATACAGGCAGTAGAGCACACACCACAGCACTCTGTCGGCATCCCTTCGTCCCATCCACGGCGCTCCGCTCGCAGCCATGGCTAGCTCCAACGGCCTCAATGGCACGAATGGCCACCACCACCACGTCAACGGCACATCCTCGTCCTCGTCCTCGTCCTCGTCAAGCAGCAAGCGCACCTTGCTCATCCAGCACGTAGAGACGCACACAAAGGTCGTCGTCCCCGGCATCCCAGAGACCGTGTACGGCCTCGCCGACTCGCTGCGGGACGAGTTTGTCGACCACCTCAAGCAGGACGGACGCGCCGACCGGCTCACCCCGGAGGCAGCTGCAGGAAATTCGGCGGATGACAACGAGGACGACGGCGACGAAGATGAGGAGGGCGGTGCGAGCAAAGCTGCGACCAACAATTCCGCCCTGTTCCTGCTCAGCTACTGGCTCGACTTTCTCGTCCAGTCCACCGCGCTCCAGCACGCCTTCTCCACACCAATCCTCGCCGCCTCAAGGGACCACTTCAGCACACGCTTCCTTGCAAACGGCCAGCGCGACATCCACGACCTCGCCGCGGGCATCACAGACACGGACGAGAAAAAACTCGTCGTGAGGAGCTGGGTCGCAGCCTGCGCCAGGCTCGGAGGAACCGATTTCGGTGCAAAGGGCAAGATCTGGAGGGACGATGCGAGCACAAAGATTTATGCCGTCTTTGGAGGTCAGGGAAGCAACGAGTACTACTGGGACGAAATGGAGGTGAGCGAAGCGTTTCTCGTCGAGGCAAGGCGAGGCCCAGGATGAAGGGCGTTCGGAGAGACGGCCCGCATTCATGCGCTCTGACCTGGCGCGGCGGCTGACGCATTCTCCGGTTTCTCTTGCGCCCATAGTACCTCTTTGACGTCTACTCGCCGCTGTTCCTGCCGCTCCTTGGCCCCGCCACGGAAGTTCTCTCCTCGCTGGCAGACAAGCACGTTTCGACGCTCCTCTACTCTCACTCGCTCGACGCGGCAAAGTGGCTCACGAGCCGCAGCACGCGCCCGCCAACCCCTTACCTCGCCTCGTGCGCCGTGTCGCTCCCGCTCATTGGCTTTGTCCAGATGTGCCAGTACATGACGACCGGCCGCCTGCTCGGCTACACGTCCCCAAAGGACTTTGCCACGCGCATGAAGGGCGCAACGGGCCACAGCCAGGGCGTCGTCGCGGCCAGCGTCCTTGCCATGGGCGGAGAGACGTGGGACGACTACATCCAGAACGCGCTCGAGGGTCTCAAGATTCTCTTCTTCATTGGACTTCGAGGGTGTGTGCGCGCGAGCCGAGGGCTGAGGCTCGCTGGTGCGATCTGAGACTGACCTTGAGCATCCCTGCGTGGCTGCGCACACAGCACGGAAGCCTTCCCGCCGCTTGCTCTACCGCCAGCCGTCGTCTCGCAGTCAATCGAGAGCGGAGAAGGGACACCGTATCCCATGCTTGCCGTCACTGGCCTCTTGCAGCCGCAGCTCGAGGCAAAGATTGCCGAGACAAACACGTATCTTGAACAGCACAGCCAGGGCAAGGTCGCAATCAGCCTCTTCAATGGCCTCCGAGCATTTGTCGTCACCGGACCCTCAAAGAGCCTTGTCGGACTCGTCAACAACCTCAAGAAGGGCAGAGCCGAGAGCGGGAAGGATCAGAGCAAGGTTGGTCCCATGGCTTTTCATGGGAATTTGCTCACGAGCTGACTAGTCACTCGCAACAGATTCCACATTCGAAGCGACTGCCAGTCTTCTCGATGCGCTTCCTCCCCATTGGCGTTCCCTACCACTCGCCCTACCTGTCGACGTGCACTTC
This sequence comes from Symmetrospora coprosmae, assembly GCA_008802785.1. NCBI lineage: Eukaryota > Fungi > Basidiomycota > Cystobasidiomycetes > Symmetrosporaceae > Symmetrospora > Symmetrospora coprosmae. The sequence continues at coordinate 89,365 of VUYT01000038.1, read as the reverse complement.
GACGACCATGGCGACGGACGTCGACAGCTCGATCAAATCGTTCTGGGAGCGATCCAAGCTGCTCATTCCCGTGTACAACATTGAGAACGGGCGCGACTTGCGCACAGACGAGCCCAACGCCGGCGACTCGCTCGTCCAGGAGCTGATTGAGCAGGTGTTCAGCTCGCCCATCCACTGGAAGAAGGCGACGCGCTTCAACGACGACGCGACGCACGTTGTCGACTTTGGCACAGGCGGCATCTCGGGCATTGGCTCGCTCACCGCCCGCGAGTCCGAGGGCAAGGGCCTCCGCGTCGTCATTGCAAGTGCGGGAACCAACGGCCGCGGCATCGAGGAGGTCTACTCGGCCACGAAGCTGCGAGTCGACAGCAAGTGGATGGACAAATTTGGGCCCAAGCTCGTAAAGACGGCAGCGGACGGACAGGTCTGGCTCGATACGAAGATGAGCAGGCTGCTGTCCAAGCCCCCTTTGATGGTCGCGGGCATGACGCCGTGCACAGTCGGTGCGGGCTTCAACGCTGCTGTCGCCAATGCTGGTGAGTCGTCCTTTGCACGGTGCTGCCGCAATTCCGCCAAGATGTGTGCTGACGCACCTATCTGCACCCGCCAGGCTATCACATCGAGCTGGCTGGAGGCGGCCACTACAACGCCAAGGCGCTTCGCAGCAAGGTCGCCGACATCACCTCGCGCTACACCAGCCCGGGCGTCGGCCTCACCCTCAACGCCCTCTATATCAACCAGAGGCAGTTCACCTTCCAGCTCCCGCTCTGGCTCCAGATGAAGGGCGAAGGGCTGCCAGTCGAGGGTCTCTGCGTCGCTGCGGGTATCCCGTCGACAGAGAATGCGACAAAGATGCTGACGGACCTCAAGGCTGCCGGGCTCAAGCACATTTCGTTCAAGCCGGGATCCATCGAGGGCATCCGGCAGGTCATCAACATTGCGGCTGCCAACCCAGACTTCCCAATCATCATGCAGTGGACCGGTGGACGCGCGGGCGGACACCACTCGTGCGAGGACTTCCACCAGCCCATCCTTTCGAGCTATGGCAGCATCCGCCAGCAGGAGAACATCATCCTCGTTGGCGGGTCTGGGTTCGGCGGGTCGGCAGACGTCTGGCCCTACCTCAACGGCGAGTGGTCCGAGAAGCTGTACGGCGTCCAGCGCATGCCGTTCGACGGCTTCCTCTACGCATCCCGCGTCATGGTCGCAAAGGAGGCACACACGTCCCTCAGCGTCAAGCAGCTCATCGTTGACGCAAAGGGCGTCGACGACAGCAAGTGGGAAGGGACCTACGACCGCGAGACGGGAGGCATCATCACTGTTCGCTCCGAGCTGTGCGTGCACTCATGTCTCCCGCCTGTAAAGAATTTCGCTGATTTTGTTTTGGTCGATTGCAGGGGAGAGCCGATCCACAAGGTCGCCACTCGCGGCGTCAAGCTGTGGAAGGAATTTGACAACACGGTCTTTGCCCTGCCTCGCGAGAAGCGCGGTGCATGGCTGGCCGAGCGCAAGGACTATGTCATCAAGCGGCTCAACGACGACTTCCAGAAGCCCTGGTTCGCTGCCAAGGTCAATACGACGGGCGAGGCGTGTGACCTGGGCGACATGACGTACGAGGAGACGGCGAAGAGGATGGTCAGGCTCATGTACGTCAGCCACGAGAAGAGGTGGATCGACCCTTCGTTGAGGAACCTCACGGGAGACTGGCTGCGACGGGTGGGTGTTATGACGAATGCTTGGACTCGGCATACGTGTCGCTGATGTGACTGTTTGCTCGCGCGCTCACCAACAGATTGAGGACCGTCTGTCCTCGGTCAACGACTCGACACCCAAGGCATCGGCGCTGCAGTCTTACTCTTCCCTCGACGACCCGCTGCCATTCCTGGAGAGCTTCTTTGCCCAGTACCCGACGGCCAAGACGCAGATTTTGGCATCAGAGGACATTGCCTACTTTCTGGCCATCTGCCAGCGCCCGGGCCAGAAGCCTACGCCGTTCATTGCCGTGCTCGACAACAACATTGAGGTGTGGTTCAAGAAGGACTCGCTCTGGTTCGCCGAGGACGTCGAGGCTGTGTTCGACCAGGACCCGCAGCGCGTGTGCATCCTGCAGGGCCCAGTGGCCGTCAAGCACTGCACGCGGGTGGACGAGCCCATCAAGGAGATGTTTGACAACATCAAAGACGACCTGATCAGCCGGGTGCTGGGCGAGTTCTACGGGGGCGACGAGTCGGCCATCCCGACAGAGGAGTACCTCGCCCCCGCCGCTGGTGCCGGGTCGGCCCTGTCGGCTGCAGACCTCGAGCGCAGCTACAACATCCGCTACTCGACCAAGCCGGCAGCAGCCGCGGACGAAGGGTGCACGACGCACGTGTACGAAATTGACGGGACGTTGCCAGAGACGGGCGAGTGGCTCGACCACCTCGCTGGGCCCAAGCTTGGCTGGCTCCGCGCCTTCCTCACGTCCGTCAACGTTGCACAGGGCCAGACGGGCCTCGCCGAGAATGCGGCAAAGAAGCTCTTCAGGCCCAGGAAAGGGCAGAGAGTCGAGGTCACCGTTGGGGACGCCGACCAGAAGCCGAGGAAGGTCCAGATCTTTGGCGCCATCAGGAACTAAAGGTGCCGGCCCCGTGCCAGCGGCTGCACATCTCCGCTCACCCCACCGCATCACCCCGTACACACACGCAAAATACTCGTCACTCCGGTTCAGCAGTCAACCTCGATTCTGTTCGTGCCCCTGCTGTCCCTGTCCTGTACCACCATTCTGCGCCACACTCCATCATGAGGTCCGGCTTTTTTTCCACGGTCTCCGAGCTTAAAGAGACAACGAACGGGGTTTCGCGAAGCAGGCAGACGGCTGTTCTGTGGCGAGGCAGCGTCCAGGTCCACAATCGCGGGACCGACATGGAGAAAGGCCAGAGCTTCACGAGATCTCTTTTAGACTACTGTCCCCCGAACGGCCATCCGAAAAAAATAGAATGCCACAGATGACTGCAATGCACAATGAACATTGCTCAGACGCGCACTGCATGTGCGAGAGCCTCATAAGAGTTGGTACACTTACGCCCCTGAGCAAGCGCCCCGGGTTGGGTTGCAGTGGGTTGAGCGCATCACCGGTGCAGGGCATCTCAGGCTGTTCAGGAACGTGTGCATGCGGGGCGAGCGGAGATTGAGGACGGCTCGCGGTGTGAGAAGGAAGCTCAGGGCGGACACTGGGCAGAGCAGTGTCTTTACGTCTGTGCATTCTCCATAGAAGCTGGCCATAGAGGCGCGGGCTGCACTTGTTTCATAGTTCCTCTCTTCCTGAACCTGGCAGTGGCGCAGGCGAGTCCCCTCTCCCTCCCCCTTTCCCGCCCAGAGACCGTCACCCGTCACTTCCGAGCTCGACCCCTCAAGCTTTCCTCTTTCTTGCTGTCGACGGACACACGTACAGCAACTAGCAGCCACGCCGCTGTCATTCAACACGCACAGTGCGAGCAGCAGCACTCGCGGTCGGCCCCTGACGACGCCTGGGCTTCTTCCGTTGGGCTCCGGGCCACCACCATCTCCTGGCAAGCGATAGAGTAGCGCGCCCCTTTGTGAGGTCCCCTTGCGAGCTCGCCGGGCTGCAATCACAGCCCCGCACACACAGCAGTCAAGATGTAAGTGTATTCCGTACTCTGCCTATGACTCGCGTCCCCCAATCGCCTGTCCTTCTTCCTGTCGCTGCGAGCGCCTCGATTTCCCAGCCGGCGGCCCCTTGGACGCCAACGTGACCAGCCAGCAGTGCGCCGCTGGCGCCGGCTAGGCCAAGCCGTGAGGGGTGAAGGAGGAGGTCGTTCGCAACGCCAGAACGGGGGATATGGAGATGTGGACCGAAGCCGCCGAGGAAGACTGCAGCCACACTTCCCTCTCCGAACGCTGACTCTCACATCGGTGACGCCCGGCTGCCACTTGGGCACCCCTGTGCAGGAAGTTCGGCTCGACCATCAAGCAGGGTCTGTACGCGGAATGGCAGCAGTACTACATTGACTACTCTGGCCTGAAGAAGTTCCTCAAGAAGCGGCAGGCAGTCCACGAGGACCGCAAGGAGAGCGCGACCTGGGATGACACGGACGAGGCAGAGTTCATCAAGCAGCTCCAGGACGAGCTCAAGAAGGTCAGCAAGTTCCAGGAGGACAAGGTCGGGGAGCTCCACGGGCAGATTGCTCTCTACAGCAGCGAGGTACAGCGCCTCGTCGACCGGAAGAACAAGGTCTCGCGCGGGAGTTCCGCTGCAGGGCGCGCAGGGAGCGATTCAACAGCGACAGCGGGAGGCGTCGAGTCCGAAGGCACTGCCAGGCTCGGCGACGACGAGGAGTCTCTGCACCGGGATGACCGCGAGTACGAAGACGACGAGGACGACGACGAGGAGGATGACGAAGAGGAGATTGAGCGGCGTTTCGTAGAGCTCGAGGAGGACCTCGAGGTCCTCATTGCCGACGTCTACGATCTCGGCAAGTTCACCCATCTCAATTACACCGGATTCATCAAGATTGTCAAAAAGCACGATGTGGGTCCGACTGTATTCGAGTCTGCCTTGATATGTCCCGACTCACGCGCTCGTTGCCCTCTCAGAAACGGACTGGCTGGGAACTGAAGGGAGACTTTGTCCGCCAGTATCTGGAGAAGCGACCGTTCTACAAGGAGAACTGTGCGTCTATCGCTCTGCTCATCGCACTGCGCACAGACAGCCACAGGCACAGGCGCAGACTGACGGGCTCGCTCTCGACCGCGGTTAGACGATGCCCTCATTGTCCAGCTCTCCAAGCTCTACAACCTCGTCCGGACCCGCGGCAACCCCGTGCAGGGCGATTCAGCCGCAGGAGGTGGGCAAAGCGCCTTTGTGCGGCAGACGACAAAATACTGGGTGCACCCCGATAACTATGTCAATCTCAAGCTGGCCGTCCTGAAGCACCTTCCCGTGCTGGTCTTTGATGCCAACAAGAAGTACGAGGCCGAGGACGCGGCCATCTCGTCCATCTACTTCGACAACGCCGATCTCGACCTGTACCTCGGGCGGCTGGAGAAGTCCGAGGGTGCAGAAGCCATCCGCCTCCGCTGGTACGGCGGGATGGGCGTCAAGCAGATCTTCGTTGAGCGAAAGACGCACCGAGAGGACTGGACGGGCGAGAAGTCGGTCAAGGCCAGGTTTCCGATCAAGGAGGAGCTCGTCAATGACTACCTCAGCGGCAAGATCACAATGGACGCGACGTTCAATGAGCTCCGAAAGAAGGGCAAGAAGAGCGACAAAGAGATAGATAGCATGATCAGGCTTGCAAAGGAGGTCCAGGCGAGCATTCTCAACCAGAAGCTGGAGCCGGGTGAGTGCGGACTCCCTTGTGGTACTGCGAGCAGGGAACAAATGTGTCTGACAGATAACTTATCGATGCTTTCATGTCCTGCCGGCCAGTTGTGCGCACTTTCTACAATCGGACGGCTTTCCAGCTTCCAGGCGATGCTCGTGTCCGAATTTCATTCGACACCAACCTGACGCTGGTTAGGGAGGACAATTGGGATAACGGCAAGCGGTCCGGCAGCAACTGGCGGCGGATGGACATTGGGATTGACTGGCCGTTCGAGCAGTTGCCGAAGGAGGATCTCGAGCTTTTCCCGTACGGTGTGCTCGAGGTTAAGCTGCAGACGCAGATGGGGCAGGAGCCGCCCGAGTGGGTGCGCGAGCTCGTCTCGTCGCACCTCGTCGAGGCGGTGCCCAAGTTTTCGAAATTTATCCACGGCTGCGCGACGCTTCTGCCCAACCGCGTCGACCTCGTCCCCTTCTGGCTGCCCCAGATGGAAACGGACATTCGCAAGCCCGTCTCGACCAAGAAGGCTGCGCTCATTGAACGGCCTACGGCGAGCAACTCGCACACCCCAACGACAACGAGCGACACAGATCCGCATGCTGCCGGATACACAGAGCCGCTCTCGGAGGATGAGGACGAAGGCGCCGAGGCGGCGGATGATGATGACAGCGACGACGATCGACGCGGCAAGGGTGACCCGTTCAGTAAGGTCACCAATGACGAAGCAGGCGTGGCGGGTCTGCCAGCAGAGGTGCAAGCACAGGTGGAAGACGCGCGTGCCTTCAGGGAGAAGAATCGCCTCTCGCAGCAGCATCTGAGCCCAAACAGCAGCACTGCACGCAACGGCAAGGCCGCCATTCTCCCCTTGAACGAGGACAGTGCCGCATCAAACAACGCCTCCACATCCGAGGCTCGCACGAGCGGCGCACGCGCAACAGCCGACCTTGCAAAGCTCACGCCGCGCAACCTCAAGAAAATGCTCGCGGCAAAGTACGAGGCCGAAGGCCAGCCAAATGGGGAGTCGGCATCGGCGACCGTTGGTGCTGTCTCTGCTGGAGCCAATGGCCAGACAGGCCCCGGACAGAGCGGGATCAGCTCATCCGGCGAGCCCAACAGCACAGAGTACGTCAACTCGTTCACGTACAATGGCAAGCGCATTGCAGTCCCTATCCGCGTCGAGCCCAAAGTCAACTTTGCCCTCGAGCGCACCTTGCTGGTGAGTGTGGTGTGCCGAAAAGCGCGGCTGCAACATGAGCATGGCTGATGGTCACATGCATGGTACTTCTTTCAGGCCTGGGTCGAGTTCTCGGTTCTCATCTCTGCCATCGGAGTCGGTCTCTTGAACTTCACCAGCAAGCACGATCACGTCGGCTTTGCGGCCGCCGTGACCTTCACCGTCCTTGCGCTCATTGCCATCGCATATTCGGGCGCGATGTTCTTGTATCGTGCTTTGGCGATCCGAGCGCGTCGCGCCATCAATTACCACGACCGGTACGGCCCGACTGCGCTTGTGGTGGCGCTCATTGCGGCTACCGTCGTCAACTTTGCCCTCAAGATCGCGGACGGCTTCTAGGAGGCGCTCTCTGGCTGGAACCGTTTGCTTCGCAGAGTAACAGACGCGGGGTGGACAGCCAGAGTTCATCCAGTATCGAGAGCTACCAACTAATCGTGTAATACCTTGGACCGCATCGCAAGCATTGTACACCTACTCGTCTATGCAATACATGGGATGCTGTTAGACGACTGCATAGCATAACCTGTGTAGAGAGCTCTATGCCTGTCGTGTGGATTTGCGCGCCTTCTTGATCGCCTGAAACACCTCGCCAAGCGCGTCATCCTTGTTTGCATACTGTGCAACTGACCCACTGGCGCCTTCTGCGGCGGCCACCGGTGCGCTGAAATGAGAGGCAGTCTTGCCGCGCTTGACAGTCTTGAAGACCTCGTCAATCTCATCCACCTTGTCCTTCTTCCTCTTCTTCTTATCCTTCTTCGACGGCTCAGTCTCATCTGCCAGTGCGCTCGATGCGGCAGCAGTAGCCTCTTGGCGCTGCCGCGCTGCCTCGGCCTCGGCCTTTGCCTGCTGCTGCTCCTGAAGCTTGCGTGCGGCCTGCGCATGCAGCTCGGCCGGCGTCCCTCCCTCACCGCGGCCCTGTCGTGCCTTCCACTCGTCCTTGTTGCGCTTGTATAGCGGCAGGTTGACTTTGCGGAGGAAGTAATAGCCAAAGTTGCTGTTCTGCAGCGCGTACTCGTGCGGGACGAGCGAGGCGGCAATCTTATCCTTGAGGAACGGGTCCGCCACGGCCCAGCACCGGTCGGCGACGCGCGAGCCGAGCCGGTCCGACGCGAGCGCGTCGTAGTGCCCAATCAGGGAGCGGAGGAAGTTGCGCCGATCCTTATGCGATATGGCGCGATTGCTCTCGTCGAGGAAGACATCGATGACGCGCGACGCCATCGGGTCGCTGCAGAAGAGGAGCAGGCGCTCAAAAGGCGTCGCGAGAAGGGAGGCGGACACGGGCGAGGCAGGCACGCGCAGCCATGCCTGGAGGAGGAGCGCGCCCTGCGTATGGTACTCGGCTTTCTTGGTCGGATCCGTGTAGGATGGGTTGCGCTTGTATAATTTGAGGGTCATGAGTGACAGACCGCACGGAATAAGGTGCACTATTTGGTCTTCATCGCCCTTCAGCTGGAAAGCACCCAACATCATCTGCGAAGGAGGTTTACACGTCAGTGACTACTCTGAGAAATCTCGTATAAGAGAGGTGGCAGGCTTACCTTGTGCAGCTCTGACTGCCTCGTATCGTACTTGACCACCTGCTCCATCAGATTCTGCAACACGCCTGTTCGCGAGTTCTCGACGATTCCCTCGAGCGTCTCCTGGTTGCTCGCCAGTTCATCGACAACCAATTCGACCTGCTCCTTATTCGCCCGCTGCACAACGCGAGCCGTGACGAAGTTGGCCACAGGATGTCCGGCGAGACGGTTGATGCGCCCGGCGAAGTACATCTTGAACATCAACTCGAAGACAGGCTGAGAGACATTCTGCAGGACGACTTCTAGCACATGTGACGCGATGTTTGACCGGAGGAGCGATTCGACGTAGTCTGAGCGAGCGGGCTGTTGCATGTTTGGGTTGGCGGCTGAAAAGATTGCCGTGAGCATAGATTCTTGACCGCCGTCGGCGAGAAGCAGCTGCACAAGACACTCACCATGCTCGCTGACCAACCCTTCCATTATGCGGTCCATCAGACTGCCCTTCTCCTCGGATCTGCCGAGGTCATGCTCGATTTCCAGCAGGACCTGGACCAGACCCGTAGCTACGGGATCCTCCGACTTCATCCTGAGGTTCTGCGAACCTTCTTTCGAGTGTCTTGGGAAGCCGCCGGAGAGGGCCTCGTCGATAGCGAGCATTACCTCGTCGAGCAGGGCTGTAAAAGGTGGCGGCACTATCCGCCTCTCTGGTGCCTTACCCTTGTCCTGGTAGCTGGCAGTGCTATTGGCTCCTACAGCGCCATTGGACAGGAAGCTCCGCATTTGTGCCTTTTGTGCCTTCCACTTCACAGACTTCTTGCTCCGAGCGATGGCGCTGGCGGATGTTGTCGATGTGTGCGAGTTGAACGGCAGCTCGCGGCCAGACAGGAGGACGAGAAGGATGCGCAGGATGTAGGAGCCTTGTTGCGATGCAACGACAGAGGGTATATCGGCCAGCAATTCGCGTGTGATGCTGATGATGGCTTCCGTCATGGTGGGGAGCTCGCCTCCGTTCTCGGTAGAGGTGGAGGATGAACCACTGAACAGTGGAGCAGAAGCCACGTTGCCTCTGCGCTGTGCAGGGAGGAATGAAAACTCGAGGTTAGCTTTCTATCTGTCTAGCAACAGCGCAGCTACTCCTTCCACACCTCGCGTTCCACCGTTTCGCCGCCTCCCAGGATAAGGATCGTCTGCACCACATGGCTTGCGAAGCGGTCCTTGGACAGTTCCTTGTATCTAGGAGATGTCGTCAACGGTATCAGCGCGGAGGGAGTCGCTGATGAGTCTATAGATGGTATGTCGCCACGCACTCTCCGCTCAGACGGTCAGCAAGGACCCTTCTTGCAAAGTCGTCCATCGAGTAGAGAAGCCTCTCCACGATGACCGACGTTTCTGGATCGGACGCTATCGACGTCTCCTTGCCCCCAAGCTGATTCAGGGCTGCGCGCAGCAGCAGGACGCGGTCTGGTCGATGGTTCGCAAGTCACGAGATTTCTCCGTAAATTTCAGCCTGCGAAACCGGTCGTAGCAGGGCCAAACGGTGCCGAGCAGCAGGACATGCCTGGTCATGCGCAGAACTCACCGTCTAGCTCATCCTCATCCTCTGCTGCGCCATCCTCGCGCGCCCCTCGGCCAAACGCGTTCAGCTCCTCGAGCTCGACAATCTTCTCCTCGAGCTGCTTGAAGTACGCCTTTGTGTCGGCGTCGAGCAGCGGCCACAGGCTGAAGCGCTCTGGCGGCTGATACGCGCTTGTGGATGCTTCTGTACCTTCGTTGCTTGCGCCATCCTGCCGCCGCTCCAGCCTGGGCGCAACCTCTGCCTCTGGCTTCTCGACATACTCTACGCCGGCGAGCGCGGCATCCTTCCGCTTGCTGTCCTCTGGCCGAGCATACACAATGTAGCTGTCCTCGTCATTGTCCTTCCCTCCTAATTTCTTCCCCCGCTTGCCGCGCTTCTTGAACTCCTTGGGCATCGTGAGCTGCCTTGCCTGTTCGCGTGTGAGTGAGGGCAAGTCTCGCTCGTGGCGGAGGCGGCTTTCGTCCTCAGCTCAGTCAGAACGGAGAGGATGCAATGCTTCTACATATCCTGGACAAGCTCATGCGCAGATGACACTCGACACGTTCTCGAAATCGGCTCAGCGGGTGGTACTCCCGAGTCGCCGGCCCGGGCGTCTACAACAAGGGTCCGGCGAGATGACATGCCGACTAGCTCACGAGATGCGCTGCTGAATCTGAGTCATCTTACCGTTGACGACCGAGACGGCAAAATCGCCCTTGTTCTGGCGAGCCGGCCTTGTCGACGAGTCTGCAGCCAGGCGATCCCAAAGCTGGTCCCAGACCATCCTGTTACCACGATTCTTGAGGACCTCCTTGCCGCCGATGGCGCAGCGAAGAGCCCCGTCCAAGTACTGCGCAGTGACGATGATGGTGGCTGCATTGGCAATGGAAGACTTTTGGCTTTCCTTAGAAGCGGCCTGGATGGTGCCCAAGTGGCCGTGGTCAGCCCTGTAGAGATCTGCGACATGTCCCCATCGCCGATGCTGCTGCGCTACTCGTACTTACGAGGACTACCGTCGCGGGCGCAGGCCTCGCAGGTTGCTGAAGCGGCTGAGGGGCAGAGACTGGAGGGTTGATGCGCTCGCGATAACGTCGCCCCTTCCAGTACCAGGTGCGATATTGAGGCGCATCTTGCTGGCTTGGTGACGGTCCTGGAGTAGACTGAAGCAATGGCTGTCTGCTGTCATCGCTGTGCGTGTGCTGATTTGAAAAGTCAGTGCGCACGAGGTCGCCTCTGCAGCAGTCTGACTGTCGTTCTCACAGGTTTGCGCTGGCCGCAACAGGTGCTCCAGGCGTTCATGCCGAAAGCGTATTGCTCGACGTGAAGATAGAGGGCCAATTTAGGAGCAGAGGGCAAGCATTGTGAAGCCTCCCGGCCATGGACAACTCGACTGGCAGGTCTGCTGAACTACACCGCCGCAACACGGACAAAGGTCGAGTTGGCTGCAGTGGCCGGCAAACCCGCACGGGCGCCGACTCGGTCGGAGAGAGAGGGAGACATATCTTGATGCGCACGACTATCGGTGTTGCGACTACCGGCTGTACAGGTGTAGGGATAAGCACAGACATGGCATAGGCATGAAAGGCGTTGGGATCTGCGAGTCGCCCGAGGTGTGACCCAAAGTGTGCATAGGCGGAAGAAAGAAAAGAAAGAAACTGATAATGATAGTTCGGAATGTCCATCGAGAATGATGCGTCGAAGTTATGTGCTACTCGTGCTGCGTGTGTGAATATCGCTGATGTGTCTGGGCGAAATGCCCAGGGCCATCTCTTGCTGCGGCGGCGTGAACGAAGCCGGAACCTTCATCCAGGTGAGCTTGTTTCACTATCCGTGTTCCTTGTACAGTGTACGCCTAGCTGGCAGGCGCCCTCGCTGCATTCCTCCTGGGTCGCTTTCGTCCCGGCGACATCTCCGCCGAGCTCGTTGCCGCCGGTGTGGAGCTGTGCTCCCCTTCTTGGGCGATCCACTCATCGTCTCGTTCGCGCTTGATGGCTGACGCGCCGGTAAGGGCCGTTCCCGGGGTAGGCGCCCGCTGATTTTGCCTCTTCTTTGCGCTGGCATCGGCGCGTCCCGCTGCCGGCCCACAATTCGACGCGGCATGCGCGTCCGCCTCGTCATGCACGCCATCATCTGCTTCTCCATCTGCGCTGTCCTTCTCCTGTGCTGCGGCAGCAGCGGCAGCTCGGCCGTCGCGCATGGGCTGTCGAGCCGCGTCTGCCGCGCCAGCTCCTGTGCGGGCGACGAGATTGTCCGGATAGCGACTCTGCCGCAGATGGGGTGCGACGACATCTGCGGCTCCGCCAGGTCCGCTTGCTGCGAGCGTGGCTGGGCGACCGCCGATGCCTGCTTGGGCCTGCTGTGCCAGCTCGTGAGGGAAGACGGGGCCAGCCGCGCCTTGGCAGAGGTAGACTGCAGGGGAAGGAAGGGTCAGCCCGTTGGCCATACTAGTCGGACAACTTGACTCCATGCACTCACGGATGGCTCCATCACGGACATTCGCAAAGGCGAGTGATCTGGGGAGCTCCGAGCAGCATTAGGGAAGTGGGGACGGCGGCGGGGAGGAACCAGCCGAGCTCACCCTATCTCGACCATGATGGCCAGATCAGCATGTGGGAAGCCGAAGTGTGCGGCTGTATTGCGGCCTAGCCCAAAGCTGTCGAGGGCATCCGAGATGGTTTGCTGTGGCGCATTGAGCGGAAGGGAAGGAAGGGTCAACTCGGGCTTGACAAAGCGAAGCTGTGCCTGCACATGAGATCTCGCCACCCACCTGTAGGGAAGGTCCTTTAGGCACGTAGACGGCTCGTCCTGTGCTCGAAGCAGATACGCACATCAGCTCAGGTGACCAGATGACGCCCACTTTACACGAGGCGCTGGCGCTGGGTGTGGGCTGGCAGCCCGACTCACCTCCGTGCAGGCAGATGATGTGCCCTCGGTGAGGAGCAGCTGCCATGTTCTCGTGTGCTTGGACGTGGTCGTATGTGTCGAAGGGATTCCTGCCAGTTCTCGTTGATGAAGCGAGGGTGAGGTCGAGGCGACTCGAAGTTGAAGCAGGCTCGAGGGAAAGTGCGCTCCGAGGGAGGAAAAGAAGGAGGCGGCGCTGAACTGACAATGGGCTCGAATCCTGATTCGAATTCCCTGACCTCCCTTGACGCCTTGGGTCTTGACGTTTGACGTTCTCCTGCAGGGTTAGGGTGCAGACGGCCGGAGAATCAGGGTGCGGGACGGGGCAGGGACGGGCCGCGCAACAAAAGCCGGTGCCGGTCGCGAAGGAGGTTTGACTGGACTGGACTGGACTGGGTGCAGGGAGAAGGGCGCGAGGGGCTTTTGAGACGCTGTGTCGCGTATTAAACGAGGGCAATGATGGAGTCGCCGGTCTCCTCGCCGCAATTGTTGGAGCAGCGGAGACGAGCAACCGCGCAGGGAGTCAGAACAAGGCTGTTCCGGGGTTGACTGGCTCCAATGGGAGGAACAGCGGAGAGTACCAATGAAACGATGAATGGATACCGTACTGGGAGCGAAGCAAAGCAGAGGAGAAGGGAGGGAAGAACATCCTGATCTTCCAACCCCCTGCAGGGACCCACCCGCGGGACTGCACGAAAAGGGCGCGGAGACGGAGGAACTGGACGGAGGCATGCCCTCTGCAGACGAGACGGGACAAGAGGGTCATGCCGGGGCCAACGAACCGACGAGCTCGCGAGGACCCAATGGATCCACCTCGGTCTGCCTCTTCAAGAAGGCGCCGGCTGCACTCACTTCCGCTGATGATGGCGGTGCTCACCCGGTCTCGCCGCATCGACAGGCCATGCAGAACTGACGGTGACCGGAGAGACAGGGCTCGTACTGACCATCGACAGGGCAGCACAGCGAGGGGCCTTGGCCATTGTCATATGGAGTCGGACGGAGAAGCGCTCTTCGGCCCTCTCCTCACGACCCACCTTTCAAGGCAATTCCGCCTGCCACGCATCTGCCGCATTCCCTATACCCGGCCCGCACAAACGTATCCTTCGGCACACAGCCGCTGCCTTCTTGATCCGACCCACACCCAGTCTTTTGACCCGCTCGGGGAAGGCTCGCGCGCTCAACTGCTTGCGGAAGGCTAGGGCTTCGTGAAACCGTACCAACGCATCATGCTTCGCCCAGGCTCCTTCAGCGTATGACGAGGCAACCGCGACCGTCTATATAGACGCCGAAGGTTATGCCCTAGTCGACTGCTTGCGCGGGCTAGACGCTGCCAATGCCGTCGGGCGGTCTTGTAGGTTCAGTGCTGTGCGCGCAGGGATCCTCCGCACCTCGACCTCGGGCCATTCCCGATCCAAGGCGACGCAACGAGCGAAGGGCGCCTTGCGTCAGCAAGAATGCGCGCGAGCGATGGCCTCGCTTCAAGATTGACTCTCCGTGACGAGAACAGTTGAAGCAGGCTAGAAGAGCGATGCCGCCCATCCGATGACGCGTGGCGTTTCACCGTTCGTGCAAAAGCTTGCTCGGCATCGTCTGCGGATCTGCAATAAAACGCACGCAATGCCTGCTTTGGCCCATGTGTGGCTTTGGACCACTTGGCGGCTGGCCAATGCGGACTCCTACTGTTTATGCAGAGGTACGTGTATGCACAGCTCGCGCAAGGCCGCATCTCTGGGTGTGTTCGCCGGCAACGGCCAGCGTGTTTCTCCTGCGCCCGTCGCGGAAGGCGCACCTATGCTACAGTACAGATTGCAAGGCATGTTCCGCAAGGGCGGACTCGCGTCCAACCAAGCCGTCTCTTGTGGGTATGTTGCACTCTGGCATGAAAGTGGCGTGTATGCATACCGCAGAGTCATGGCCACGATGTCCCGCAGGAACAGCGCTGAGTTGTCCATTCTGGCACGTCGAAGAGCTCAAGCTGCTTCCTCATTGCTTGCGACACCCGCCATTTGACGTGCCGCCATAGCCGGGACGAGGACTGCCCAGAACGTGCACGTCAGCTGATGACACCCGATCGAATTTGCTTTTGCCTCCTCCATACATCGGACTCACCTAGACCTTTGAACACTTGCGGTACGCGCCCCTTCGTCGTTGGGGGGGGCACTCCGTGCAGCCAGTCGTGCAGGTTGGTGTTAGCACGGAAGCGGCCTGAGCGGATGCTACGGAGGTCTTCATAGCGGGGGCCAATGGGGAAGAGTCAGCAAAGTGATGCCAGACTGCTCGGCGAGGCAGGAGCGCTGGTATTGCGATGACTACTCACATTTGAAAGGCTTGCCTCGCATGTCCTCGTCGTCCTCCTTGTCATTCTCGACTCCCTGCTTCTTGGCAGACCGTGAGCTCGGCAACCTCTCGTGGTCAGGCAGGAGATTGAGCTTGATCATTAATCGCTGAAGCGGTCCATCGGGGATGAGGCGGACCAAAAAGCCAATCACGAGACTGCCTGCTCCCGCACCAATGCTAACAGCCCAGAAGATGGGCGAGATTGGCTTCGTGTCGAAGGCAGCTCCGCCAAAGAAGACAATGAGAATTTGCCCTCCAACCACTGTGGGAGCACCAGTGCCGTTGCGTCAGCATCTTGCTGTACAGTCCAGACGGGAGATCAGCAGGCACGCACTGATGCTCAGGATACCCAGCAGCCAGAGATTTCTCCACAAGCCGGAGAAGACATTGAAGTGGTTGTCGAGCTTGCGGCAGTTGATCATGTTGAAGATCTGGCACCATACGAAAATGTTGAAGACGAGTGTGCTGTGTCGGCGTGGAGCGGCAGAGTAGCCAGATCAGCTGACAGCTTGATGAGAGAGACTGCTAGGACCGGACGATTGACCCACCCAAACTCGACAGCACTGGCCTCCTGCCCAGACTTGGTGATGGGTCGCAATGCTTTCGGGCCCATGAAGTGCAGCGCGAGCGTGATTGCGATCTGGTAAGCCGATTGCGCGATGATCATCTTGGTCACTGCGAGTGGTATGGGAGTACAGCGAGCGGTTCAGTCATCCAGTTGGGAAGCGCAGCGTACGGAACGGGACGCACTCGTAGCTGTGATGATGGGCGTGTCTCTGGGCTCTGGTTTCCTGTCCAGCAGTGAGTCATCTGCTGGATCCGTCGCAAGCGCAAGCGCAGCAAAGGTGTCCATTATGAGATTGACCCAGAGCAGCTGCACGGCGTTCATGATGCTGTTGTCGTCTCCGCCAGTCACTGACGAGACGAAAGTGATGACAATGGCGGTGATGTTGACTGCAAGCTGGAACTGGAGGAACTTGCGCACGGCATCGCTGACACAACGGCCCCAGCTGATGGCGCCTACAAGGCTCGTGAAGTTGTCGTCCATGATGATGACATCGCTGGCCTCCTTCGCAATCTCTGTTCCAGCTTTGCCCATCGAGAAGCCCACGTCGCCTGTCTTGAGCGCCAGCGCATCGTTGGTCCCGTCGCCTGTCACACCGACGATCCGGCCACTGTCCTGAAGCGCCTTCACGAGCGTCTCCTTGTCCTGAGGGAGAGACCGGGCCATGACTTGGAGCTTTGGCGCCTTCTCGCGCTGCTCCTCTTCGGACAGCTTGCGCCAGTCCGAGCCAGAGATGACTAGCCCATCGTCCTTGTAGATCCCGCACTGTTTCGCGATTGCTCTAGCAGCCGCAATATACATCAGATGGATTAGACAACCTGTTTCCAGCGGAGGCGCGACTCACTGCGCAGTCAGGAGGTTGTCTCCCGTGCACATCTTGACGCTGACTCCCGCCCGGCGGCACTTCTCAACGGCATTCTCAACGCCAGGCCGGAGCGGGTCCTCAATGGCTGGAATGGCAACGAGCGTGAGCTCCTTGGCGATGTCCTCGTACTTGATCTTGCCCTTGTCGTCGCCCTCCTCGTTGCTCTCGCCCGCGCCTGAAGGTGGCCACTCCTCAAAGTCGCGATAAGCGATTGCGATAGTGCGCAGCGATCGCTTCGCGTATCCGTCGACCAATTCTTGGACCTTCTGGCGCTTATCGTCGTCGATGTCCTCCGTCTCGACACTGCCCTCTCCGCCCTCCGTTTCGAGCTGGGCGCGCCGAGTGCATAGGCCAACGATGACCTCCGCTGCTCCCTTGACATATAGCCGATAAGTCGTGTCCTGGTCTGAGTCGCCAGAGTTTGGCACTTTGGCAACCACAGCCATGGCCTTTCGGTCGCTGTTGAATGGAAGGACGAGAACCGTCTCTGCCGCTTCCCGGATGTCCGAGTACGTCTTCTCGCGGACGTCGACAAGCTCGACCTCCATCATGTGCAGGAGCGCACTCTCGGTCTTATTTCCGACAAAATTCGGCCCATCGTCGTCTTCATCATCGTCCTGCTGCTGGTTGCTGCTGCTACCTTTGCCTTGGCCCGATCCGTGGTTCTTCTGCTTCTTGACCTTTCCGCTGTCCTTCGGCTTGTGGCCTTTGCTGGTGTCCTGTCGCTTTCCAAGCTTCTTCTCCTTCTCCTTGCGCTCGTCGAAAGCGGTCGAGTTGATCGCCACGCTTTGTGCCAGGACATGCTTGAGCTTCTGATTCTTCTCCAGTAGTTTCAAGAGCTGGCTCTTCTTCTTGACGTCGCCGACTGGCCGCTCCTCGCCCCCCTGCCTGTCAGAGTTGCTGTTGTCGCTTGCGGTCTCCTGATCCTGTGCCTTGCCTTCCCGAAGCGTGAAAGCTGTGCCGCCGATAGTACCCTCGACCACTCGCATTTCGTTGGCAGTCAGTGTCCCAGTCTTATCTGTGACAACGACGTTGGCGTTTGACATGGTCTCGCAAGCCTCGAAGACTCGGACAAGGAGGTTGTGCTGGGTCATTCGATTCGTGGCGAAGGCGAGAGCGAGCGTGACGGCTAGAGGAAGACCTGCATATTCCGAACACGGCTTAGTCAGAGCTGAATGGGTCACAGTCGGGTGGCATACCGCCCACCTTCTGGCACCGCGACAACGATGAGCGTGACGGAGATGACAAAGCTCTGGATGAAGCCCTGGACCTTCTCCGCAGGTGTGCGGTCGGGCTCCATCCGCAGCATGACGCAGTTACGGATGAAGAGGCACACGAAGAGGATGGCTCCTGCTAGAGAAGCGAGCTTGGCGATGCGCTCGGCGAGGCTCGCGAGCTGCTTCTGCATGCGGGTCTGATCGGGCTGGGAGGATCGCAGCGACATGAAGATCTTGCCCTGGAATGATGAGACGCCAACGGCCAGGACAAGGAAGATGCCATCGCCTTCGAGGATCTTGGAGCCGGACAGGAGGAAGGCGTCTTCCGAGTCGTCTTCTTGCTCGTCGTTGTCGCCTTGCTTCTTCGACGATGTGTCCTTCGCCCGCTTCTGCACGTCATCGAGAGCGACCTTGGAGATAGCATCGCTTTCGCCAGTCGCATCGCTCTCGTCTACCTTGATCTCGTGCTTCATTGACAAGACGAGACCGTCGCAGGTGAGGATGCTTCCAGGCTCCACGTAGACAATGTCACCGACGAGCACTTCAGTTGATGGAATTCTGCGACATCGAAAGGCCGCGTCAGCGAGCCGTCCAGGCTTCACGCTTTCCTGCGTCCTAGATGGCCACCTCACGTTTTGTACTTCTTGCCGTCCCGAAGCACCTTGACGGTCGGGATCTCCTTCGTGTCATTCAAGGCCTTGAATTGCCGTTCCTTGCTGTAGTCATTGACACTGGATGTCAAGGTCACAATCACGATTGCGGCCACTGCAAAAGTGCGAAAGCGCAGGGTCACAGTCAGCGAGAATACTGGCGACTAGACGCCGTACCTGTAGAGAGGACCTACTGATGGCCACACCCTCGACCCATTCCACTCTCGGTTGTCCTTCTGGATGTTGCGGTCCAAAGTCCTGGTAGAGGCCCAATCCGAAGCTCACGGCGGCAGCCACTGTGTATCAAGGGTGGGCATATCAGCGTGCCTCCCCACCGAATGCACTCTCGCAGACGCTAGGCTGGCTGTAAACTCAACCTGTCAGAATAATGAGGACCTTGTCGTTGAAGGCCTCCCAGAGGAAGCGCCAGAACGGCTTCATCTCCTTCTCCGGCAATTTGTTGCGGCCGTAGACTCTGATGCGCTCATCAGCACCCCCGTCGCCGTCATCGCTGTCTTCGCACTGGTCCTGCTGCAGCCCTTTCTCCCTGTCGCTCTGCAAGGCCTGAAAGAGCTCATCCGCGGAGCCGTGCTGCTCGCCGGGCAGCTTTAGCAGGGCAGACAAGTCCTTCTCCGCTATGGCGCGGGACAGCTCCGACGGTTGAATGGTGAAGTCTCCTAGGTCGGTGATGAGGCTGTCGCCGCTGCTCCCGTCCGAGGAGGAGGAGGATCCGGATCGCTGCGAGGCTGCATCCCCGTTCTGGTCACTGCGGTTCTTGAGGAGGGGAGTCCGCTCGTCCTGTCCGCCTGTGAGGGGAATGATGGGATGCACAGACAAGACATCACAATGGCATGTCAATGAGATATCAACGCGGCCGTCCCGCTGCATCTCACCCACCATTTCCGTTCGCCTGGCGATCCTGCGTCATTGCACGCTGCAGTCACGGGGTTGCGCTGCTGCTGCAGGCGCTTGTCGTGTGCCCGTGCTGCTTGAACCGGATCTGCAGATGGGCAGAACTGGAGGCACACCGTATCAGATACAGAAGAGGGCGACAGCGTTTGGTGTGTTACGGAGCGGGGTCCTTCAAGGGGGGGAAGGAGGGGGGGGGGGAGCTGTCGGCCGATCGGGTGTGTGTCATTCGGCGTTTGTCTCGCGGAGTGACGGAAAATAGGCCTCGAGGCTCTCTCTCTCCGTCCGTCACAGGGGTCGTATGGATGGCGGAGACTCTCCACTCACGTTGTTGCACTGTACATGCACAAGCTACGCACTATTACATGGTGGGAGTCGCCAGCACGCGCCGTCGCTACTGGGGGTGGATCGTACAGCAGAGGCGCACGCGTACGCATGACTGCTGGCAGGCTACACCATGGACCTGCTCTCACCGGTCGGAGCATGGGTACCTCCACCCAGACCGACAGCGCTCTTGACGCCATCGAGCACGCTAGAAGCGGCCGCAAGAACACCTCCCTCGGTGGCTCCGGTCTCGCTGGCCGTGCGCTCGTTTTGGACAGGCGCGCCAACTCCATGACGAGACGAGACGTCCTGGCCAGCGTGACTGCCCCGGTCAACGCTGTGCCCAATCTTACTGCTGATCTCCTTCTCTTTGACATTCATTGCTGCAAGCTTGGCATCGAGCTCGTCCTTCTCGCTCTGGAGTGCTTCAACAGAGCGTCGCCTGCAAAAGGGGCGGGAGGCCAAGCAGTTCAGCCCCAGTTACCAGTTACAAAGCTGGATACACAGCGAGAAGCGTATACTGATGCAGAAGCGGAAGTGAGTGACTCACTTGCTTTCGACGACTTCCATCACCTGCGTGTACGGTACGACAGAGGCGACCACGCAAGGATTAGTTCTCATCCTACCCACATCCAGCCAGAGACCACCGCCGACTCTCCAGTCGACTCACATGCTTGTAGTCCTCGCCAGCTTTGGCAGACTTGGCCTCATCGATGGCCCTCTTCCTTTCGGCGGCCGCGAACAGGTCCGCATCGATGTCGGCCCTGGTCTTGCCATTCTCCGGCGCAGCCTGGTCCTCGGCGTAACCCTTCTGCTCGGCAGCGATGGCTTTGGCGAACGCCACCTCCTGCCCGGCAAGCTCGGAGCGGTGCTGGTCGATGGCGGCCTGTACCAGAGTTGTGGAGCAACCAATTCGGTCGTAGTGACGGTAACGACAGCGAAGAGGCGGCACGTGCGCGCGGATCAGCGAGGCCGTCCAGCAATACGGGGACACACAGCCCGGTCGTGGCGCCTGGCAGAGTAAGAGAACCCACCTTGCGAGCAGCTGCCTCCTCCAGCTCGGCGTCGAGCTGCTCCTTTGTGTAGCTGCAGCGGGCGGGACGGTCATGCGACAGGAGAGCACGCGCGTCAGGCACAGCAGACACAGCCAGAGGAACGGCAGGGCAAGACATAGGCATCAGGGGTGTCCTATGTGCGCATGACGCCTCCACGAAACGGCCTTACTGGTGACCGAACTTCTGCTGCTCGGCGGCCAGCTTGTCGTGCATTGTCTGGAAGTCGGGCATGGCTGGATTGGGCTGCAGGCAGAGGCGCGTCGAGCCTGGTGTAGAATTTATAGCGGTGTTGCTATTATATTATATAATAGCGTGCTGCTGGCGATTCAGATACGGTGATGCATTTGGCAAGAGACAGAAATGACGTCCACTTGGCGAGACCTGCCCGTTGACTGCTGCGACTTTGGGCAGGCGGAGTCGTGGCGTCATGACGTTTGCAAGCGGAACGGAGCAGCCCTTCGCGAGGAAGCCTCAGCAGTATTCAGAGGTGCTGCAGCAGCTGCACTGCGTCGTCTTCCATTGAGCGTCTCCATGTTCAGCTGTTATACAACAAACAGAATATGAAATTGAGCAAAGCAAGACGTTCGTTTGAAGATCGGGTGCTGCCCAGAAGACGCGAGCCTGGCAGAACACCATTAGTCTCGGCGTCCTCCCCTGCCCCGTGAAGATCCACCTCTTCCACCTCGCGCTCCGCCTCTGCTGCCCCTCGTTGACCCTCGACCCCGAGATCCTCCCGCCCTGTCGCCAAACGCCTTCTTTGGCTGGCGGTCACCGGCCGAGTCCGCGATATCCACTCCGCGCTTGACGGATGCTGCCTTTCCCTTTGCGCCAACATTGGACGCTGGCTTGCCGCTCCCTGCAGCCCCCTTCGCCTTCGGTTTCGGTACAGCAGGTTTGGCCTTCTTCGCGGATGGCTCGGCGGCGCCGTTGTCGTTATCGTCACCGCTCTCGTCGCCGGACGTCTTGCCAGCTTCTAGCGCCGCGTAGCCTTTCGCCTTGTTCTCGTTCGCCTTCAGCTTCCGCTTCTGTTTGGCATTCAAGGCCGTCATGCCTGCAGCCTCGGAGATGCCGTCGGTACCGGCATCGTCGCCCTTGGGCTCACGCGGAGTGTCGCTGGCTTCGCCCTCCTTCTTGCCGTCGCCCTGTTAGTATAATGGGAAGTGCAACGGTCAGCAAGACTGTAGCGCGCGAATCGAGGCAAGTGCCCCTCCGAGCTCCGGATGGGCAGGAGAGAGACGCACAGTCTTCTTGTTGCGCCGGCGCTTTCGCTTGTTGCCCGAAGGGTTGACCACAAAGCCTGCCCCGCCAGACTTTTTCAGCCGCAGCTGGTTGTCCAAGAATTGGGCTATCCGGCGCGGGTCGGCCGTGTCTTCTGCGAGATCTGGGTGCTCTCTCAGGTAGGTGTTGTAGCGCTCCGCTCGGCGCCTGTGTGACTGTCATGGGAGCCGGGCACATTGTCAGTCACTGCGTATGCTGCTTGTTGAAGCTCGGACGGTCAGCAGCACTGACACTGCTCCCTAGGTGAACCTCCTTCATCGTCCCTTCTCGGAGCACCTTGTCCGGGCAATGCACGCAAACGAGCTAGGGCAGGAGGGGCGGAAGAACCAGGCGTGTCAGAATCCGGCTTGCTTGTAGTGCTCGTGCATAGGAGGACGAGCCCGCCGGAGGGCCACTTACAGTCTTCCTGCCTTTCGCATCCGCACTCAGCTCAAAGATGGGTGCCGTTTTAGCGTCCAGCAAAGATGGCAAGTTGGGCGGGAGCGTCTCATCGTCTGCCTGGCCCCAGAAGGCGGCTTCTGCATTGGCCTCTGCGTCACCTTCTTCCATCTCCGCGTCCTCGTCACCGAACCCAGTGAAATCTGCATCTCCGCCGTCAAGCTGCTCCTCTGGGTCGTGCTCCGACCCGTCCGAGGAAGACTCGTCTGAGGGCGCCTGCTTTGTTACGTGCTTGAACATGGCAGCGGTGGCCAGGAAGGCGGTGGGCGTGACTAGGGTAGTGGTGGCAGAGAGCCGTCCGAGGTCAACGACGCGCTCCAGGAAATTCGTGCCCTCCTCGAAAATAGGGGTAGTTCGCCACTCTGCATGCAGCATCTCGTGCGTCCTGCTCTCTTCGCCCTCGATACATACTGCTGCACCAGATATCACTAGAAATTGCATTGGTCGTCTCGTCCATCTCTGGCCGTGCTGCAGTTCCTGCCTGCATGCCCGCCCGCAATGCTGCTGGCAAGGCCACACGCGCGGCAGCCATAGCCTCATCGACATCATCGGCATCGACAACCGCCTCCTCGTCTGCAGCAGCAGCAGCAACAGCGGGAGTGTCCAAAGGAGACAGTAACTACGATGTGCGCTTCCTGCGCACCTTCCTGCGTGCGGCCTTGCATGGGCACTCGCCCCACTGGCAGCGCGACGGGTGGAAAAGCTCGCAGGTCAAGCACGGCCGCAACTCGGACCCGTATCGGTACCTGTCTCGCGACCTCATCGAGCTCGATCTCACGCACAGCCAGCGACCAGGCGGGAAGGTGGTCATCGGCCTCGACCACGAAAGAAATGGGGGGGAGCCTATGCGACAATTCCACGTCGATCCGGAACGCGCTGAACGGAAGCGTGCTCACAGACTGGCGAAAGCAAGCCAAGGCAGAGCGGCTGCAGCAGCGGCTGCCGCCAAATCTATCGGATCGAGTGGGCAGCAATCTCGGAGCTACGCAACTCGCGCTGTACGCTCGCTCTGTACGACCAGCCGCCGCGAGCAGGAAGCAGCGAGCGCAAGGACCGCCCTGCACCGACCTGACGTAGCCGAGCTCGTTGAAGACCTATCCAACCATGAAGATGAGGAAGGTGCGCCCGGGGAGGATGCAGAGAACGTACAAGACTTGCTGCAAAACGGCAGTGCGGACCCCGGGGATGCGCGTGGCGATCTGCCTACCGTTCTGAGTCGGCAGAGCCAGCAATTGCAGGCGGGAGACTGGGTCCAGGCCCGGATGTGAGCTTTTGACGCGTCGTGGGCCTCGTAATATTCCACCACCTGACATCGGGGCACCATACCATCGCAGCTACGGCCAGTCAGCGGGCTATATCTACCTCGGTACCGACACTAGCAGGACCGGGAAAGCCAGTCGCGCCATCGTGCACGGACAAGGCAACACGCTCCACTCCCTGCGGAAGGAAGATCTCCTGTTTCGGATACCCGGGCTTGTGTCTGCCTCGACTGCGGAGCAATCCACAAAGATGCTCCGCCTTTCGCCCCCGGAATACCTCGAGGACTTGGAAGAGATCGATGCGCGGAATCTCGCGGCGGCTGCCGGGCGAGCCGATCCCAAGCGCCCCGTGGCACCGTCCGAGTCGTCGCCAGATGCGGCGAGCGAGGTCACCGTAGACGCAGAGGAGCTGTGGGAGGAGTACGGCCTGGACTTTGGCAGCAAAGGCTGGCAGGACGCCTTTGAAGCCAAGCTGGCGGTTGGGCGGACGCTCCGCAACATTGTGCAGCAGCAAGAAAAGATACAGAAGGAGATTTTGATGAAAGGCATCCGCAACATTTACGACCGGCTAGTCCGTGCAGTGCGCAACGCCCCGAAAAAAGGTAAAAGCAATTCAAAGGGGAAAAGCAAGGCAACAGACTCGACGTTCTCGTCGGAAGGCTCGACAGCGTCGTCCGACATCTACGTCAGCACTTCGCAAATCTACCGCGAGCTGTACTGCGGAGAAGCCGATTTCTTTACGAAGGAGCAGGAGCAGTTTCGGATGCTCGCAGTACACGACTACTTTTTACGAGATTCCGAACACTACGTCGCCGACGCAATAGACATCCTGTCATCGTCACGGTACCGGGTACGCCCACCTGCAGAGGTAGACAATCTGCGGACTGTGCGCGAGTGGGTGCGGAAGGGCAGTCCAGAAGTCGTAACCTTCAGCGCCAAGGTGCGGGACATACGAAGGAGGGTCAAAAATGCGACAAACAGTTCCGTTTTCCCTGGTGCAGGCCACGGCGAACTGGCCCTTCTTGCCCTACCCAACATCCCGACCTGGACAGACGCCGACCTCGCCATCATCCAATTCCTCCAAAATTCGCTCGAGATGAAGCGCAAGCTCCAGGTGAATCCGTACGAAGCGTATGCGGCCATCCTCGTCAAGTCACTCTCGCCCGTCAAGGACGGGATTGCTGCGTCAAGCGAGACGGAGGGCATCCCAGCCTTCATGTACATGCGCGTGGCCGTTGTCCGCCTCCTCAAGGACATTGGCGTGTATGCCGAGTGGGAGAACCTAGTGACCCGCGACCGTGAAGCAGGGTACGAGGTGTGGAGCAAAGAGCTCGAGCACGCGCGCACGCACAGCCCCTTTGCGCAGAGGTACATCGAGCCACGGGACGAGCTTGACGGCATTCGGCACGACTTTGGCGATCTGCCCGTGTACACCATCGACGACCCCGGTGCGTCCGAGCTTGATGACGGGATCAGCATAGAGCCATGCCCACCGTCGCTCAACGACGGTCTAGGCCGCCAGACCTTCTGGATACATGCACATATCGCCGATCCGACATCGTCCCTCCGGCCGACCGACGATCTTGCGCAACAAGCTCGGAGACGCGTCACTAGTTCATATCTCCCAGAAGCCCTGTGGCCCATGATCAACTTCGAAATAATCGAGAAGCAGGGATGGAGCTTGGGCAGGCAAGCAGCCAGTCCTCAGACTGATTTACTTGCGGCGAGCATCAGGCCGCATCAGCAGGAAGGTCAGAAGGTGCTCACTTTCAGCGCTCGGCTGGATGAAGACGGCAATGTCTTGGAGCAAACGATCAGGCCTGGTGTCGTCAACATCGTAATCATGACGACCTACTCCGCCATAGACGATCTCTTCCGGAAGGAGACGGCGCCCACAGCTGCCCTTTCGAACTCTGGTGCTGCGAATGACATGCCCGGTGATGCCATAGAACGACTGCTGTGGCCGACCAGCCACTCGCACCTTGACGCAGCAGATGCATTAAAGGTGCCTTCGAGGACACTCTCACCGCTTCCGCCTAGCGCAGTCGAAGACATGGCTCGCCTCGACCGCCTATCCACTAAAGTCCGCATGGCGCGCGTGCGCAGCACCGCCCTGTCTTGGTACGGCAATTCCGCATCAGTCCGCCTGACGACACGTCCGCTTCAGAGCTCCTTCGAGGTGCTTCCGACGCCGACATTCTATGCCAACCAGCCCAGCCTGGAGTTTTCGCTGCCTTTCCCCTTCTCGCCTTCTGCGGCTGTCAGTCTATCAGGTCGACAGCAAAAGGAAGAGCGCAGCCATGCAGCGCTGCTGGTGAGCGAGTGCATGATTCTCGCTGGCCGCATTGCCGCTCGACACTTGGGCGAACGTGGCGTGCCCGCGCCTTTCCGCGCGCAGGACGCACCTGCAGGTGCAAGTGCGGCTGGCATCCCGGATCTCCTGGCATTGCGAGATCCGCAGACGGGCGAGGTGGACGTCTCAGAGGTTCTGCGGCGCAGGATTGAGCTTCGCCCGGCATATTTCAGCCTGACGCCCGCAGGGCACTGGCCTATGGGCATCGGGGCGGAGGGCTATGTTCGTGCGACAAGTCCCTTGCGTCGATACACAGATCTGCTCGCACACTGGCAGATCAAAGGAACCTTGAAGCACGGGAGAACTGGGCCACCTTTTAGCACGGCAGACCTTCAGAGTCTCATCGGGCAGACGGAGCGTGTCACCCGCCAGCGAATGCGCTCCGAGAACCGGGCCAAGACGTTCTGGAAGACGTACCTCATCCGCAACAAGCTCGAAGAGGTCCGCAAGAACCCAGAGGACGATCCGGTCGCTGCGCAGCTGCTCCTTCAAGGCCTGACGGGCATTGTCGGTGATTCGAAGCTCGACTATGGTGCTTTACGGAGGGTCACAGTGATCCAGATTGCCGAGCTCGGCGTGGCCGCCACCCTCATCACGGAAGCCAAGAGCGAAACGTTTGCCAGTGGGAGCAGGCTCAGAATTGAGATAGCTGGCATCATTCTGGATGAGTACTCGAAGATCTACGTCAAGCTCAGGGCGCAATAATTGCCGGTCCTGCCGGTCCGTCAGTCTGCATATCCTGCTGCTCAAAACAAGGGCGAACGACGATAACACTGCTGCACGTTATAGTACATGTGCGTGCGAGAGTGGGTGCGAGACAGGCTCACCCGTATCACCCACGCTACGATCTGGCTCTGAAAAGCACTTTCTTCTGCGTCAATCATAGGCGGAGCCGACTAGCGCAAATGCCACGTCCCTGCCCATCAGGCTCTGAGTGTCTTTGATACCATCGTTCGTTGCCCTATCCTTACTGCTGCACCTTGCAAGAAACCCTGCTCTCTGCGTTCTCCGTCTCCTCCTTTTCCGTTGCGTTGCTAGAGACCTGTGACCGGGCTTTATCGCATCGGCTTGCCTCAAGCCTCATCTGTGGTCTCTGGAATGGCGTCCCTTCCCCTGCTGACGCTCCTTGCTCCCTTGGCCGACCCAAGCCTTGCGTGATTCGGCGTGTTGCGCTCGTTCTGATATCCCGGCCTGCCCCTCCTGTCATCGAGGGCGTCTGCGTTGACCTGCGGACCGACAGATGCGCCGATGCCTTCGAGGGTGTTGAGGCGGGAGTACTGGCGTGTCTGTGAGGAGGAACGCTCAATGGACCCGCTTCGTGCACCCATGGCGCGGGAAGGCGACATTGCCGCATTCCTGCCGCCCGTCTCCTGCTGTCCACTGCCTGCGCCGCTGCCTACAGCGTCCATGCTGCGCCCGTTGCGCTCGGGAACCCCAATGCTCAGGCTGCTGCTGCGGTCGCGCGAGATGGACGAGGAGCGCGCGCCAGTGGCACCAGAGGGCTCTCGTCGAACTGGTTCGCCGCGAGGGGCCTGCGGAAGGATGAAGGCGGGTGCAGACGTGCTTCAGTGATCAAGTGGGTGTTCCAAAAAGGCACTGACTGCCCAAGAGCTCACCCTGCCTCTGCTGCCCTCGTCCGCATCGTTGGCCTGGACCGGGTCGCCCTGCTTGTCCTGGGGAGAGCGGCAACGACACGGGGCACGGCGGTCAGCTTGCAGAGCAGCCGTGGCAGGGAAAGAAGCTCTTGTACGAACGTAAGGGATGCTCTTGTTGGGATCGATGAATACGCTGTTCTGTGGACTCGACTTGGGTGCGTCTCCCCAGGTCTGAAGCGAGTAGTCCGGCCGCTCCATGGTTCGCGTGGCTCTGGCTGTGTATTGTGAGGGACGGGAGTGCTCGTGCCTAGGTGTGCGGGTGCGGGTGTGAGGGTCGCTGCTGCTCGTCTGCCTGCTGTCTGGCTGCTGGTGAGAAGAAGCAAGGACAAGCAAGATGAGGCTGCGACAGTAAGTAGTGCGATGGTCCGGCAACTCGGTCTCCACCTCCTTGGGAACCCCGATCACCCCGGTGCGCACGGACCCCGTGACCCATGGCCAGGCCCATCATCTCAAATCTCTGCTTCTTGACATGATTTCTGCCTCGCAGCTTCCTCTTCGGCGCAATGCGCATCTGACAATTGCCGTACCGTGCTGGCTCGCCCTGTATATAGCCTGGGCCGTCCAGACTCCAGATCTGACTTACTTGCGGGGACAGCTTGCAGCTCTGGACGACCGGCAACGCCCTCTACGATGCAACACCGTCTATGGTAGGGGAGCTGTTCGACTGAAGGTAGTGCGGAGACTGGATAGCCTGTCTCTGTCCATTCCAGCGAATGGAAAGTGTTTGCAGTCCAGTAGACGGCTGCCGTTTACACGTGATCCGGGTGGCCGGGACGACGACGACGACGACGACCCTTCGCGGAGTGGGAATAGCGAGGCCTGCACTGTGTGACCCTTCACTCACTCTATACTTGAGTCTCACTCTTCCCGCTGTGCCTGCAGGACGAGGAGATTGCGCCTTGCGAAGACTGTCCAGCCGGGACACTAGGCGACGTGCAGTATCGATACTTGAGTCTCCTCCTCAACCCGCTCTTCCCACACCTGCTCGCAATATTGATGCCTTGACGGTGCAACGGTGTGTGATACAGACTCTACAGAGTCGGCCGATGCATGATTCAGGATCTAGCTGTCGCCTAGAACTGTGTTTGCCTTTCCTGCAGGCATGGGCTCAGCCTCAGGGCGGCCGCAACCGGCGCGCCCGGTTCTGCGCTGAACGCTCTCTGAACCGTCGGCTATGGATCAACAAACAGCTGATAGGCACCAGTTGGACTGACATGAGAGTACATAAGCTGCTTGCGACATTGACGGCTCTGCTTTCTCCCTCCATCACTCGGCCAACATCTCACCGCCACTCTATTTCCAGGTACCGTATACCTCGCCCCCACATCTAGCGCTGCACCGCACCTCACACGGCTCCCTTCGCATTTCATCGGAACTCAGCCCACCTCAGCTCTTTCCTGCCTGCACTCGTACTTCCGCGTGTTACCTTTCTGTCCCTCGTCCCTGACGGTCCCGCTTCTCTTTCTCCCGTCCTCCACCGCTCGAGCTCTGCATTAGTACAGTATCACCTCCCGCCACTCTCGCCTCCCAAGCACACCTATCCACTCAGCTTCGGCCGACCAATGTCTGTCCTCAATGCGAGCTCGACAAAGACGAGCGTCGTCCTTGCGGCAGTCTCGGTCGCTCTCGCTGCGACGCGGGCTTCGGCGCAGTACAGCACGACTTGGGATATAAACAACCTGCCTGAGCAGAGCGAGTCGCAGCAGAGTGGTGAGTAGCACGTCTCGTCAGAGTGACCTTCAAGGACAGCATCATCTGATCTACGTGCTGTCTCATGCTTTCTAGGCACCAATAAATGCGGGACGACCAACTCCCAGTCAAGCCAGTGCCAGACCATGGTGGTCAACTCCATTGATGATTTTTGCCTGTGGGGCCCGCCAGAGCCAAACAGTGCCATCGGCGCGACGGAGCAGATTGAGGTTGCATGGTGCACGAAGGAAGGCCGGGGAACGCGGACAATCCCGCAGGGCACGCTCACCGGAGTCCACTTCGTGCAGACGCCGGACTACATCCAGCTTACAGGCGTTGGAGATCTGACCAAGATGAACATCAATGGGGCGGAGGGAGGGTGAGCAGTCGGGCAGACTCGTCCAGTCTGCAGCATCGCACGCTAATGCTCAACTTTGATGCCCCGTGCCTGATGGTGCCTGTGCCACGACAGTGGCGAGCTCGACCCTCATGGACCCGGTGAGTGCTGCCTCATGCGCCGATCTGATGAGAGAAGCTCGCTGATCAGACGTCCTGCACCCAGACGGACTCGGCAACCCACACGGTGGTCTCGTCTTCTCCAACGCTTTTGGCCAGACGCAGCATATTCACGAATGGACCAAGTCAGTCGCACCTCTGGCAGCCGCTTTTTTTCCTCTGGGCGAACATGCGCTGAGACGTTGCCGTATATGCCCACAGCTTTATGAGCGACAAGGAGTTCTGCATCCGTGTCTGCAAGCCAGGACCGCTCGCATGGCAATACTGCAATGTGGGTTGCGCCCGATCGAAGCCGTGCGGGTATGGCTTCTGATGTCGCTGTCCTCCTTGATGTCGCAACAGCACGTCTACGATGTGATGGGTGAGCACGCTAGGCCCTGCGAGAGTATGATAAAGCAGAGCAGCCACTGATGCGCTTCTATATCCCCGACAGGCTGCTCGTGGAACATGCCCGGAAACTATCAAGATGACACGTTCGAGACCTGCGACGGCGACAGCGATGTCCCCATGGGTCGGTACGGCAAGAATGACGGACATGGCAACTGGGGAAGCACCTTCAGCCGTGAGTCTGGCTAGGATGTCGGTCGAGAGTGCGCAGTAACTGTTGAAGGCTAATCATTCTCTCTTCGTGACATGCAGAGGGGCAGCCATCGACCCCAGACGCATCTCCCGCCGCGCCCTCTTCGCAGTGTCAGGTTTTCTCGGACCTTGGCATTGGAGCAGCGGCTCCTAATCCAACTGGCGGCGTCTCTACGACGAGTGTCAGTGCCTCGACTGGCACGGCTAACTCCACTATCGTCGCAACTACCACTGCCGTGGTGAACAGCACGATCACCAGTACAGCCCGGCCATCGAGCACGGCTGTCGTCGCCCGCCTCACGTCAACCACTGCTGCCGTCACCGGTGCGTCGACAGCCGGCAGGGGCAATCAGGCTGCGGCGGCTCCCTCATCATCGACCACTGGAGGCGCCGTTGCCCTGAACCTCCCTTCCGGGCTGGCGGCTGGCTTCACCGGTCTTGCTGGCCTTGCGGCCCTCGCTGCCTTCTTCTTTTAGAGACGCTCGTACGGACAATCTATCTCCACCGCACTGCGTTCTTCCGTCCGCAAGCTCGTTCCCGCTGCGTAATAGTCGTTTCTCATCGCATCCCGCTGCCCTTGCTGCACTTTCATGATGTCCTTACACTCATGTCGCGCTGCAATTCCCTTGTCGTCTAGAGTGTCGCTTAATCGCTGTAAGAGCAATGATCCGGCGTCCCGTCGTCTTATCGTGCCAGTGCGCTTTCGTAAGCAGCTGTGCCCGTGTGGCTATCTTTGCACTGGGCAAGGTTCGGGTTGTCCTCCTCCCACGAACAACGAAACGGCTGGGCGAGAGCATCATGAGCGACGTACATCGTCCTCGTACTGTTAAAACCATGGGGACATCCCCTGCCTCCAATGCGAATGTGCTCCACGAGCGCATGCAGGCGCTCCTTGACGCCCGGCGGTCGAAGGGCAACCTGCGAACATTAAGCCCACCACCGTATAATCCTGCGGAGCTCGTAGACTTCTCCTCGAACGACTACATCTCTCTATCGCAGTCGGACTCCCTCGCCGCACGGTTCCGTGCTGCTGTGGAGTGTCCAGCGCCTGTCGCATCAACATCGAAATTACCCACGAGCTCGGCATACGGCCCAGCTTCTTCGCGGTTGCTGGACGGCAACTCGCCGTGTCACCTGGAGCTAGAGCGACGGCTGGCCACCTTCTTCCGCGGCGAGTCTGCCCTGCTGTTCAACAGCGGCTTTGATGCGAACGCGGGCATCTTCGCTTGCCTGCCCGGCGCGGACGACACACTGCTGTACGATGCACTCATTCACGCGTCGGTGCACGACGGGATGCGTCACTCGCGCTGCCCACCTGCTCAGCGCTTGGCCTTCCCACACAATAGCGCGGCCGGTCTCGAGCATGTGCTGCGCGAGCGTGTGCTCAGTGGTCCATACGGGGAGGAATACCGCAGCGGGAAGAGACAGGTGTTCGTCCCCGTGGAAGCGCTCTACTCGATGGACGGAGATCTCGCGCCACTGGCGGACTTCCTCGACGTCTTACAAAAGCTGCTGCCCCGCGGAAATGGCCACCTTATAGTCGATGAGGCGCACTCGACGGGATCGTACGGAGCGAACGGAAGGGGCTTGACGTGCGCACTCGGCCTGGAAGACCAAGTCCTCGTCCGACTGCACACATTTGGCAAAGCCATGGCGTGCTCCGGAGGTGAGCAGCCGTCTGGCTAAACCAATAAATCGGAGATGGGCTCTGTCTGACTCTTCTCCACACTTTTCGAAGGCGTCGTGCTATGCAGCCCGACTATGCGCAATTACTTCATCAACTACGCTCGCCCACTCATCTACTCGACCGTCATGCCACGCCTGATGGTCACAGCCATATCCTGCTCTCTTTCGCATCTTGAAGAAGGTCTGGCAGACGAGGTACGTCAGAGGAGGGCGCGAACCGGCTCAATTGGCAAAGTTAATCTCTGATCTCCTCATAAATCATAGGCCATCTCCAGTCTTCACGCCCTATCCTCGTACTGCCAGCAACGCCTTGTTACAGCTTTGCGCGATATACCTCTCATTACTCTACCCTTTCCGCAAGACCAGCAATCACCTCAAGGAGTTCCGTCGTCTACAGCAAGCGCGTCCCGAGCAGATCGCTCTCCTCACTTGCCATCTACAACACCGATCATTCCCATCCTCACGCCACGGCCGCGTGAGCTCTCGGCACATTTGATCAAGAGCGGCTATCTCGTGCGGCCAATAGCGCATCCTACGTAAGTGTCAGTGCTGAGCGCGGGGGAAGCGCTCTGCTTACACAACGCCGTTGCTTGCGCACCAATAGCGTCCCGAATGGGCAAGAACGGGTGCGACTCTGCCTTCATGCATCAAACACGAGAAAAGACATCGATGGCATGGTCGACAGTGTTGTTGAATGGGCCCGTCCACAGCAGAAGCGGTCATCGAACGCCTCGGCCTCGTGGCCCGCTGTCCGGCAAGCGACTCTGTCGAAGCTGTAGTGCAATACAGAGCAGGCAGGTGCTATTTGCTTTTGGATGCTACGGAGCTCCTCTCAGACAGCATTGCCCAGCTTTTCGCCGATCTCGTGCGTCTCGCGTCGGGCCACGCCAAGCACACGCATGACTGCCCGTCCAAACTTCTCCGAGTCGTCGGGCCTTTGCGCGTTCACTTTCGCGGCTTCCGCAAGCTTCTTGTCGATCTTGCCGTCCTCCAGGAATTCTACTCGTCGGGTGTTGCCGTCAGCTGGCACCATCTGATCGACAAATCAGACGTACTTACCATCGACCAGCGGGTTGATGACCTCGTGACCCCTATAAAACGAGGGTCGGGGAATAGACATCAGTACTGAGCAGACTGGTCAAATCCATCTGTCGAACTCACCATTCGGGGTGACCCTGTGTCGTCAAGATATGCACCAGAGAGTATGGCTTCGGTGGCAATGGGGTGTCGTGCGTGAAAGCTGGCGGCAGGCCTTCCTTCAGGTCTTCATCCGTATAGTACTTGCACAGAGACTGGATCTTGCACTTTTCGCTCGAGGCGAGCAGATGGAAGCCGTCTGGAACGCTCGTAACGTGGTCCGAGTGGACTTGCTGGATTCGTAGCTTGTCTTCTGGCCGGCCTGGGGTGCCCAAGATCTTCTTGCCCTCTTCCGTCAGGGTGAGCTCGGTGGACCCGATCTCCCAGCCGAGCTCGTTGGGCTCGCACTTGGCGCCAAACGCTCTTGCGAGGACTGTGTAGGTCCACGGCAGTCAGGTCGTGCGCATATACGGACCCGTGCGAAACAATCTGGCTCACTTTGGTGGCCGAAGCAGATGCCGATCAAGCGGATGCGACTGTGAGGCGCGATGCCATCAGCTCGTGTCACAGGCTGCGACTGTTGCTGCGACTGCCGTATTCAACGTACGGAAACTCGTCGTAAAGATAGATCATCTGCCATGCCACGGATATGACCGGTCAGCCGGTCGTCCTGCAGACAGCAGCGACAAGACCCACAAAGCCGGACAGCCTGGCGATCCAGGGGAGATCTGCGCTAGCGTCCTCGACAAAGCTCCCTGAGATCATGACGGCGTCCGTGTTCTCGAGCTCTTCCCGAGACGGATACTCTCGCTTGTAGACTTCAAATGATGCGCGTCTGAATTCAGCTCTTGTGCCGTCACCTACGCGACCTGCCCGCGCAGCGAGCGTCCGCGAGGTCTAGGCACCTACCGACATCGTAGCCTTTGATTTCCAAATCCAGGTGCTCGTGCTCCTCCTTGATGAGAGGCTCGAGGGTGTTGTGCAACAGACTGCGGGTGGATCCGACCGCAGACGAGGATCGACCGTGATCTCACAGAGCAGTAGAGTCAGACCATCGCTCCACGCACTCGTCAAACCCGCCGTGCTTCTTCAGCGTCTTCTCATGCGGCTGGTCGCAGATCAAAAAGGCAATCTTGACCTTCTTGTGCAATGGCGAGTGGGACATGGCTCCCTCGGCGCTGTCCGTCCCGTGCTGGTCCTGACGGCCGCGGTGCTTGTAGCTGTAGCTCGATGAAGCTGCCGTGGGTATCGAGCTGAAGCGAGAGAGCTGTTGCGGCCGGATCAGCAGGGTCGCAAGCGGTCGACGGACAGAGCTCCGCAGGCAGGCTGCTGCAGGGCTTAGGAACATGGAAATGAGGGATACGGGGGTTCACCTTCTTCGGACGTCGCAATCAGGAGCTGAGGCGAAGGATCAGTCTGCTCCTCGGAATAGCGGGACAAGAGAAGAGAAGAAAGCGTCTCAGGTGCGAGTGCGGCCGATGTCGACCGCGGGTCACGTGTGTGCAGTCGATGATGACGATCTCGCTTGGCGCCCGGTGTCTTTGGGAGCTGAACATTTCGGAAAAGAAAAGGTGTCGACAACATTGTGAAGGGCATTATGTATATAGCGAGACTCGTATAGCTACACGAAACGAGAATAGATTGGCACCCGGCCGAGCAAGGTGCGGGCGCGCCCACGGTGTCGATGCCACTGCCACCCCTTCACAGGAAGCGCGAGTACCCTCCCGCAAAGAAGGGCGACAAGCGTGTCGCCTCGTCCTTCTTGGACACGTAGAGGCTCGCAACGGCTGCCGAGACGGGCTTCTTTGTCTCTGGCAGGGTGGGCAGCTTCCTGTTGATGCTGGGTTGCGCCGCCGACGCCGCCGCCTTGACTTTGGCCTTCTTTGATTGCAGCTCTTCGGCGTCGTCAAGCGGCGGCTGATCCTTGCGCTTCTTGCCGGTGCTCCCATTCTTCTTGCTCGCCTTCTTCTCGGCCTTGAGCAGGGCGTCAGACGCAACCTTGTCCTTCCACGCTTTTGCCATGGCCTCCTTCTCCTCGCCTTCTGGGTTAAGCGTGATTGTTTGGACGCTCTCGCCTGGTAATGCCTTGCTGCAGACGGGACAGCTAGCCTTCCTGCTCGTGCTGCCGCCCTCTGCCGCATCGTCGTTCTCTTTCCCGGACGACCCCTTCGGGGACGAAGATCCTCTGGGCCCCGCCGCAGAGAGGAGTTCCCTGAGCCCGATCTCTGATACGACGCATCCGCAGCCCTTGACATAGACGAACTTGGCGCTGCCGTTCATGCCGCGCATTGTGATGGGGCACTCCCAGCGAGGTGTGCCGTATTCGACCTGGCCGCCGGAGCCAGCCGTACTGGGTGCGCCGGCGCTGTCTGTGCCGATAGACGTGCCGCTTGCAGGGGTGAGCTTGAGGTCCTGCACATCCTTGAGCGAGCGGAGGTGCCCTGCTGCGAGCAGGCCGTCCTCGCCGAATGGCCGGGACGAGATGGGCACGTCCGCTGAGACGGGTGGAGCCAGGAGGAACTCGAGTACGGCGGATTTGTTGTACAGCTTTCCCAGAGCATCAGCGACGAGCGGCTCCTCCAGTGCGTCCTGCAGGGATGGATGATAAGGGTGGCCAATAAAGCGGTCGTTTGAGAAAGTCAGCCTGGGCTCTCAGCAAGGCTTGCAGGTACAGCGCCAGCAGCCCCTTCTCACCTTTGACAGCGCACAGGTAAACCAGGCTGCTAGGAGTCTGTTCCTCCTGTCTCCAACCTTGCTCTTTGCCTTTGTCCGGACGACCTCTGTCCGGTGGGTGAATGAGCCTCTGCGAGGATGTGGACAAGACGTTGCCGTGTCAGTTCAGTTCATGCCTGTAACGAGGAGGAGGAGAGGGGCAGCACGCACCCATCACCTCCCATGCTGGCTGCTGTGCTGTGCTGCGCTGTGCTGAGTAGTGTTGGTCTGGGTAGAGGCAAGTGGGCAAGGACGTCGAGATTCCACTGAGCAGGGACAGACCCGGCCGCCCTTCCCTTTTTGCCACTCTCTGTCCAGGCAGGACGACTGTACCGTAGAGCGACTCGGCAGCTCGACCTTTCTGATGGCCACAGCACTAACGCATAGCAGAGAAAGTGCAGCTAGATTACCTGCCCGGTGCCAGCCTGAGAGTCGGCCCCGTGCTGCTCGCCCGCTTGCCCCCGCCCAGTGGCGTCGACGTCCGTCCTACCGTATACAGGCACGCACGAGACGGACGAGCGCAACTCTACCGTTCACCCTTCTTGACTGCGTGGACTGATTTACTGCACGCGTTCACACCCACACGTAGAGCTATCCCGACACCTCCTGCCAAACTCTCATGCTGCGCTCCTGTAGCCCATCATAGGTAGCTAGTCCGCCCCACCAGAGGCCGCTCCTTCCCACCCCCGACTCGCATGCTGCATGCATGCACCGGTTCCGCCAGCTCTCGGTCACAGAGCAGACCATCAACGCCCAGCTCTACGAGCACGAGCGCATTCTCAATGACCGCAGTGATGTCGGCCTGTACGATGGGTGAGCTCGCTCAGATGGTCAGGGACTGCTTCGCATCGCCCTGGCGTCATCCTGACCTCACTCATCCTGCCATCCCCGACAGCAAGGAGAAGACGGTCGCCTTCGACAACGGCCGGCTCTACCTCACATCTCATCGGCTGATCTACGTCGATGCCGCCAACCCGCGGCGCAACTCGCGCTCGCTTGATCTGGCGCTCGTCAAGCAGACCGAGCAATGGGTCGGGTTCATGAAGAGCTCGCCCAAGATCACCCTGGTCCTCTCCTCGGCCGAGTCATCACAGGAGGTTGGCGGCAGCGGTGCGGAAGCAATGAGATATGCCCCCAACGTGGAGGGAGGTGCGCCAGTATTAGCTGGTGCACCCGAACGAGGAGGACCCGCCACCGCAGCGGAGACATGGAACTGCCATGTCTGTGGTTTCAGGAATCTCAGCACCGGCTCCGGCAAGTGCACCCTCTGCGGCGTCGTCAGGAGTCTCGACGCGCCGTCGAAGCGCTCCTCCCGCCCTGGCACACCGACACTGTCCGCCGCACCCGCACCCGCTCCACCTGCAAGTCCCGCCATGGAAGGTGGACTCGTCTCCTGCCCAGCCTGTACCTTCCTCAACCATCCCTCAATGGTCAGATGCGAGGTCTGCGAGTCGCCTCTGACACCTGGCACATCCGGGGCCTCTTCGCGACCCTCTACGCCGGTGGCAGTTTCAGCCTCTGGGCCGCGACCAGCCACACCGCAACCACTCTCCACAGGCGCAGGCACTCCGCCCTCTGTGCGGCTGAGCTTCCGGAGAGGCGGAGACAAGGCCTTTTATGCCGCCCTCAAGACGGCTCTCAAGGCAAAAGCCTGGGAAAGCGAAGCGGACCGGAGGTCAAGCAGGAGGCCAGCGGTGATTGCGACGACTGCCGGTCCTTCGGGCTCCGGTGGCATTTCGGCAGCGAGCGGGGGCGAGATAGATACCGCGTCAGGTCATCGAATGACAACCTTTGGCATCAGTGAGTCTTTTCCGCCCTTTTCGCACGCACGGTTCCACCTGGTACAGGGAATTGCTGATGAGGCGAGACATCTCGCAGACGGTATCCTCCGGACTATTGATCTGGATGCACGGGATCGCGACGAAGACATGCAAGAAGCCCTGTCGGACCTCGAAGCGCTCATGGCGCGCGCCCGGGAGATGGTCAACCTCGCGCAATCACTCAGCGCAAAGATGGCAGATAGCACGACCGAATCTGCCAGCGGCGCGATTGGCGGAAAGATGGACAGCAGCGAGGAGACGACCGTGCGCAAGTCGCTCATCTCGCTCGGACTTGCCACGCCCGCCTTCACGCTAGAGATGGCACAGGATGAGAAGGACTACCATCTCTCGCTGGCCAAAGAGCTCGGAAGCGTCCTCCTCGGCCGTCCAACGGGTAGCGCGCAGCGGCCCAGCACCGAGCCGCTCATGGTGGACGCAAAAGGGCGCAAAGGCATTATCGGTCTAGATGAGATTTGGTGTCTGTGGAACCGTGCCAGAGGCGTCGGTGAGTGGCGAGTGCTGGCTCTCTCTCACAATGCTTCTGAGTAGCATTGCATCGAGGACTGACAAAACCCGCCTCCGATGTCCAATGAGGCAGCCCTCGTTGCGCCCAAAGATCTCAAGTCCGCTTGCGAGTATCTCCCCTCCGTTACACGTCCGGAGCTTCGACTTCGCACTTTCGCATCTGGCCTCACCGTTTTGCATACGCCGTATTTCAGCGAGGCAGCCTTCCTGTGCCGGCTTGTGTCAGCTCTCAACCCGAAGATGCAGCAACAAACGGACGGAGTGGACTTGCCAAGCCAGGCTGCTGAGGTGCCGGCGCTCAGCAATCTGGAGATAGCACAGATAGAGGGCATCTCGGTGCTCCTGGCACAGCAGATGGTGGAATCACTTGAAGGCGCTCCGCAGGAGGGTACCATGCCTGCCCTGGTCAGGGATGAAGGGGACACCAGGCAGGGCACTCGATGGATGCTAAATCAGTTTGAGCAGCTCGAGGAAAGCTGGGCCGACGTGAATTGAGATCAGGCGCCTGTGCAGGTAGATATACTACAATTCGCTGTTGCATCGTTGTATGCGTTACACGGATTATCGATGTCGTTGTAACAGCAGAGACCTGGCTCGAAACGGAATCTCCTAAATGTCGAGCGTCTCACCTGAAGAACGATGCCGCCACAGTTGTATATCGGCTATCTGGTGCACTCGCTCGAATGGCATCATCGCTGACCTGGCCATTTCCCAGAAACCATCGTCTCCTGCTATCCGGTGGCGATAAGCAATCCAGACCTCCATGTCTCGTTTTGCAGCAGCACACAGAGCCAAAAGGGTCTGCAGGAAAACTTCGTGGGAGTCTGAGTTGTAAAGCACATCGGACGCGTATACCGTGAGGCGGTCTTGGTGCTGATTCACAGCCTGTCGCAGCGTCGGCGTGAGATCCTCGCCCCAGGCTAGGGGCTGGGCCGAAATGCCAGCTGCCAGGCTCGCATTCGCCGCTAAGGAGGCTGATAATGTTGATTCGACTATTTCAGGCAAATCCGAAGCGATGATGTTGCAGTCTGGGAATGCGCCGCAGGCTGCCGCTGCGAGGGAGACAAGTCCGCACCCAGCGCCCAGCTCCAAGATAAGCGCGGACGATTTGATGTCTCGGCTAGAAAGCAGGTAGGAAGCCATGACCAAAGAAGAGTGCCAGACGTGGTCGCCTATGGCGTGTAGGGAGGGCTGTTCGATTAGACGGATCGCATTGGCCAGAAAGACCTCCGTTGTCGAGACTGTGCGAGATTACCCATCTCCAAGATCAGCGGCGCGTGGCGGCGTCTACTGATGATCACAATGGCTGACCTTTCGTAACTGCAAGAGCACCGGCGCGTCCAGAAAGAATACAGATCGGGCCGGTGGTCGCCTTTAGCAGGAGGACATGCTGTTCGTACGACTCCAGGGAGATGCAGGCTTCCTCTCGGGTGAACGCAAGCAGGTCGCGCTCCTCTGGACGTGCGACCTCTTTCGCCGGGTACGCAGCAGCCCCTTCTGAGTCGATAGCTATGCACAGTCGGAAGCTTGGAGGCACTGCAGCTTGCGAGCCTGGCCTATCGTTCACTACGACCTTGAGCTTATGGAAGACGCCTTGTCCCGAGTCGATAATGCATGTGCTATTCCCTGTCGACGGTACAGTGACCGTCAAGTATGTATCTGTCTGGTCTTGCGGTCTGTCGCTTCCGCTCAGGCATCCCAGCCTGACTGCGCTGCCTCGCCTCAGCCTGCATCTGGCCACGACAGTGCACAATGTTCCAAATGCGACGCACGAGGGATCTGACCGTAGCCAGGAAGTGCGGTGCCGACATCGTCGGTGATGGACAGGGCGATCTCGAAGGCTGTTCCAAGACGGATGGTCGCTGGCGGTAGCTTGATGATGCGAATGCAGTAGAGTTTGTCGATATTGTACATGGTGGAATGCACGTCTTGCCCGGGTATAGCTATTCACATTCAGGGCGTCCGTGCGACGGCTGAGTTGGCGTGAGATGGAAGAAGCGCCTTTCGGCTGAGCTCCGTGCGCGTGCCCACATCTGGCCTCTGGTTCCTAACTCTTCCCTCCTTCCTCCCACACGCAACAGCGCATGCGCGTTCACAGCATCGCAATGTCCGATGGCCCTCACAACGAGGCGGAAAAGCGCGCGCAGCACGAGCCTGATGAATCCGACGAGTCGGGCGACGACGCCTTCCTCGAAGAGGAGCTGTGCAAGTTTTGGTGACGACGCTAAGCACCTTGCATAGACGCTTGTGCTGACCGCTTCACTCGTTTGACATGTTATATTGCCTGAAACGCTCGAACAGTACGACCAAAGAAGCGCGTCAAGGTCGCCGAAAGCCCTGCCAGACTGTTGACACGATCTCAGAGAGCGTCGGCTTCTCCCGATGTCGCGAAGCGGCTTGGGTCACAAAGACAGTCCCGACGAGGGGCACAGTCCCCACTGACGCTGCCGCCTATGCCGGCGCCCATCTACCCGGCTGGCGGCTTGCTGCCCTCAGCATTTGACTTCGGCTTCCAACGGCCACCGGACGGAAGCCAGATGCAGACGCTCGACCTCACCATGCCTCTCGATCTGCCGAGCAGTCCGACCGCCATTCGAAGCAGTCCCATACGCACACAGGACGAGGCCGCGTACGAGTACCCACACACTTCGTTAAAGGACCTCAGTAAAGATCTGACGAAGACGGGTCGGATACCGCATTCATGGCCGGAACTTGCAAGAACCATTCTGTTGGACTCAAGCTATCCTGGAGCAATCATCAGCGACGACAAGATCGCTGGATTGATAGCAAAGCGCTACCCGTGAGTAGTTGACTTCGCCATGCAGCAAGAACCACGAGCTCATTGTGTATGCCACAGTCACCTCATCCGCGGCCGGAATCAGAAGTGGGAGGTGCTTGCACGAGAGATGCTACAGGAAGCAGCGATGCCCACGCTAAGACGCTGTCGCCTACAGAAACGGCTCCGCGAGACCTTGCGGTCATACTACTGCTTCACACCGCACGAAGCTCTCGGGTCAGAGGCTCGAACTGTGAACTCGCGGAGTCGACCGATGTCGTACTCCTGCGATCCAACTATCGATCCAAAACTGAAGAGACCTGCAGCCAGCCGCTCTGCAGGCTCACTCACGCCCATGTCGCCTTTCTCGACACCCGGCCCGTCCACTTCGAGTATCAGGGGTCGATCCGTCTCGACACACCTTGAACATGGCTTCGGCTCTCCGAGCACATCGGCATGGATGTCCTCAGCACTCCAGAATGCGCTTCAGATGGGCGAGCCCGATGACCAAGGAGGCGAAAACGGTGCCTTCGACGACATCGACCCCAGCACGTCGCTCCAGAGCGGACAGGGCACCGCTCAGACAGCACTGCCATTTATCCTCGACACTGACCAGGTGTACGAGCGGAGAGAGCCGCGCTACAACAATGAGGTGTACTACTGCTTTCAGTGTGGTCCCCTGACACTCTTGCGGCGACGAAGGGACGGCTGTTTCGCCATCCGTCCAGTAAGACTCGTAAACTCGTTCCATAAGTAACAGACAACAGAAGCTCACTCGTCTGCCCCGCAGCTACTCCGGTTGTTGGCCCTCTTGTACGGCCCGACACCCGTTTTCGCTACCGCGCGAGAACTTCAGGACCTATCCGACGAAGCCGATGTCGCCGATGATCTAGTGCAGGGTGAGACTGCGTATATCCACCGCAGTCCTCACAGGGATATAGCTGATACGGTCCGCGTATTCGTAGGCAATGTGCGCCCACGTCTGGCGCCCCGAGATCTGGCGGAAAGAGCCATTGTTGAATGCCACCTGGCGGATCTCCTCAAGCCTTTGGTGAAGCTACCTGTCCAGCCAGACGATGCGCCATTACCGCTCGAAAGCAAAACCGCCCATCTGAGGTGCGACTACTGCAATGAGCCACAAGAGCGTCTCAATCGACACTACCGACAGCACCGAGGCACCTGCCAGCTAGAGAATCGCTCGCACATTCAGCCGTATTTGCTCATGCTCAATGAAGCCGTCAAGGCAACTGGCGCTTGTGAAGCGGATGTCTCGTTTGAGGCTGTGGCCCGTACGTCAGGGTACAACGAGCTCGAGCAGCAAGGGATGGAGGATGGCGAAGCAGACCAGACTATCAGAGTGGAGGAGGAGGAAGAAGAAGAAGAAGGCATAGATGGTGATGATCTTCCGCCTTCCAGCGTGCCTCCGAGCTTACTCTACTGGACATCGGAAGAGAAAGAACGCCTTTTCCAGGCTCTGCCACGCTTTTCCCGCTTCCGGCCAGACGCAATCGCCGACGCTGTGAAGACCAAGAGTGCCACCGAGGTTGCCGCATATCTCGACTTTCTCGAGGAGCAGACGGCTCTGCTGTCGGATGGCGACTTCGCACAGCCACAGGACATGCCCGCTGCCCGAGAGATGAGTGCGCAATGGCTTGCACGCGAGGAAAGCCTGGCGGCAGATTGTGTGGTGTGGGAGGAATTTGTCACGCAAGCCCGCAGGACACCGCTGCATTATCGAGATGCCGCACAGAGGCTAGTGACGGCAGACGATCACATCGGTTGCGAAAGCTGTGCAAGTGGAGAATGCGATGGCACATGGCCAATCTGCGGCGAATGTAGGAGACTGGAACGGGATTGCCAGTGGACCGAAGCCTTCCATCCTGATGCGCTGCCAGCCGGCTGCGACGGGTGAGCCATCTGCATGGACCCCGAATGGCTGAAAGCTGCTGATGGTCGAATCTGACCCGCTATTCAGTATCAAAGCCGCGCTACTACCTCTGTATCGCACCAACGACTCGCGAAGCCAGATGCAAGTGATCCAGGACGAGTTTTGTCATACGCTCAATTGGGTACAGCTGTCCACCATGCGAGTCCCTCAATCGATATCCGACCTCGACGAGACATGGGAGCGCTCTTCCAAAGCTGATCAAGACAGCCGGTACCGGTGTAGGCATGCCGTCTTCACCTACCTGCGCGAACTTGGCAAGGAAGAAGTACCGGCACTGCAGATGGAGGCCATTTACCTAGTCCACGCGCAACAGCACGCGGGACGTTCAGCCGATCAGAAGAAGCCGACGCCAACCCGGCAAGAAGTGGAGGAAATGTATGGATCCGAAGCGTACCTTGTCGAGCTCCAGCACCAACGTGAGCTGTACGGCCTGGTGCGGCGGCGAGGAAAGCTGGTCAGCGAGCAGCTGCAGATCAAGAAGGCTGCTGGCTGGCAAAATATCGCGATCCAGCACGCCGGGAGCTCGCGCTGTCCTATCGACCAGATGGCTTTAGCGAGGGCCGGCGTCGAAGAAGAGGTAATCCAGGCAAAGAAGCAGCTGAAAGCTGTCGGTATTGGTGCCGAACATCTGGGGGAGGCTGGGCAACTCTTCAACCTCAAGACACTCGCTGCTTTCATGGAGTGAGTTCCCTGTAACTCGTCGAAAATGGATGTCAGTTGCTCATTTCCGACCTGGTGCACCCTCAGTCTCTACCGCCACGGCAGTGAAGATACGGCCAGCATCGACCGAGCTGTGATCCGGGAGCTTACCTCTCTTCTCCGAGAGTACATCAAGACTGTCATCTCCATGACACTCGGCCTTCTTGATGTGCGCAACTGCGGGGGAGATCAAATCAGCGTGAGTTGGCGATGCAATGTCGCCGGGCCTTTGCGCATCCTTGAGACCGCTAAGCCGTATCTTCCTATCACTCTCAAGGCCAAAGCAATCAAGCGCTACATGACCGATGCTATCGCCATAATCGAGCACGATCGACAGAAGCCGCTGAAAGGCCGGCATGTCTTCCTTGCTGGTATACGCGAATCCCTCCGCATCGCACATGACTTGGTCCCGGAGAACGTGCTCCTCATCGTTCCGAAGGGAGATAAGAGGGGGCATGCCCAACCTCGCCGTAGCGAGATCTTCGTTGGCCGCGGCTTGGGTGCCAGTCTCGCAGAAGCCGAACGCCTGCTAGATGACGATGTCGTCCTCGACCCTTTTGATTCGGCATTGCTTCCCCTGGAACAGGACATCGATGATGATCAAGAGCAGTATGAGAACGACGTTGAGCTCCTTGAAGAGGCTAAAGTCGAACAGGCAGACAAGATTGACGACATTGTCTATGAGGACAAGCTTTGGGCCCGCTTCGAAGGGGATGCTGGCGGCGCGCTCGCTGGTGACATTGCTGCCACCGTTGATGAGCTTGCCGAGGAAGCGGGCGAAGATACGGAGGACATGGAGGATGCGGAGGAATACGCCAATCTGGGGCGAAGTACCGGCATTAACTTTCTCGAAGATGTCTCTGACGAGGAGGAGGACGAGGACGATGAGGACGTCCTAGGTGTCGGAGCGCAAGAAGGCGATCACTCAGGTGTCCAGAGGCCGCTTGCGAGCATGTCGCCTGCGCCTACGTCGCCTGGGAGAGAGCAAACCGTTGCTGCTTCGGAAACATCCGCACTTCCGAAGTCCAGGAAGCCAGCAAGGAGTCAGAAGGGCGCTTTCCGCACGAAGGAGTACATAACAGATTCAGAGGACGAGGAGTGAGCACCTGAGCGTGTTATCTAAAAGCTGTGACATTGTCGTTGTAGCGATCTCCTGCGTTTGTAAGCCAATCCGATTGGACGAGCCGACGCATGAGCGCATGTCATTGCGGTAAGGAAGCCCAGCTCGTCTGCTTCACTCTCTTGCTACATGTTGAGATGCATGACGGGACTGC
Organism: Symmetrospora coprosmae; assembly: GCA_008802785.1. Taxonomy (NCBI): domain Eukaryota; kingdom Fungi; phylum Basidiomycota; class Cystobasidiomycetes; family Symmetrosporaceae; genus Symmetrospora; species Symmetrospora coprosmae. Next base: position 44,631 of record VUYT01000038.1, on the reverse strand, counting down.
GGCACGCCAGGTGACCTCTTCTCGACTCATCTCAGTCTTCTATTGACGTAGGGTCGTTGAGACCGTTTTGCAGAGACTTGTCCTCACAGCAAACATCAAAGGTCCTTCTTGGTGGTACTGCTTCTGTTATCCTTGCTGCTGACGGCTTTACCGGCAGCTCGCTCCTTGTCTCTCCTCGCGTACTGCATCGCCGGAGGGCGGGACGTTAGTATCGTTCTGCTGCCACGAGCGGCTCACAAAGTAGACAAGCTTACGATCTGCGCCGTGAAAGGTTCCTCGTACAGACACGCCGCCTTGTACTCAAAGTACACGAGGATGGAGAGGAGGATACCGCATGGAGACGCCTTGTACAGGGCAGTCGAGAGGAAGCAAAGAGATGAGCCGTCGTACATTGGGTTGTTGGTCACGTTGAAAGGGAAGGACGTGACACGGTCCTGTGGACAGTCCGGGCAGATGTGTGCGGCCAGCGTAAGTCAGCTCGAGCCGCGAAAGTAGAGGATCCTCGCGTGAGCTTCCTACCTCCATCAGGATCCCAAAGTAGTCTCCTGAAAGGGCAACGGGATGGTTGGGTACGTGAGTAAGGCAACGAACCGCAAGCCACCCTCCGAGCAACCTCGACACACCTAGGTAGGTACCAGTGACACCGAGTGCCCACATGGATGTGACGACGAGCGTGCCGCCGATGGCAAAGAGGGCGTACGAGAGGGACTTGATGCCAGGAGCCAACAGGGTAGCCGATATAGGCTGATCATCCAGCGCGAGGTTGTATCTGCAGCGAGCGAGCCCGGGGGGGGGGGGGGCGGGGGGTTCAGCAGGATCGCCCAGGCACGGGTCAAGGCGGCAGCACGCGGCGCACAGGTGGTCTCGTAGGATGCCCAGCGCAAAGATGGTCACAGCGAGGCCATAGCAGCCGAGCCGAGGGTTTCCGCCAGCGAGCTTTGTGAGCGTCTTGTTGCGGTACTCTGGCAGGCGGATGCAGGGAAGATGCAAATGCAGGCTCAGCTTCTCGTTCCACGTGTCCGGGCAGGCAGGCAGCAGGCGAGCCAGCCAGAGCGGACTGACCTGCTCGAGCGACAATGTTCCACCACGTAGGGTTGAAGAGCATGGACGCGACTGCAATCCAGAGGCTCGTCTGGGTGAGATCCACATAGGCTGATAGTCCTGACATCGCTGTACCTGATTCGAGATGTAGCAATGACGCGCGCTTAGAGGCGAGAGGGCAAAAGGGTGGGGTGCCGGGCGGGGACGAGGTACAGTGGCCCGGCTTCATTCAGACCAAACCATCTCTAACTCGTAAAAGGATACGAGGACATACGTATGACACACAGAGCAGCAGTGTACTAAGTCTCTGCCCTGGCGCCGACTGGGCCAGCCAGTGCGAGAATTAGGTTGCCTGAGACCCCTGCGCCGACCTATAGCCAAGCCTGCTCTCCTCCGGGACTGCTCTTCGGAAAGGTAACCAGTCTCTGCCCTGATGCGGTTGACGATCGCGATGTTGCCGATGTTTGCGAGCTCATCGGTGGAAGTCCGCTTGACGACCCAGAGGAGCCATATCCTGAGCCCTGAGATGCCGTTGATGCGCCTGCGAAAGACGGCGGTCGTCCTTGCGGGCCCAACGGGTTGCGGTTACCACTGCTTTGGGACTGATAGTGAGAGGTGTTCTTCCGCACGAAAGACTGACTTGATGTCGCTCTTAGGCCGGGAGAAGGTGCTGTTGCCTTCCTTGCCGGAAAGAATAGGTGCAGGACATCTTCATCCTTGAAACTTTGGGGGGTTGAGGTAGACCTCGGAGCGGCAGGAACCTGCGTGGAAGTCTGTGGTGCATGAGTTGGCTGGGTGCCGAATGAGAACGGCCAGCTTTGAAACGGATTTGCAGCCGCAGCCTGCGCGTTCGCAGGATAGGTTGGAAAGGCAGGTGCTGTAGCAGAATGAGTTGGCGCATGGGCCCAGTACCCTGGCCTGTGAGATAGTAAGCTTGTGCCTGACCAAATCACGGGTCTTCACGAGCGTAAGACCCAGGAGACTCACCATCCAGGAAACGGATGTCCAGTAGACGGGTTGTAGGTAGGCCCAGGCGGGACCTGGCCATGCCAAGCATGCGACCGACGGTCGAAAGCGGAACCCTGTGAAGCGTGGCGACTATCGGAGTAGTCGCCTTGGCTTTGCGGCCTACTCTGGGGATTTGGCCATTGTCTAGACGCATACGATCCACTCTTGCCCATTTTATACGAGGAAGAAGCAGGCACGGTTTGTGCTCGCCTGTTGGCAGAGGTGGGACAGGCCGAGTAGCTTGTCAGCACATCGCTCGCCTGCGAAGGCCTTGTCTCGCTAGCGCTTACTGTGTCCGCCGCCTTGACAGCACGCTCCCCTGAGAAGGCGTGCCCGGCCCCCGGCCAGGCCCCGCTGCCGACCTCGACGCCGAGCCGCTGCGGCTGCTGTGCTGACTTACTGCCGCGTTTCTTGCTGTATTCTCGGCATCGACAACGTTCCTCAGCCAGTGCGCTACGTTCTGCCCGCTAATCTGATTCGCGTCTTCAGTGTCTTCTGTGTATCGCAACCACCCAGACGGCGTGCGACTTGCAGAGCGTTCCTGATAGTATGCGGAGCCTGTGACAGACGGCTCGTACCATTGATCACGGTGACCTCCGCGAGCAGTGCCTGTCGAGAATGACCTAGTCCTAGGTGTCGTCGTTCCAGCGGTGATTGACTGCGAGGGTGTGAGATGATGCTTCCGTAAGTTGTCAGCGGCCATACCAAGGGCGTCCGAAATGTTGGTACTCGTCCTGGATGTGGTGTACTTGCTTGCTGAGCGGCTGCGATTGCCACTAGACGTCGATCCATAGTCGGAAATATGTCCTGAGCTGACACTGCGTCTGTCCGTCCGAGCATCCGTCGGAGGCTTGTTGTAGTAATGCTGAGGCTTCCCGGGATAAGCGTAGTCGGATTGTGCTGCAGCGGCAGAGACGCGGGGCCACTTGACTGTCAGAGTCGGGCGGGATCGAGCGGTGCGAGAAGGATCGTGGCTAAGTCATACTTACTGAAGGCGGATTTGCCACTCGACGAGACATTTGAGCCAGTCGAGATAGATGCAAAGGGTGCACCGTACCCGTACGCCCGCGTATCGCGCGAGTTAGCACGGCGGTATGAGCTGACTGAGCTGGCTGTTCTGGTCGGGCTGGAATGAGATTGACGATACAGGGGCTCGACGCCGGTGCCGTAGTACCGGCCTTGACTGGAGGATCCGCTGCTGCCCATTGGCGTCACAGCAGGCGGCGTATTTCGAGTCGATGTAGATCGGCGAGTTAGTTTGGAGGTGAGGTAGTACAGGCAAGCACTGGCGGGGCGAGAGCACGCGCTGACTCCTGCTAAGGCAGCAACAGATATGGCGTCGTTGCTGTGTCACCGAGCTGGACAAAGGTATTACTCTGAGTAGCGCGCGTCAGATCGAGACTTGTCAGGGCGGCCAGAGTGATGACGTTGAACAGAACAGAGGCGGCACGACCCATTCCACTGACGTGCTATCCCGACAGACTACAGTAGGTTATATCTTGCCAGGTTCGAAGTTGAAGGGTTGCGGATGTCGGGTCGAGCGAGGATGTCTCCATTGCCTGTCAGAAGGGCCCGAGGGGCGGGCGACTCAGTCCAACGTCGGCCTCTACCTCTTGTACCAGTGTCAGTAGCCTCTCTCCTTAGCGCATCAGGATCTGTCATTATGCGCTATTGCGTTGCTCCCTGTCCTCCCTCTCGGTGGGCGCTCTGTCTTGCGGAAAAGGCCTTGTTTTGATTTCAGCGCCTGGGCGAGTCTCGTGCTGGTCCGCCTCGTGCCAACTGACCTGACCAGGAAGGGGCAAGCACGGGGATGGAGCAAGCAGATACGGCACGGCACTGAAGGCGGGCAGCAGCAGCAACAGCTCGACACCATTGCGAGTTGTGCACACATAGGGATTATCCTACGCTGGCCCACTCGTAGATCGGCTCGAGCGAGCACCGGAAGGAGCTCTTGCTCGCCTGTTCCTGCGGGGCGTCACAGCATGCCGCCAGCCACGACAGCAGGAGCAGCGGAAGGGAAGGCAGGAGCAGGCAAGAAGAAGAAACGCAAGTCGCTGGTAGTGGATGCCAATCTGCTCGGATCTGGCGGGAGTGGCAGCGAGAGCGACGGCAGGAGGTCTCGTCCGGCCGCAGCGAGCACCAGAGGAGGAGCAGGAGATCCAGGAGGCGAGGACGAGTCGAGCAATAGGCGCATCGAGCAGCGGCAGAAGGATGCACAGAGCAGGAAGCCCGACAGCCAGGACGGGCAGAAGCGCGCAAAGACCAAAACCCAGGTCCGCAAGGCCGCTGCCACCGGGGACAGTGGCTCCCCGTCTCCTCCGACAAAGACGATGACGACGACGACGCGTCCAGCCACCGAGCGGGAACGCGATAGCACAGAAGCGCGGCCGCGCAGCAAGAGCAAAGCCATCGCAGATGATGCGCCAAAGGTTGTGCCGTCGAAGCGCAAAGGCCGACCAGAGTCCAGCCAGCCGACGTCTGCGAGCATACACCCCACCCCGCCTCTGACGGACCCGCCGGATGAGGCTGCGGACGCAGAAGGAGCGCCGCAACAGCGGCAGCGTCGCAAAGGAGATGCAGAAACCATCAAGAGCAGTCAGGCGGTCGAGGGGACCGACGGGTCGCTACAAAATGGCAAGGCGAAGAAGACGAAGACGGCCAAAGTAGCTGCGGCTCGAGAAGAGGTAGGCGTGACCGCGAGTCCGGGCTATCTTTGGGGTGTGTGCAGCAGCTGAATTCGGTGTACTTTCCTCAGCGACCGCCATCCAGATCAAATCTGGCACATCCTGAACCTACCGGTCGCCGCAACCCGTCCTCGGACGACGACGACTTCGTCTTTGTACGCCTGGACGCGACTGCAAAGAGCGTCAAGCAGGCAGCTGCTATCAGTCATGCTGCGGACCAGTCTGCAGAAGCGTCAACGTCTACTGCTCAGCCCGCACAGGCGAGACAGTCTTCCAAGAGGCCAGAGGGCGGGGTCGCTGCCAGAGCATCACAAGTGGGCCCGAGCGCGTCGGATGCCGGTGTAGACAGGAAAGGCAAACGCAAGGCAGACCCAGCCATTCCTTCAGCGAGCTCGAACGAAAGCCGCCAGCAGGACTCGCGTCCGACTGCAGTCGCGGAAGGCGGGAAAGAGCGCTCGAAGCAGGAGCGTGCGAAAGCAAAAGGCAGGAAAGACGAGTCGCGGGATGGGTGCCAGATGCAGGATACAGCCGAACGCTCCCGCACACCTACGAGATACGTGGACAAAGAGGACGTACCAATGGCATCGCAGGAGACGCCGGCTATTCGGCGGAACCAGGCCTTTCGAGCAGGGCTGGGCCCTCCGCCAGGCGCTACGCCGGGGACGCTCGCACGGCGGGCGAGTGGGGAGCTGCGCGGACGGCGGGGAAGCAGTATCGGAAATGGGTTCGAGGGTGAGTGCGCGCCATGGGACGGGATCTGCTGCCGGACGCACGCACAGCTGAGCCCGCCCTACGTGTGACCGCAATCAGGCGCTGACCCGGAAGCATCCTCGTCCTTTCCAGCCCTGCCGCACCCGAGTCTGCCGACGCATACCCTCTACCGCCACATCAAGGCCGATGACCCGCCCGCCATCCGCTTCCGCACGCTCGTCACCTGGTCGACGCACAGGCTCAAGGAAGCCATGGACGAGTCGACTCGGGGCAAGTCGGCAGCAGTCCGGCTAGCAGCCAACACCGTCATTGACGCCCTCATTGCTGATCTGGCGGAAAAGAAGATTGACTTGAGCTGGCCGGCGGATGAATACGCTGTGAGTCCGGTCTCCAAATGTTCACTCGGTGGCTGGGTCTCCTCACTGACGGTATCGCAATTCTAGCCGGATGCTGCACTTCAGAAGGCAGACCTCCCCCCGCATTCAGAGAATGTCGCCAATCAGGCCAAGCTCGAGGCGTGCACAGCCTGGACGGATCGGTTAGCTCACGAAGACAAGACGCGGAACGCGCGCATCAATCAGTACAAAGTAATGACGGAAGCCATTACGAAACTCACCAACGTCCTGCCCGCTGCTGCTCAACCTGCCCCGGACTCCGCCAGTCCCGCGGTGGCCGATATCCTCAAGCCCAATTTCACAATGCCCATTCCTTCCCGTCTGCAGACAAAGGACGAGATCCTTTCGTTCGGCCGGATACTCCTGCAGCCGAAGCTCCCGCCTTCGTCTGCCTCATCTCGGCGCAAGTCAGTCGCAGCATCCGAGCCGACGCCTGAGCACGCGCAAGGCGACCCGGACGAGATCCGGTGCAACGAGGAGCTGCCCAACCTCGCGCTCGACGACCTGCGCCATCGCGCTGCCTCTATGCACCAGACTATCCACCGCGTCAACCAGTTCCTCGAGACGAGCGACAAGTACCTCGATCGCCACCTCGAGCAGACGCGGATTGCGCTCGGCGAGCTCATGCTCGGTGCCGGGTCTGCGTCTGCTGACGCGGGTGGGGCTCGGTCAGCAGCGGGAGCCCAAGCGGCCAGTGGAGACACAGCTGCGTCTGGCGGGGACCATGGCGGTACCTCAATGGGACTACAATTGCGCACGGGCGCAGCGGCGAGCCTCTCCGCTCAGTCAGCTGCGAGGCGCTCTCTCAATCCTCGGGATCTGCTGCGGGCCATCTCGCGCGCAGATACTGCGACAGCGAAGGCCGCGTCAGGTACTAGTGCGCCGAAGACGGGCAGAAGGGCCTGAGTGCTTCGCATGGCTCGCTCTATCTCGAAGTAGCCATGTCATTTCGAACTTCTCCCCTCACGTTTTCGCTTACGAAGTCTGCTTTTTACGATACGCAAATGACGTGCTCAATCTACCTGCTACATAGGGATTCCTCTGGCTCGTTGTGCCATAGTCGTTGTTGATCCACCTACGCCGCCTTTGTTGTCTGTGTGCACTCGCGCCCGCAGCGCTACCCAAGCAGCGCGACATCTGATGCAGACCTAACTTATTCGACGGTCGGGCTCGTCTCTGCTTGGCGCGTGTTGATGTCGGCCTTGACTTCCCGGTCTTAACGTCCCTCGCAATCCTCTTGACTTGTTGGCGACGTGTCCAGGTGATATCGAGAAGCAGCGCGACTACCCGCCCGAGACGGGTGGGATGATGGCCACAGTATCCCCTTCGTGTAGGAGCGTTCCTGCGAGATCGTAGACAATCTCCTCGTTGACGCTGAACGCGCTCTTGGCGAGGACGGCTCGGAGGTCCTGCGCGACCTGTTCGTGCTTTTCGAGGAGGATGGCAGGGAGGTCTGAGACGCGTGTGGAAGTGCTCGGGAGGCGAAGGATTTCGGAGGAGAGGTTCACGGTAGTGCGTGCGGAGGCGAAGTAGAGCATGGTGATCTATCGAGGCAAGTCAGTCCCGCCGGGGGGTCAGAGATGTCTACCGAGGCCCCGCACCTTGGTACCATCGCTCTGCTCTGATGCGCTACTCGCATCTTGTCCTGAGCTAGGGTCGGAGGTAGCCATGCTGCACCTGAGTAAGGATGCCTTGTCGAGTTGATGGGAGGGTGCGCCAGGTCTGCCTGTGGGCTCCGTCCTGGAGCCCGAGCGGGACAAGTCCGGGTTGCCTCACGGTCGTCTCGCAGGAGGGTCTCTCTCGTGCGCACGTCGCAAAAGGACTGCTCTTTAATGTATAATAGACGTCTCGAAAGAACACACAGAACGCTGCCACCTCTGCCTTCTCCCTTCCTTCCTTTTCGCCACCGCCGCTCCGCCGCAAGCTCGGACCTCTTCGAAGAATGGACCTCCTTTCCTGCGCGAGGGCGGTTGGACCAGACTTGCGCTGCCATTCGACTGCTCTGCTCTGCTCTGCTCCGTCACAGACACTCTCCTCACGTACATCCCACGTCCCACCTCGCTCTCGCTCCTTTGCAGTACAGGTACTGCATCGACCCCTCTCTCTCCTTAGCATCTCCGTCAACTCGACCGTCAGCGCTTTGGTCCCTGGCACACTCCGCCCTTCCCAATCAGAGTCTGCGCAACCACCACACGCTCTCTCGCTCGCACACACTCGCACGCACCCACACCCAATATCTCAGGATGAAGATCACACTCTCTACCGCCGCCCTGGCTCTCACTGCGTCCCTCCCCCTCGTCTCTGCGCACGGCTCTCGCTCCAGCAAGCACGAGCGGTTCGTGCAGCGCCGACACCACCACGGCAACCACGCCGCCCCAGCCCGCCGACAGGTGGACCTGTCGTCGTCCACTGCGCCCGTCGTCAGCAAAAACACCATAGGGGACATTGTCGCCGCGCGCAATGCAACGGACGGCGATGAGGTCCAGCAGAAGCACGCCTCCCTCGCCGGCAGCCCGTACCTCATCTCCAAGGCGCTCGAGGCCCTCCTGCACTCGAATCAGGTCGAGACGAACGCGCTCAAGGTCGCCAAGCGCGGCGAGGGCGAGCAGAGCTACACTACGTCGGCCACTGCTACGACGGACAACGAGGACAATGAAGAGTGCGCTGAGGACGATGAAGACGATGATGACGGAGACGAGCAGTGCGAGGAAGACGATGAGGATGAGGATGACGAGGAGTGCGACGCTGAAGACGACGAAGCAGAGGACGAGGAGGACGACTGCGACGAGTCCGGATCCGGCAATGCGGCCGGTGACGGCGCCGTCAACCTCGTCACCAAGCCCACCGCCTCTACCCCAAGCGATCTGTGCGTATCCTCTCAATATTCTAACACATCTGTCGATCTGCTTCGCTGACACCGAGCCTCCCGTCAAACAGCGCTGAGGGTGCCCTGACTGCCGAGAAGGGCTGTGTGCGTCTATGCCTTCCGGAACAATCGTGCCACTATGCACCGCTCACATGCTCTTGTTCCGCTTCCCACAGACCGCATTCGCCAAGGCTGCCGCCGGCGACTCGTGCTACAAGCTCCTGGGCGACAAGGACCAGACCAAGCTGGACAACTTCTACAAGAACAACCCGAGTGTCAACGCCAACTGCCGTAACCTCCAGATCGGCGTTTCTTAGTACGTGCTGAGCCTTCCTATCTGCGAAGTTACGATGCAGCCATTGACTGACGTCGATTCCTTTCTCGCTTACAGCTGCATCTCGAGTGGAGACGCACCTGCTGCTTCCGAGCCTGCCAAGGGAGCCGCTAGGGAGGGCGCTGTCGAGTCGTCGTCTTCATCGAGCGCTGCAGCCGCAGCCACCAAGGCGGCTGACAAGCCTGCCGAGGAGAAGCCTGTCGAGCAGAAGCCTGCTCCGGCCTCCGTTTCTTCCTCCTCATCATCTTCGTACTCGAAGCCTGCCGAGCCCACCAAGGCTGCTGCACCGGCGCCCGCCCCTGCTCCCGCGAAGGAGGACAAGCCCGCGGAGAACAAGCCGGCGCCCGCTACTGCCCAGTACCACGGCAAGGCGAGCTACTACTACCAGCACGGCAACAAGGGCGCGTGCGGCAAGGCCAACGGCGATGATGCGTTCATTGTTGCGCTCCACCCGAGCTTGTACAACGGCGGTGCACGATGCGGCAGCAAGGTCCAGCTGACCAACGGCAAGACTGGGAAGACCATCGAGGCCGTCGTAGCCGACCTCTGCCCTTCTTGCGAGGATAAGTGGGTCTAATTGCCTACGTTTCTCCCGTATCTGTGGCATTTGGCTGACGTGCGCAACATCTGTCTCTGCTCAGGCAAATCGACCTGTCGGATGGTCTTTTCAAGGCGCTTGGCAACGGCGCCGATGGCATCTTCATGGTCGACTACAGCTTTGTCTAGATCACGATGATGCTGGAAGAAACGGGACGGGCACCGGTTGCTATCGTCACATCGGGACTCTGGGAGTCCTTCAGCGACGCTGCTCACGGGTCTGAGACCCAATCTTAACGAATCAGTAGTAGCAGCACAGTGCAGTAGCATAGAAGGGGGAACATGCAGTCAATCAGAGAACAGCAGTGCTTAGCTTTCAGCGGGTGGACGGTGGTGATCTGGCGCTTGATGAGGCCCTCGACGGGCCTGACATCGCTCAGCGGGACCCATCACATTGCAGTGAAGCCATGCTCCTTGTATCGTAGTTTCGTCTCGCACACACAAGCAGTCTTAGCCTCTCTCCTCCACTTCTGCGCGCACGCAGCCCTTGGCTCGAATGCTTCGTCCAGAGCAAGAACGCACGGACCCATCACGTGCTAGGCTTTTGGGCGTGCACGCACCGACCCCTTGGAACCCCTGTCGCAGCACCGCAGACCGCTCAAGACCTCCGCCTCCGTGCTCGTTGTCCGTCCTCCGTTCGCCTTTGTGTGGTTGTCCTTCTCTCCTGTCTCTTTGCCGCTTTTGCCTCGCCGTCTTCTGCTCTTCTCGTTGCTCGCCTTCTTGTTTACCTTCTTGCACCCTCGTCATCTCCAATCCACGCTCACTCACTCGATACACGACCACTCAACATCGCAAAGGAATACAGTAACGGCACAGCAGTCCATCCATTGCTCCAGACTACATCACACTACCGACCCAACATCACCACAGCTCAACATCTACACCTCCCCCTGGCAACTGCCCCGCCCATCATGCTCTCCTCGCTCAACATCCTCGCCGCCATTGCGATTGCCAGCAGCACCGTCAGGGCCAATGCCTTCCCTGCGCCAGAGTCGTTTGACCTGTCCAACCTGAACGCACGCGCCGCCCTCCCCGCCGTCGTCGGGTCGGCCTCCGTCCCTCTCCGACGCTCAGACCTGGGCAAGCGAGCTGCCCGCCGAGCAGTCGAGAACGGCGCGTTTGACGCCTTCATGCTCAGCAAGCGCGGCGAGGCTGCAGGGCCAGAGGACTGCGGTGACGACGAGGAGTGGGTAGAGGTCTGGGTGGAGGATGATGGCAGTGAGGAGGAGGCTGCTCCCGCGCCCGCTCCCGCTCCCGCCGTAGAGGAGGCACCGCAGCCAGAGCCTCCGACCACACCTTCGCCAGCCCCCGCACCGGCCAAGGAGGAGCAGAAGCCTGAGGTGGCTGCGCCCGAGGTCGCACCTGTGCCCCTTCCCTCGCCTGTCGCCGTTACCATTCCTGGCGACCTGACTACCCCGGAGAATATGTGAGTCCGCCCGAAGGCTGGCCGATAAGGCGTGTCCATCGAGTGCACATGGCTGACGTGGCTTGACGTACCGGCAGCGCTGAGGGCACATACACGGTCGAGGAGGGCTGCGTCCGTTACCAGACGGTCGTCGCCGGTGACATCTGCCTCGAGCTCCTCGAGCAGAACCAGGACCTCGGCACCACCCTCGAGGAGTTCTACTGCCTCAACCCGGCTGTAGACGACAGATGCTGGAACCTGCAAATCTCTACCAGTTATTGCGTGGGTTACAGAGGCGAGGAGCCTCTCCCTGTCTCTTCCAAATGAAGAGGCCGCAGTTTCGGGATCCGTCATGGTGAGTTGGCGCGCCCGTCTTAGTCCGCTTGTAGCACGACCGGCCAGCTAGAGCTGATGTCAGCTGTGCGGCTGCTATCTCCTCAGCTTGATACCCTGGCTGGAATCAAAGAACGGCAGTCGTCATCCGGGCTTGAGTGTGTACTCCTTACGGCCCGGCACCCCATAAGCGGCTCTACCCCTCCAGGCGGCCTGCTGGAAAGTCCTCCCTTGGGGCACAAAGCTCTCTCTCTCTCTTCTCTGTTCCATCGTTGTCCTCCGTAGTGCCTTTTCCCCGCTTTTCGATGTTCGCCGTAGTTCTGGCGTGGATGGGGCGTGGACTGAGTCCATGGCCTCGGGCGGCCGCTGCGCAAGCAACTTTTCTCCTTCTGTCTTCATGGCATTGTGCTGTTGATGCTGCACCCTTTTGCTCTTCGACAACCGCTGTACTGCTCCCTCGGGTACAATGGACAAGAGGCGGAGGTGGTCTGAGCGCAGAGGCCTGAGCACTACCCCACCTCCTGCCCTCAGGCTCCCGGCAATCCTGTGGGACGAGTTGGAAGGACGAAGGAGATGGTTGAGGCAGAGAAGACCACCTCCTACTCTACGTATCGCACACATAATACGCACTGACTGCTCGAGAGCACTCAACTCCTAAGACGCGTCTTCCCTCTGAACGCGCCGCCGCCTCTTTACGGGACATGCCATTCCTCGAGATGCGGCTCATGCATGCCGGTGCCGATATGCCCGCCGAGCGGGACAGGCAGGCACAAGCTCTTGGGACGCAGGGACGTGTAAACACGCACGCACTCAAGTCAATAAACACGAAATATGCTGTGCTGCTGTCCCGCTGCGGGCGGCTTCGGCTGCCCTTCTGCTCTTGCTTCTTTTCTGCATTAACCCCATCCATACGCTCCCTTGCACATCCCCCATTCTCTAACTGACGTCCTCCCACGGACCTCCACTGCTCTTCAGCACTTCCCCTCACTCCCGTATCTGACTGTCGCTCGCTCGTCTTTCCGCCCTTTCCGCCCATCTTCATCCTCCTCACCTGAGACAACACGCACCAAACAGCGACACATCACACAGCTCTTCAGCACCCACAAAGCCACGCATTCGGCATATCCTCACTCGCTACCTTCCCATCTCTCTTCCTTCCTTCACCATCCCACCAACAAGTATCATGAAGCTCTCCATCACCACCCTCGTACTCGCCTCCACCCTTGGCCTTCTGGGCGTTGGGGCACACCCTTCCCCAGCCTCGCCCATCGCTCCTGCGCCCCTCTTCACACGCGAGCTGCAAGAGCGCGCCCTCGTCGCGCGCGAGCGAGCTCTCCTGCGCCCCGCATGGCGTCCCGCCACGCCCGTCATCGCCGTCGCACCGGGAGCGAACGCCCCTCTCCGACGCAGCAGGGGTCGCGCCGTCGACGGCAAGAACGCCTTCAGGCACCGCGCCGGGCAGCGCGCCCTGCACCCGCACGGCGATGGCCCGGCACAGGCGGAGGACAGCCTCATCACGGCCGCCCCTGTGCACATCAGCTACAACGCCGACCTGGCAATGCCCTTCCCGCTCGCAAGGCACCTCAGCAGCAGGAACGGACACGTCAAGCGCGATGCGGCCGCTGCCGAGACGGACGCGGACGAGGAGGACGACTGGGACTGCGAGGAGGAAGAGCAGGCCGAAGATGAGAGCTCATCTGCAGTCGAGCCGTCCTTCACTCCTAGCGAAGCTTCATCCTCTTGGTCGGAGCCGTCCTCGTCTGCCTGGTCTGAGACTACGCCAGCCTCGGAGACAGGCTCGCAGGAGCAGCAGCACGCCGAATCTACTACAACACAGGAGGCCCAGCCAACTTGTAAGTGGAAAGGCTCTTCCATCGCTCACCTGTGGCACTCGGACTGACGCGCTCTCCATCTCGCTTGACAGCCACTCCTGCAGCCACCGAGAGCGACGCGCGATCCAACCCCAAGATCGCCGCCGAGCAGTCTTCGAAGGCACAGGCATCGTCTGACTCGTCAGCGTCAGACACTGCGCCCGCTCCTTCATCGAGCGGCACCAGCCCCATCCGCAACGCCACCGGTGAACTGCCCGCAGGCGCCGCGCCCGTCTCAGAGGAACCCGTCAATCTGTGAGTACCGTAGCCCTGTACACGTCCCGCAGGTCATGGCACTGACGCAATTTTCACCCATTCTCCAGCATCCCCGGCTCGCTCACGGCCGATCAGGGTTGCACGCGCTTCCACACCGTCATGAAGGGCGAGATCTGCCTCGGCCTTCTCGACTGGAGCAAAGACATTGGCCTCACCCTCGAGCAGCTATACTCGTACAACCCGACCATCAACAGCGAGTGCTCAAATTTAGCAGTCGGCTCAGTGGTGTGCCTTGGGAAAGCATGATTTTCGATGTGCATTCGTGCATCTCGAAAAGGTCGATCTGCTTCCCCATCAACAATGTAGCATTCGGGCATGGTGTCGAGATAGAGATGCTGCAGCGCTGGTCGTTGTTGTTCTACCAGCGAAAGAGGGTGTCGGCGCTTCTTGGGAGAAATGGACTCTGGTGCGGCTTTTCTAGACTATCGGGGCGTAATCTCGGGGATCAGAAACCGCGCAATAGCTTATGCTCATGGGTAGCGAGCGCACTCAGGGAATGAACGTGGTGCTGTATTTGCTGCGGCCATCTAGGCAAGGAGTTGAGCTCTGGATCTAGGCGCTGGCCTGTCCGCAACGGACCTGCTGATTCTGACTACGGTTCCAACTGACAATGAGAATGTGTACTGACGGTGTGCTTCCTTGCTCATTGATTGAGCTTTACCCTGCTCCTTAATGGAGATGTCCCATGTCGACAAGGTAACAACGACCTTGCGCTTGCGAGCGACCCGCAGATCGTGAGTCCGCCTACTTGGCGAGCTCGCTGATGTGTGACGGAACGCGTACAGCCTCGCAGTTCCAAATCTCCTCGGCATACTGGGTCACACATCGGTCCTGTGTCGCGTGATGTCGCATTCGGGATGTGGCCAATGCACGAGTCAGTCTGCGCCCCTGCCCTGAAATGACGTCTAAAACAGGTCGAACTCACGCTGCTGAACTTTCCCATTCGGGCAGTCGTCAGGATCGCCTTTCGAATCCATCCCTTCTGTGAACGCAAAGACCGTCAGAATCCCTCCCGGGGATGAGAATATGCCATCCGCCGCTGACGCCTCACCTTGTCGCTGTAAGCCTCGTCGATCATCTGCTCGGCCTCGAGGAACGATTCGAAGTCATCGGTGAGACAGTAGTGGTCTCCGCCGTTAATGACGCTGTCGATCAGCGGCTGGAAGGAGGAGGCCTCCCCGAAGACGCCCTGTCGAATGGCATCGATGGCTTGCTGGAAAGAGTCTGGAATTTTGATGCCGCTGAAGCGGTGCGAGTGTCGGAGATCGTCAATCTGGTCCGCAGTGTGTCCGAAGAAGAAGACATTGTCGTCGCCGACCTCCTCGGCGATCTCGATGTTGGCGCCATCGACGGTACCCAGGATGAGACCACCGTTGAGGCAGAACTTCATGTTGGACGTTCCGGAAGCCTCGGTACCGGCAGTCGAGATGTGGAGCGAGACATCCGAGGCGGGGATGAGCAGCTCGGCGAGACTGACACTGTAGTCGGGAAGGAAGACGACCTGGTAGACGTCCTTCATGTCCTTGTCGGCATTGACGATCTTTGAGATAGCGTTGACGAGCTTGATGATCAACCTGGTTGAGGCGCGGCGGAACAGAATGCGCTGTTAGCAAGGCCCTATCTCCTGTCGCATGAGTGGATCGACTTGCTTTGCGATGAAGTATCCCGGAGCGGCCTTGCCTGCAAAAATTTCGACTCGCGGGACGACCTTGGCACGGTCCGCCGGCGACATCTTCTTGAGCTGGAGGTATCGGTAGATACAACCGAAGGCATTCATGAGCTGCCTCTTGTACTCGTGGAGTCGCTTGACCTGGATCGAGAAGAGGGCCTTTGGGTTGACCGAGACGCCGAGGGTTCGCTCAATGTACTCTGCGAGTCGGGCCTTGTTGGCCTGCTTGATATCGTAGAAGCGTCGGATGAAGGCCGGGTCATCGACCTTGCTCTCGATCTTGTTGAGGAGGCTGCTGTTAGTCAGCCACTTGTCGCCGCCGAGCGTCTCTGTGATGAGGTCGGCAAGCGGGGTATTGCACTGCAAGAGCCATCGTCGGAAGGTGACTGGAGGACGATAGTGGCGTTAGTAATGCCAGGCTTGGCAGCAGGAGCCATACTACTTACTGCCGTTGGTGACGTTGACGAACTTGTCGGGGCCGTAGAACTCGACGAAGTCCTTGAGCATGACTCGGAGAAGCTGCGAGTGCAGCTCGGCCACACCGTTCACGGCGTGCGAGCCAACGATGGCGAGCCAGGCCATTCGGACCTGCTTCGGCGAGCCCTCTATAGGCAGGAGCATGTCAACGTCAGTGCGGTGTTACCAGCCGTGCGATGGCACCTGGAGGGCTCACCCTGAATGAGCGACATGCGGGCGAGACGGTCCCTGTCCTCCGGCCACTTCTGCTGGACCTGTCGCAGGAAGTTGTGGTTGATGTCATAGATGATCTGGAGGTGTCGTGGCAGGAGGTTCTCGAAGAGGGGAACGGGCCAGCACTCGAGAGCCTCGGGCAGGACGGTCTAGCATGCATGCATAAGGGAGATCAGCAGGCGTCGGCATGTGTCACTGGGAGACAGGCGGCGCACGTGGTTGGTGTAGGAGATGGTCTTGGTCACGATCTGCCATGCGTCATCGAAGGGGATGTCCTCCTCGTCGATCAGGATCCTCTGCAGCTCGACAACGGTGAGAGCCGGATGAGTGTCGTTGAGCTGGATCGCAACGTAGTGCGGGAACTCGGACCAAGGGACTCCAATCTTCTTCCATCGTCGGATGATGTCGCTGAGCGAGGCGGCGGTCCAGAATGCCTGC
Organism: Symmetrospora coprosmae; assembly: GCA_008802785.1. Lineage (NCBI taxonomy): Eukaryota > Fungi > Basidiomycota > Cystobasidiomycetes > Symmetrosporaceae > Symmetrospora > Symmetrospora coprosmae. The sequence continues at coordinate 28,313 of VUYT01000038.1, read as the reverse complement.
TGCTTGAGTCGGAGCTCCTTGCCAGCCCAGTGGCTGAAGGATTGCCAAAAAGTTTGGATCAGCAGCTGCGGTGTCGGCTGGATCAAGCACGAGATGGACCTACTTGTCGTTGGGGTACAGGACTCGAGTGATGGTCTCGGCGTTCTCACCCTCCTTGACGGACCCATCGTAGTCTCCGGCGTTGAACGACTGAAGGTTGAAGCCTCGCTTGGGCTGTGCGGCCCAGAGACGGATGTTGTTGGTGTTGATGGTGTTGTAGCCCGGGATGGGGCAGTCGTAGGGCACGGCAAGGACCTCGAGGCAGTCGGTCCATCGGTTCGGGCCAGATGCGTCTCGATTGGCTTTGCCGTAGAACCTGGTCACACGAGTCTCAGGCAAGACGGCCAATTCACGTGTAGAATCGCAGCACTTACTTGACAGTGACTGTATTGTCTAGTCGTGGTACCTCCCAAGGATTGGAGCCGGTGAGCCACGGGTCTGCAGGGCGATAGTGTTAGCCCAGAGACCGCCACGACAGCTTTGTTGGCAGGAGACTCACCGGGAACCTCGACCTGCTCGCCGTTCGCATTCAGAGCCTGAAGGAAGATACCGTACTGGTACCGGAGGCCGTACCCCCAAGCGGGGAAGTCGCACGTGGACAGCGAATCCACTGAAGCGGATGTACACTTAGTCTCGTGTCTGCCCTGCCGCTCCGACAATAAACAGCAGAAGGAGACGTACTGTAGCATGCAGCCAGTCGGCCGAGTCCTCCATTCCCGAGACCCGCATCACGCTCCGAGTCGAGGCTGGCATAGCGGTGCCGTCAGCTTGACGGATCTTCTGTTCGTGTTCCGTCGCCCTGATACTCACAGATCCTCCATGTTGAAGCCAAGCTTGTTGACGGCGGCACTGTAAGATCAGGCAAGTCAGCTGCAATCGATCAATCAGAGTATGGATCTGACAGTCTCCAACCTGTACTCATTCTTGAGCTTCAAGTTGATCACTGCGTTGTCAAGAGATCGGCCGAGGAGGAACTCGAGCGAGAGGTAGTAGACGCGCTTGGGGCTCTTTTGAGTGTGGTAGACTTCGGAGGGGAACAAAAAGTAGAGACAGAGGGAGAAGAGCAGGGGTAGAGAGTCCGAATGGAGAGCAGGGGAGAGTTGCAAGGTCATCAGCAGAGACTTGTGCGAATGGCGAATCTGCGGTGATTTGCGTACTTTGGGTGTCATTCCAGTCTGGGAAGGAGGTCAACCCGGCGTCAGCGAATGCCAGTCAGATGTACCAAGAGCTAGCAGGCGACTGACCTCTAATGAGGCGGTCTCGAGCAGAGAGGGCGACAGCCTGGTAGGCTCCGACAGTGTCGAGATTGAAGGCGGCTCGGGCGAGCGACGACTGCACGTGCTGTGAGAGCGGGGACGGACGGGAGAGGACAGTCAGGGACCAAACGTAAGATGGTCATGTCCGAGCTGAAGACACCAACCTGGACAATGCTGTCGCTGATGTCGTCGACGTTGCTCTTGAGAGTGTTGTGCTCGATGGCCTTCTTCCAGGCGGACGCGTCGGACCCCTCGGGGAAGATGTCCTTGAGCGACTCGTTGGGTCCGACGCTGACGAAGGGGCAAGCAAGCAAGGTCGCACTCAGGACCACGACTCTATATCTATCGCAATGCGATGCCCACTCACATGACACCTGTAGCGGATCGCTTGTGCATCTTGGGACGGTGGGTGGTCGCGATGGAGTCGCTCGCCTTGAGCGGGTTGGCCTTGTGCATGGGATCCTCCTCATCCTGGTGGAGCGAGATGCCCGGGGAAGGGAGTCCAGACGCTGCCTTGGAGGGTGCCTTGGGTGCCTTGTTGGACGAGGACGACGCGCCTGGCAGCTTGGTGGGCGGTACGGCGGCGACCGAGCTGGCGGTGCCTTCGCCCTTGCCGAGCGTGTTTGTGGGTATCGGCGTGTTCTTGGTTGGCTTGGATGGCATTGTGATGTGGAGAGTGGGAGATGTGGTGTGGTTTACGACTGTGCGATCCTCTGGTTACTCAGAAGACTGGTCCGAAGCCAAACGCCAGTCGACGACGCGTGCGCACTGTGGCAGGCCCCCCTCTCGCCTCAAGGTGGAGAACCCAGTCCCGAGATCGGAAGCACGGACCCGCTGCGGACGTCAGCGGAGCATGATGACGCATGCAGGGGACTGCGGAGGCGTGGAGACTCTCCAGCTTGCGTTGTCTGCAGCTGCTTCTACTGTATACTCCTGCTCGATGATGCTGCCTCGAACAGACTTGTCGGGACGCTCCTCAACCAAAGCTGGGGCTCCAGGCCCAGGCACCGCACCGGGGCGAGAAACGCGGGGCATGCTGACACGGAGGATGTCAAGGCTCTTCGCGTGACGCCATCTATCACTACTTCCTTTGCTAGCTATGGATCTAGCAGGGGCCATGCAACTAGGACATGTACATCTCTGTGCGCGGTCGCGAGTATGCTTGAATTCTCGCTTCGAGCTCGTGTCCGTTGTCCCTCTCCAAAGATGCCGAACAGCCGATCACTTTGCACCTCCGACAGCACTGACGGGACCGAAAGCTCTGTTACATCCGCTTCGTACCATCACCTTGCAAATCAGCATGAACGTTGTCAAGCGCACCCTCTCGACTTCGAGTGCGCGACGCGCCGAGCAGACTCTGGCAGAGTTCGGCGTGAGGGTTTCCGTCCACCCTGCTGCGACAGATATAGACCTCGTCGCCTGACAGGGAACACTTCGCGCTCACCCACACCCACAGAAACAACACGTCGTCAAGGGCGTCGGAAGACTGAGCGACCATGTACTCGTACGGCCCTAGCTACTCTTCTGGCTGGCATTCGCGAGTCCGCGAAAACGTCGGATCTGACCCGAAAAAGCTCTTATCGCAATTATCTCCCGCAGCTCAAGGGCGAAGGTTGCCGCTCATGCTGAAACTACGGGTGTCGGTCCTCATGCTGACGCTAAGCTGTCAGGCTCCTGGATCACCACTGCGCCCAGCGACTCGAGCTTTACCTCGGAAGGATCGTCCGGCTCCAGGAAGATGCTTGACTTGTCGGTTTGCCCTTCAGCTTAGGATGATGCGACGGTCCCGGCTTGCTGATCTTTCTCGCTGGATCCGTCCACAGCACCGCTGGTATCGGAGTTGCGAACCTGGGGCACTGCCATCCCGCTGTGACGAAGGCTGCGCAGAAGCAGTGTGGCGAGATTGTATGCGCTGGCCATGCACGTCTCGCCGTCAGGCGATCGCTTACTTGACTCTCATTCATGCTCACAGGTCCATGCACAGGTCAACATTGGTTTCTCCAAGCCGTACCTGGTGAGCGATGTCCGTGCACGGCTCCGGCCAGCATGGCGGCTCACTCTGCTATCGTGCAGGAACTCGTCAACGCGCTCCTTCCAGTCATGCCGCGTGAGAGCCTGTACTTATCCACCTACCACCAGCTGGTGCTTATTCCCGGTCCATCAAAACAGACAAGTCGCTCGACAGCTTTTTCTTTTGGAATTCTGGCGCGGAGGCTGTCGAGGCATCCATCAAGCTGGCGAGGATGGCAACCGGCCGTCAGAACGTCATTGTCATGCAGGGCAGCTACCACGGACGCACTTTTGGCACAATGGCCATGACTAAGTCGAAGACCGTCTATTCCGCCGGGTGTGTGCAGGAAAACTCGCCTTGGTGCGGCCACTCTAGAGCTAATCTGCTCTATTGCGACTTGTAGCTTCGCGCCATGGATGGTGAGGCGAGCCTTGCACTGGCCTGAGTTAATTGCGCGATGACTGAGCTTGCGGCTCGGATGGCGTCGTAGCCTGGTGTCCTCGCAGCGCCCTTCCCGTACTGGCATCAGCTCGGCGTCGCTCCTGGCACATCGGAGGAGGAGATGGCCGATGCGTGCCTGTACCAGCTCGAGCTTCTGCTGGCGCAGCAGACAGCCCCGCGAGACACTGCTGCGCTGATCCTTGAGCCTGTTCTGTGAGATGCACCTCTTACTCCCGCAGGCTGTAACGAAACCTTGCTGACGTTCAGCTGATTCCGTTCTTCCTCGTGGATAGAGGCGAAGGCGGCTACGTCCCCGCAAGCAAGCATTTCCTGGAAGGGCTACAGCGCATCTGCAACCGCGAAGGCATCATGTTCATCATCGACGAGGTGCAGTCCGGATTCGGTCGGTGCGGTTCGTACTTTGCCATCGAGACGATCGCGCCAGGCCTCAAGCCCGACATCATGGTCATGGCTAAAGGCATCGCCAACGGGTACCCGCTCTCCGGCATTGTCACGCGCAAGGAGCTGGCCGACAAGCAGCCGCCTGGAAGCATGGGCGGCACGTACGCCGGCAACGCCGTCAGCTGCGCGGCGGGCGTTGCATGCGCAAAGGTGATGGCCGAAGACCGCATCCTCGACAATGTTCGCGCTCGGTGCGTCGTGCCATCATCTGCTCCGACGTTCCTTGCCACTTGATTGACCATGCGTCACCGATAGCTCGAAGCAACTGCTTGCCGGCATCGGAGAGGTCCGTTCAGCGCCCGAGACATCGCACATGTTTGCAGATGTGCGCGGATTAGGTCTCATGATTGGAGTCGAGTTCGCCGCGCCTACGCCCGCTTTTGGACAGAAACTGCCTGCAGGCGCAAGCGGTTCCGACAACACCGCTGCCGCCGCCGGGTCCAAGGTTCCAGGGAGCAAGCTCGCGAGTCGTGTCGCGGCAAAGTGCCTCGAGAAAGGCATGTACATCCTCACGACGTCCGTCTACGAGACCATCCGCTTCATCTGTCCTCTCACGATCACCGAAGACGAGATGGCCTTGGGTGTCAAGATCTTCCAGGATTCTGTTCGCGAGGTCGCACAAGAGGGCAACTAGGGTGACTGTTGATATGTAGAGAGAGGCTAGTCATTATTGCAGAACACCAAAGCGACGACCGTACATATATATAACGAGCTGCAAGGAAGAGAGCACCATGCTATAGTACAGACAAACGCAAGAGCAGACGGTTGCCGCCAGGGTACCGTTACTGTCAGTCGGTGCATCTACAGTCTAAAGCAGAAAGTCGCATGGAGGCATGCCAATAGCAGAGGTAATCTAAAGAGCAGCTTGCGTACCGGAGGCGACCCGCTCAGCCTCGAACGTTTCACTGTCCTTGGCGACAGGCGAGTTGTCCCCGTCCACCGACGAGACTGTTGGCGAAGTCGCAACTGTGCTGGGAGAGTCGGCGACCGACATTGCCGAGAATGCGAAAGAGCATCCCGAGCTTTGAGAACCAGTGGGAGAGGGCGTGAGAGGTCGGGTGGGAGGGAGCTCTGTGACCGATGCAGCTGACGTGGGCATCTGGACGGGCAAGGATGCCATCGGCGGCGCGTGAGGTACGTAGGGACCCGGCATGAAGGACGGACCGGCCAGGATGTGCGCAAGGGCCGGCGGAGGCAGCGAACCATTGGCGCCGGGACCGGACTGGAAGCCACTGAACATTTGTAGGGGAGGCGATCCAGATGCCATGCCTGGCAGGCCGAATCGGTAAGGTCCGGCGAGCAGCGGGTGTCCGGTGTACCGAAGCGGCGTTCCGAAGCCAGGAGGGCAGAGAGGGGCCGAGAAGGACCCGAGCGGCATGCCCGGTGGGGTGGAGCGGGATGGAGGAGAAGCGAGAATGCTGGGAACGTTGCTCCCGGCGTTGCCATCGGAGAATGGGCAGCATCGCATACAGTATTTGCGGCGCCGCCAGTTCTGCAACAGAGCAAGCATGGTGAAAGCGGATCAGCTACTGTCACTCTAGCACTTCGCCTTGCCTATCAGACTAACCACGAAGGAGCAGACCAAGCAAGCCCAATCTCCCGGCTGCGCTTTCATGGGACCGCTCGACCCGGTGTTGACGCTTGTAAACGGGAAGATGGAGGGAACGTCAGCCTCGTCGTGTCGCCGCGTGTAAGTTGTTTGGGACACTCACACAGGGGGAAGCTGCGGGTTTTGACTGTATGCCGGCTGGACCTGGCCGGGCATTGGATACATACTCGAGAGGAGTTGCGCCTGAATAGAGGGAGGCGAGTCCTTGCCCGCAGGGCTGGCAGTAGGAGCGGTTCCTCGCGGCACTGCTGGTGCATCGGGTCCGAGCTTGAGGTTGTTGAAGGTGAGGTGAAAAGGTGGGGCCAACGGCGGTGCGCACTTGGCCTGATCTGCATTAGCAGGCATGAGCCCGAGCTGCATGGGCGGCAGCTGCGGTGGGAGGGCGCGAAGAGATTGCTGTTGTTGCTGCTGGTGGCCAATCTCCAGGCCAAGGTTGATGCGCAGAGCCTCAGAGGCCGCCAGCACGGATGGAAAGACCGTCTGGGGGTGAGCAGGGACCGGTCCAGCCGGGTAGAGCGCACCAATGCGGATTGAAGTGTTACCTAGGCCGTAGACCGCAGGCGAAGGTGCGTACTGCTGCTGTGGCGCGTTGCGAGGAGGGTGCATCGGGATGATGGGTAGCGGGGCCAGGTTCATCGGCGTATATGGGGGCGGGACATCCCTTCGGAGAGCGGACCGAGGAGTGAGGGCCGGTCGCGGTTGCTGGTGCTTGAGCCCGACGAGGCCTGACGGGGTCGGAGTAGCAGTCTTGTTGATGGCCTTATCGGGTACTCGCACTTCGAGAGTCTGCTTTCCATCAGCGATGACCTCCTTGCTTTCGCCTCGACCGGGAGTCCTGCGCGTACAGACCAGCAGCATCAGCACTGGACATAGCCGAATACGGGAAGATGGGGAGAAGAGCCGTACTGGACCCTGCTCTGAGTACCGGTCTGGAAGGCAACCTTTTCGTCCATCCAAGTTACGGACCTGGCCTCGATAGACTTGCTCGCGGCTGGCTGCTCCGACTGACTGCGTCGACGCAGAACAGGTCTTCCAGGGGACAGGGCTGCTGTCGTCATAGCTGCGGATGATGATCAATGGAGGGGATGTGGGACGTGGTAAGCGGCCGAAACGGGGTTGATAAGGAAGAGGAAGAGCAAGGAGAAGAGGGAAGAGCAGCGCACAGAGGGAGGGACGACACGAAGCCATTCCATCTCGTCTCTCGAGAACGCCTCCTTTGCTCTATTGCGTTCCCGGGCTGACCAGGGGTAAAGGGGGTTTTGCCACCGGGCAGGCACTGCTACGGCTCGGCGGCTGCCGGAGCTCGAAGCCATTCTCGAGCCCACCCATGCAAGAGCATCGGCGCGCACCTCGCGACTGATGAGAGAATGCTCGAGCGATCTCGCCGTGCGACTCGACAGACCTCGGGGGATTTGGCAGGCACAGGGCTCGCTTGGGCACATTCGCGCTTAACGAAGACAACAGACATGCTCCTGATGCTACATGCACTGCCGGACTGAGTCTGCGGTCATGTTCAGAGGAAATATTGCTGCGAGGCGGAGGTCGAATCGAGGGTCAGACAAACGCGGAGAGGAGCAGCGTTAACGTAAAGTAGGACGTACCGAAGCTGCGAAACGATTTGGCGGTTGACGATCTTGCCCGGGCACTGCATAGCGACATTTGGTCAGCACAGGAGATTCCGACAGGCAAGCGCAAGTCCAGCGCCTTTTACCTGCATCAAAGATCTTGAAACTGCTTTCATCGACCTTGCCGCCTTCTCTGACTTCCATGACGGACGCTACATTTCCGCATCGATAGCAGTAGTTTGGCGCACTCCAGACGGTGACGAGGTTGTTCTCTGGCGCAAACATGTACTTGAAGCCTTCCTGCACGAGCTGGTGCGCCCGGGCTATGAGGGATATCCCGTTGACGTGGTTGAACTAGGCGCAGAGCAGCGCGGACCGGCCTCAGCTTGACATGCACCGACTTTTAGATCCCGCTTCACTACACTGAAGCGTGAGAGGACCCACCTCTTGCGTCACCTTTCCGCCAAATAGCCAGCCCGCCCCTCGCGGCGAGACGGACCACGTATCGATATCTTCTGGATCGCTCCACACTAGGTCGCAAAAGGCGCCTTCGTGGGGGATCTCCTGCGCTCGCGCTATCACCCGAATCTGGTCGAGCGTCCGGATCTCCGGTGAAAGACCGCCGTGCACGCACAGTATGCTGCCATCGATGATCTGCGGGATCAGGAAAGCAAGACGTTGAGCATTTATGTAGAGCAGAGCCGAGGCATCGGGGACCGCGCTTACAGCAGCGAGGTTGAGGTAGTCAAAGACCTCGCAGCAGTGCCGCCAGACGTTGGCATTCCCGTACTTCTGCTGACATTCGTCTACATAGATGAAGCCGTTCCGACAATGGGCATGAAGCGATGGACCAGCCTGTCAGCTACCGCCAGTCTTGCTCACCAACAAGAGGCCAACTCAGCATGGTGTCACCTCACCGTAGAAGCCGTAGACCTGTGTAATCTGTCTCGATTCGTGATTGCCGCGAATGAGCGTTATCCGGTCGGGATATCTGGGGCAGGGAGGCAAACGAAAGACGCATCAGTCGGCCGTGTCTCCGCCCATAGAGGTATCGCTCTGGCCCTGCGTGCAGGCATCGGCCTCTCCGCACGCTCCGCATGCACCTCGCCTTGAGCACGAGAAGGAGCGTCAATGTCTCGAGCGAGAAGTGGCCGCGGTCCACAAAGTCGCCCTTCAAAGAGAGCGCTGAACAGTCAGCTCATCTGGCATCTGCTGCAGGCTCCGTCGCGGCCACTCGCAGGCGTCGGGGTGCCTCGGTCGATTGGGTGCACGCATGCATGCATGCATGCACGCATTGCGCGCGCGCGCCACGACCCCGACATAAGGCACAGCCGCGCACCATAAAGACGTATGCCGCATCAGGGCACTCTCCCGCTATCCGAAAGAGCTCGAGGACGTCCCAGAATTGCCCGTGGATGTCGCCGACGACCGTGACGGGGCTCGAGACGGGCTGGATGTTGCTCTCCTCGAGGAGCTGGCCTTTGACAATGCTGCACAGCAGCTTCATCTGCGATTCCGTCAGAGGCTTGCATTGCTTGATCTGCCCCAGCCAAGCGTCGAGGTCGCTCGTCGACGAGAGCATTGCGCGTAAAGCAGGAGAAGCACCAGGTTGGTCTGAGCAAGGTCGAGAGAGAGCCGCCCGCACTCCCCCGGACAGGGCAGCAATGCAGCAAACGAAATGATGCAATGAGGGACAGGGACAGGGACGAGATTGATGCACACTCCTGGTATATTGCAGCTCTGCCGGCTACCGCGAGCCAATCCCATCTACGTCGAGAGCGAGCTAAGCCTATTGGATACATGTCTTGCTGAACGCCATCGTGCTCGAGATACGTCGCTCGGGGTCCGGTGGAGGGAGGATGGAAGGAGTGAACAGCAGGAGATCTCGTTGACGACGACAGAAGGTCATTAAGAGTCTGAGTACGACTGTCAGACTGCAGTGACGGCCATGCTCTGCCATGCGCTCTAGGGACGAATGTTGCAGCGCCCTGGTGATGCGAAACTCCAGAAGAGACCCTTCACCATCCCTTACAGGAAATAGTCTGGCACTCGCCGAGACACGAGCGGCTCGCCTGCTCTCGGTGCTGGGTCGAATTGCAGGCTGCAGGACACGATAAGCAGTCGTTGCGTCAGGACAGGCTGCCTTCAAGTCTTGATATGAGGTGCAAGCAAGCGAGAGCCAACTCACAAGGCGTATGCTGAATTTTGATCAATCTCCATGATGGCTGCTTGGTTGCCGCAGCGGTACTGCGCATCATAGAAGCAGTCGCGTAAGTATAGGCATCAGCCCTAGGCCAAAGACAAACGACACCACGTACGCAGTAGTTCGGCGCGGAAAAGATGGTGACGACGTTCTTCTCGTGTGACCAGTTGAATCCTTCCATAACGAGCTGATGCGCTCTCGCGACGAGGTTGAGGCCGTTGTTATGATTGAAGGCCTCGCTGATGTCCTGCCCAAACGTGTACCCTGCGCCGCGCGGCGAGATGCCCCAGCCGCACCGGTCGTCTGGGTCCGACCACAGGAGGTCGCACATGGGCCCTTCGTGCGGCACCTCCTGGATGCGGTCGATCGAGCGAATGTGGTCTAGCGTGTCGATGGAGGGGGAGAGACCTCCGTGGAGGCAGAAGATCTGCAAGAGGGGCGCAACGAAGCGGGTCAACACACACCCTGCTCCGCGCCCTGGACCACTCTCGACCGTATTCGCCCAGCCAAGCTTGTCCTTTCTGCGTGGCTGACCGATAGCCAGCTGTGACGTACCTGGTTCTCGATGAGCGCCGTGAGCGGCAGGTAGTCGAACAAGTCTGTAAAGCTCTTCCAGACGTTTGCGTTCCCGTACTTCCGCAAACACTCGTCGTAGAAGCCATAGACCTGAGTGATCTGCCTCGATTCGTGGTTCCCTCGGAGGATGGTCACCCGGTCCCGGTACCGGACCTTCATTGCGACGAGCAGCGTGACCGTCTCGACAGAGTAATAGCCCCGGTCGACGTAGTCACCCATGAAGAGGTAGTTGGTATCGGGCGAGTTGCCCCCGATGCGGAAGAGCTCGGACAGGTCGTGCTGTTTGAGCGAGCGAGCGGGCGGGCAAAGCGAGTGCGAAGTGGTTGGCGGCGGACACGGCGGCGGTACAGGACGAGCACCACGGGCCAGAGTGGGCCGGAACACGGCAGCCGAGATAGAGAGGGACGATTAGACGGTCAGCATGGGCACACTCTACACACTCGAGCGTGCATGCGAGCGTTTCGTCACGTACGAACTGGCCATGGATATCACCGCAGACGGTGACTGGGCACCGCACTGGCTGGACGTTGGACTCTTCCATCAGAACTTCGCGGGCCTAAGAGTGTGCACAAGAGGGCGATGGCGACGACATTGTCAGTCCCCAGGTTTGTTCAGGGCATCAGGGTGCTGTGTGCCATTCTGTCTGCTGCTGTCCTTCTCTCTCGCGGTTGTCCTCAATGGCCCTTTCTCCAGGCACGTCTTCGCCTCCCTCGCCCCTCTCCCGCCTGGCTCGCCCTGGCCGGGCGGGGGAGAGGACTTGCGCGCGCGCCGTTCACACGATACGCGCACGCGCTGGCGACTGCACGAGCGCATAGATGCTGCACTCTCTCCAGAAGCAGCAGCAGCAGACACTCTGGCCGCTTGGTCGAGGGGGCCCGGCAACTCGCCTTCTCGCACAACCGCTTGATGTCTGGCTCGGTCAACTGCTTGCACTGCGAGAGGTGCGAGATCCACTGGTCGACCTCGTCCATGGCGGCTGTGGAATTGGTTGAGGCGGTGTGTGTGTGTGGAGGTGCTGCTGGCACTGCACTATGGCTTGCACGTCGTCAGTGCTGCTGCCTTGGAGTCTGAAACTGATGTTATCGCGCGAACAAGGGGCAGATGGGGGGGAATCTCGAGGCGGAGGGGAGGGGCGAGCAGCACAGGCAGCCACAGGCAGCGGGCAGCAGCAGCAAGAAGGGCGGCAAGGGAGGGATTGCCATCAGAGTAATGCGTACTGTAGGTAGTGCACAGACTCACTGCAAGAGCTTTCCCTCCTTGACAGCATGCAGGTAGTCGCGCAGTAGCTCTACACAGTTACAAGCTAAGTAGACACGATATGCACGGAATGACACCCGCAACGTCAACAGCTTCAAGCCCTGGGATGCAACAGCGTCGACAGCTGCTGCTCCGGATCCCCGCTCACGCGTCACGATCAGACAGCTCAGCAATGCAGTCAGCACGGTCGCAACAGCTTGCGGAAAGCGGCGGCAGTAGCAGCATTGCAAGGGCGGCTCCGACAGCTGCGCATCCACCTTCTCGCTGCAGCAGGGTGTCCACCACGCTCGTCATCGCTTTGCTACTGCAGCTTCAGCTTTTGTCCGCCAGCAGCGGGGCTCGTGCTCAAGGTGCACCCATTTCAGCACTGCAATCAGCAGCGTCAACCATCCAGCACTGACAGCTGCTTCTTGAACGCATTCTGCAGCCGTATCGCAGCCATATCCGTGTCTCCGCTGGGCCCACATGAGCACGGTGGCGACAGGGCAGAGCGACAATGACAGGACTCTATGGATCTATGGAGGTCGCGCAAAGACGTCGATAGGCCAAGCGGAGAACAGTCAGTATGCTTTTGCAGTCGACAGACCCCCGCAGTCGCTGTCATGTGAAGACGGAGAGATGAAAGTTCCATCTGACCAGATCTCCTATCAACAACCGACCCTAGCCTGGACGAATGCCCTGCTAAAGCTGGACCTCTCGCAGCCGTGGGATACTAGCGCGCCTCCCGTCGAGCTCGTCCAGGCCAATCGAAGCAGCACATCCTCGCCTCCGCCAGTCGCGCTAGGCAGCCTTTTCGCCAGTGCGGATGGCACAAAGTAGGTATCTCCGTCTGTGATCCGTCGTATCCACTGGAACTAGACTGACTGACTGACCTCGGTGTGCTTCTCAGGCTGTATCAATACAACGGGCAGTTCTCCGACACCCCACCTGTAGACCCGACCACGCACCAAACGTGGGAATTTGACATCAAGTCGGGCGACTGGAGCACTGTCAGCACAACAGGTGCCAACCCCGCCCGCGTAGCTGAGGGCGCGGGTGCGCTTGTGCCTGGAGCGGGGACGAACGGCCAGCCAAAAGCATTCTACTTTGGCGGGCACGAAGACATCTTCACCGTCCCGGATTGGACCGGCTCGCGCGTGTACCTCTCGTCCATGAGCACGTTCGACCTGGGCGATGCCTCCTTCTACAACATCTCGTCGTTCCCGACAACGGGCGGCAGCTCCGGGTCGCGCAACTCGACGGCATCCGTCGTCCCGCCCATCCTGCGCGCCGACTCGACGCTCACGTACGTGCCGAACCTCGGCACAGATAACAAGGGCGTGCTCGTGAGCATCGGAGGCGGCAACAACGCAGCCATGATTGACTCGTCCGTACTGGACGTGTACGACATCGGAGCGGGCGCGTTCGTCAAGCAGGCAACGCAAGGGCAGATTATGAGCCCGCGCGTGAACCACTGCGCCGTGCGCGGGTCAGCCATTGTCGGTGACACGGAACAACACCACATCTTTGTCTATGGCGGGCATGCCAGCAACCGCTCCACCCAGTTACAGGAGGGGCAGGACACGGACATCTACATGCTCACCCTGCCTAGCTACACATGGACATATGTCGGCAATAACCTCACGAGCCAGCCTGTCGCGCGAGCGGGGCACACATGCGAGCTGCTGGGCGATCAGATGGTCGGTCTGCGCGTCATTCGAGACGCAAGGCGCCAACTGTGGCTGACCGCACTATTCTTCCCGTGTCTCTGTGCAGGTCGTCGTTGGCGGATACATCACCGATGAAATCCTTTGCGAACAGCCGGGAATCTATGTGCTCAACACAACCTCTCTGGAGTGGTCGACCTCGTACACACCAGGAACGCGCTTCACCACCCCTGCGCTCGTCACCAGCTTGACGGGAGGCAGCGGAACGAGCGACTCGACTGGCGGGTCAGGGTGGGCGAACCCAAACAACGATTTTGACCCAAGCAAGACCGACGGCGCACCCACGACAACAGTTACTGCTGATCCTGCTAAAACACAGTCAGGCAGCTCGACCTCAAAGCTGGGTCCAATGTATGTCTCGTATCCTCTTTCATTGCCGCGGAGGCTCAGCTGACAGTAAGGGCTCAGTCTTGGTGGCGTGGTCGGCGGACTGTTCCTGCTTTTCCTCGTCGCATTCCTCGTCAACTTCTTTGCGAAGCGACAGCGGCGGAGGGAGCGCGACAGCTTCCAGCGTCGCTTGTTCCGCCAGGGAGGGGAGGAGCGCCATGCGTGGTCGCTTGACGGCGATGAAGTCGAGGAGGACGCTGCGAGCTTGCGCGGAGTGGCGTATTCAGACTTGACCAGTCCCACAGCGGTGGCCGCTGGCGTCATTCGTTGGTCTCTCCGCTTGCGCGACATTGCAGATCAGGATTGCTGACGCGAGCAACCATCCTGAACAGCCCTGCGCTCGTCAAATGGCGGCCGTCCGCAGCCGAGCTACGACGGGCAGAGCTCCTCCCTAGACTCTGTGTCGAGGCAATGGACAGCCGGCTCGGGCACAAACTCACAAAGCCACGCGTCAGCTAGCGACAACGTCGAGATGGACACGGAGCACATGCAAGTCAGCGGGACTACGCATCTGACGCCCCGAGAGGTGGGCTGCACCCGCCAAGTCCCATCAGGATGCTGGCTGAAGCGGCCAAGCATGCGCTGACGCCGTCCGCACTGATTTGCAGGAACTGCGAGTCATGAACCCGTCTAGAAGTCAATCGCGGGGCTCGCTCGGATACTCGAGCACGCAGCGGTCGACAGAGTCGCAGTGACTTCTGCCACATGGAGCGGTCTGATCGAGACTCTGCAAATACACGAAGTGAAGTGGAGTGGTTAGTGCTTCCTGGTGGTGTTATGTGCCAGACCACGCCTGAGTGGCTCTTGAAGAAGGACGAGGCTGCGACGGTTATGCCCAAAATCAAGGACCCCTCTCCGGTGAAAGGCAAAGGCAACACAACAACAGTCGTTGTCGCATATCGAAAGGATTGTTTCGAACATATCACGCACTAACAGACGGACCCTTGCATGCTACACAATTTTCTCGAACCCTTTCATCCTCGCTTCAATGTTACCTAATGTACTGACTGCCGGACCCATATTGCGTCACTTTCACCAGGAAATCCCGCCCGTTACCCCGCCGCGTCCCACTGCATGTGCCGAGTCGGAAGCATTCGTACTGTCCAGCGGCACCTCATACATTGGCGGCTGACCGGAATGTACTCGCGCTGGCTGCGGGCGCGCTATCGAGGCGGATCGCGAGACGGCTGGTGACGGTACTGGCGACGCAGCCCTGCTCGCTGCTCCGAGCGCAGCTGCGGCGGGCGCGGGCGAGGTCGGTCGCGATGTCTGGTTGGACTGCTGCTGAGGCGGGTAAGCCTCCCTGGCACGCGCTGATGGCTCTTCTGGATCCTGGTCAAGCGAGTCCCTCGTCGCAGCGGCTCCGACTGGGCCTCCTAGAGCTGTGGTCGGAACATCCTCTCCTCTGATGCGTGCTTCGTACTCTGCGACGCTCATCGGATTGTCCTGACGCTGTCCCGCAGTTGCCGCATCTGCTCCTTCCCGCACGACATTCCCATTCCGTCGTATCGCATCGAGCGTCTCTTCATCGAGCTCCGGGACCTCCCCGCGCTGCACTGCCTGCTCGCGCCATTCCTCCATGTACACCGGCACCGTCGCGTCCGCTTTGTAGCCAGGGAGCGTCTCGCGGTCCGCGCCGTCGTCGTCATCGTAGTCGACCTCGTGACCATCAATGCGCTGCCCGCCTTCGCCGATGTTGTCTCCGCGCGTCCGCCGGCGCTGGAATCGCTCCTCGGCGCGCCGCGCGCGTCGCTGTAGCTCAACCTCACGGAACGTAGGCTGCGCCGGCGGCGGCGGTGGCGGGGCGATGTCAATGTGAAGGAACTTGATTCTGAGGCCGCGAGGCAGGAAGAGACCTTTGAAGGACTTGTGCCTTGCGGTAGCCAAGCGCCAACCGCCGACCATGACTAGCAGTCCGACGACCACGGCAATGGCTGCGATGGGAGTACGGATGGACATTGGGAAGGAGAAGAGTCAGCTGCCATACCATCTGCCGGCGAATTCAGCAGAGCATCGGGAAGACTTACCAGCCCAGTTGAGAATCTACAGAACCAGCAATAACCCGCAAGCATCAGCCTCAACTCGCTGCGTGGTGATCATTCGAGGCTGCCCTGTGGGCGGGGCTTCCCGTCCGCGTCCTTGTCACCATCACTCCAATCACTCACCTGTGTCTTATTGCCAGCCCAGCCCCATTGCTGGTTGTTGTTCTGATTGGAACCATTGGTCGACGTGCTGCTCGGCGCACCCGACGTTGCACTTGCAGTGGCCTGCCTGCGCTCGAGGAAATGCACGAGCCGCAGGATGTCGCCGCCACCACCGGAGACGGGTGTCGGCAATAAGGTCCCGAGCAGGTTCGCTGGAGCCATCGTGTGCGAGGGAGTACGTTCCGCTATCCGGTAGAGGGCCTGCTGTTGCTGAGCTGTGCTCGAAGAGAGAGAGAGGCGAGGCCCGTCTTAGAAGAAGCTCCGACCGGTCCGCTCGCGGCAGGACGGGGCGGGGCGGTCGAGGAGGACGAACGAGGTGCCGACGAGGTGCAGCAAACGGCAGGGAAGGAAAGGTAGGGACAACCGGCAGCAACTGGTATCGTGATGCTCCAAGGAGTGCGTACAAGTCGGAGGAAGTGCTGCTCTCCCTGCGCGATTCGGTCAATGAGCAGCCGCAATCACGGCGAAAGTGATTCGATCATCTTGAAGAGAGGCGGGGACAGGGCAGAGAGGGCCGGCCAGAGGGGACCCGCGCGCGCTTGTCCTCCCGCCCGCGTAAAGTGGCAATATCTGATAAGCCTCGAGCACTTGTCAGAGCCATAGAGCCATAGAGCCAAGCACCATTTGCTCTGCCTTCAATATCGATTAGAGTCTAGTAAGATGCGGACAACGGTGGTGGCTTGCAGGTGTGCAGGAGAAAGCTATAAGACCATTCATGTTTTTGAGGGGAGAGACAGAGGGACGAGCGGCGCTGTGTTTCAAGTGTCCGTCGCGGATCAGCCAGAGAGAGGGAGAGAGGGAGACAGACATGAAGAAGAGACCGGGACCCGGGTACGTGTATCTATAAGTTGCTTGCAAGGGCGAGTACGGATGGTGTGTAAAGGGGAGAGGCTAGTGTCCGTCAAGGTCATGCAGTGCTGGTGCGATGTGCATGCGAAGGGGAAGAAATCGTGCTTTGCGGGAAGGAGACATATGCGGAGACGCCTCGTGTCTTGCTGTTGCTTGCGAAATCGCTGATCGTTCGTGTACCGATGCTACCGTCAAAGATAGCCGAGAAAGGAACGCGTCCCGCACAATCGCCTCCCGCGCCGCTGGAAGCCTCGAACCATCGCAGCCATACCCAGCACTAGACCCGAGTCACCCGCTCACGGAGACGACGAGTACGACGGCGGGTAGGCGTACGATCGGGTCGAGGGAGCGCCCGGACCAGCAGCGGCCGGGCCGGCAGGGGTCGTTGCGCCGGCCTGCTGAGACTGGCGGCGGACGGAGGAAGTGCTGGACGCAGCGGGGGTGCCGGACGGGGTGGCGTACTCGCTGTCAATCTCGACAATCTCGCCGTTCGACTCGAGGAACGTGTTGATGATGGTCGTGTTGGGGCGGGTTCGGCCACCGCACTCGCCAACGGTCGAGAAGTAATAGTACTTGGCCTGCGCGGGCGTCAGAGTCCAAGGCTCGGGCTGAGCTCCAGGCTTGCACTCCGGGTCCTCGGCATCATCCCAGCAGATGTGCCAGTTCGGATTGCCAGAGGTAGAGTTGAGACCCCCTGAGATCGGAGATGTAAATCAGCGGCTGATTGAGGCGCGATGTTGGCGAGCTCTTCCACGACTCACAGTAGTAGAAGGCTACAGGGAGCGCGAGTGAATACAACTCGTCAGTTGGTGCGCAAGGACAG
The DNA here is from genome assembly GCA_008802785.1 of Symmetrospora coprosmae. NCBI lineage: Eukaryota > Fungi > Basidiomycota > Cystobasidiomycetes > Symmetrosporaceae > Symmetrospora > Symmetrospora coprosmae. Next base: position 10,925 of record VUYT01000038.1, on the reverse strand, counting down.
GTCGGTGGTGCGCGAGCGACACTCACTGGTACCAGCGTGAGCGTAGTTAGGACCGGCAGGGATGTGCTCCGAGTAGTCGTCCTGGCCGAAGACACCACGCTCTCCGGCCTCACCGTTGAAGGCCTGGTTGTATCGGTCGGCACCGGCCTGGTTGAAGACTCGGGGCGAGCCATAGGCGTGCGAGTACCAGCAGTGGCCCTGCGAGTTGAGGTCGACCGACGCAATCTGCGAGTGCATGCCTCCGAGACCGTGACCGGCGATGGAGAAGACGCTGCGGTGTGTGGTGGGAATCAGCACAAGTGTGGGTTGCAACTCTAGTGCATAGCAAGTGGCACTCACAGGCCCTACGAGAGAAGCAGAGCGAGAGGCAATAGCGCTGTCAGTGTCATGACCCCGTGCTCGCATGTCACTCTCACGTTCTCATCCACACTCACAGTGTTGTAGTACTCGCCGAGAATGGCGGCCCAGTCGTTGGTCTCGGCTTTCGCCTCGAGGTAGCCATCGGCGGCAAATTTGTTGACCGTGCAGTTTCGGCAGTAGTCACCAAGGCCGAGATAGTCCCACGAGACGACCTCGTCGGTGAGCGTCTGCTCGAGCTGGTAGTTACCGGCGAAGACTGCAGTGCGAGCAGATGTGTTAGACTACTTGGAAGGGACGGCGCCGGAGCTGGGTTGAGCAGCTAGACTCACTGATGAGTGCCTCTGCGGACGAGGGAGGGAGGCGACGGGAGGTGGACAGGAACGTCAGAACACGAGAGACATAGCAATCAGGAACAAGATTAACACGCACTGTTCATCTCCGGCACAATAGCGGTGAAGCCATTTGCACCGCTTGCTGTTGGGCCGAAGGTGTTGACGACGACCCATGGCTCTCGGTCAGACTCTGGGAAGTTGCGGAGCTTTGCCTCCTCGGTAAAGGTCTGGATGGGGCAGAGCTGTGTGCGTGCACGCGTGAGATCGGGAAGGGCGCTGTCGGTGTCAGTGCGGTGCTCTCTCTCTCTCTGTGTGGTGGCGGACACTTTTTCGCCCGGAGGTTGGCACGTGCGCAGAGCTGCTGCGGATGGGCGAGCGTTGCAGGACGCGATAAGGAGACTCACCGTGTTGTAGTCGCCATAGCTGTGTGAGGGTAGGGGAAGATGGTGTGCACGTTACAGGTGCGTATACGAGTCCGATGGGGGATGAAGCGCAGCAAAAGGGATCAGCCCAAGTCGGGAAGGCGAGGGCGGCCAAGACCTTCAATGTGAGACAGGGCTGAGCTTCACTCTCTCGCCCGGGTGGGGTGTGAAGTGGCCACCCCGGGATGAAGGAGAGCGCTAGCAGCAGCGAGACAGGTCCTGCGACAAGCCATGAGACTTACGCAGCCATCGAGAGCAGGCCACTGCAGATGCCAATGTCAAACGAGAGGTGGTCAGTGCGCTGCTCCGTCAAAGTTGCGTCATGCATGCAGGCGTAGATGATCGCCAAACTCGAGGGCGTGTCCCAGAGTATGGGATAGGAGGATGGGGAGAACTCACTGGTAGCGGTTGTGCCAGTATCCATCGGGAGCTGTGGAGTCACTCGAGTGGTCAGTCTCGACCTGTCGCCTTGCTCGTTTTCCCTATGATCCGACTCACTCAGGTTGCGCGTGTGCACCTCTGCCGTGGCGTTCTCAGAAGGAACGACGGACGGGTCGTACACCTGCGTCCAGTCAGTGCCTGGGTGGCCCACGCGAGACAGCGTAGTCGACGAAGGGATTGATGCGCTGTACGACGACGACGACGTCCTGGTGCTGCTCCTGGTGCTGCTGCTGCTGCTGCTGCTGCTGGACGAGCTCGAGCTCGAGGCAGAGAACTGCTGCGCCTGAGCTCCAGCTGCGGCCAAGGCGAGCGCGGCGACGGTGGCAGACTTGGAGTGCATTGTGAGAGATGCCTTGGTGTTGTGATGTATAAAGAAATGCTTGGGATATGAAAGGAAAGAGAGACAGGGAGAAAGGAAGGATCCTGCAGGCGAGCTCGAGCCGTCCTTGGCAGAACGAAGAAGAAGGCGGGTGCGGGTGCGGCGCCAAAAGCCCCCGCGCCCGCGTGCGGAGGCTGCGCAGGCAGGCGCAGGCGCAGCAGCTGCAGGACCGACCGGACTGGTTGACTTCCATACACAGCCGAAAAAGTCAAGTCCTCGACCAGCGCAGTTGATTAGCAAACGTCTCACCTTTTTACATCGGCTTGGCTATCGTGTTTCTATAGCGACGCTGCCTCTAGTACGGTGACGCTGCGGTGACTGCTGCTGGCCACAGCTCACCGGTGCACAGCTGCCCCTGCAAGCAAGCGCAGCTGCGACCTGTACAGTACAGGATGTGGTACACTACTGGGCTACGTATCCTCCAAGGTCATCATATCTCCGCTCTAAGTTGCTGCAGCTGGGCAAGCTGGTCGCGCGTGGTGTGCGGGGTACTCGTACAGTACTCGCGAAACTGCGGACCCACCGAACGCATCGGGAAGGAGCGCCCAAGCAATCACTCTCAAGACGGATCAGCTGCTGAGGCGCAGACGGGAGTGTCAGAGGACGTACATGTGGAGCGCTGCAGTCAGCGCCCTTGTGCTGGTTGTGCTCGGCTCTGACACGCTGTTCCTGCATTCTGAGTTGCAGCTGGTGGCGGTCGTCATTAGGAATCCCAGCGACTGGCCTGTGGTCAACACATTGACTGCCCCAGGAGCAAAGCAGACTCGAGTGTGCTTCTATATAGGCTGCCTGTGCGACAGCTTGATGGCACAGTAGTGTTAATGGGCCGCCAGCTCGCTGGGCCACTCTGGCATCGAGGGCTCCTTGAGCTGCCGCCAACTGCTCGCTTGCCGCGCTCCCGACTCTCACCACTCTGCGGTACACGATACTAGACAAGCTCATGACTGCAACTAGTACTGAGTCACCCAGCACCTTCGTATGCGTGTGATCCTGCTAGTGACCACCCCGCACAGAGGGCCGTCATGAGCGCCAGCTCGCCAAATCAGATAAAGAGGGAGGGCGGATCCGGCGGGACGCACAAGCACCACAAGAAGCCACGGCCGAGCAATGGTGGGCATGCGACTGCTGCGTCACATGCTTGAACCACAACATCGTACTCACCCCCTAGCGTGTGTCGTCCACTGCAGTCGCTGCTGCTGGTGGCGCGGCTCCTGGCGCTGGAGGTGCAGTCCCGACTTCCCAGACAGGCTCCACGCCCTACGACACGGGAACAGGACAGCACTCTCACACCCAGCTCATCTATGCCGTTGGCTACCTCAAGGAGCACCCAAACACGCCTATGCGGCTGGAAGACCTGGCCATCTACTCCAAAGTCGAAGACCTGCTGCACAACGCCGACCTCCTCGCGGCCTTCCGCACGCACGAGAAGGTGCAGTGGGACGAGAAGACGGATCTGTACAGCTACAAGGTGTGCTTCCGTGCATGTGCAGCTCCAGCGTCTCGCAGTGCTCTGACAGCTTGCGCCCGTGTCTCACAGCCCGACTACCTCCTAAAGAGCAACGCCGACCTCCTTGCCCTGCTCCGGCGATACTCGCCGCGCGGCGGGATGCTCGTCAAGAAGCTGCAGGAGTCCTGGCCAAACGCCAAGCAGGCCATTGAGGAGCTCGAGAAGGAGGGCAAGGTCATGGTGATCCGCACAGGCGGGAGCTCAGAGCGCGAAGGACACGTCAAGATGGTCTTTTGGGATGAGCTCGGGCAGGAAACGGCAGAGAAAAAGTACAAGGTCGATGAGGGTGGGTTTTACGCGTCTGAGGGATTGGCAGCAGGCAGGCAGGCACATCTGACGAGAGCTGGAGCTCACCGCTTCCCTACAGAATTCAACACGATGTGGCACAGCTTCAAGCTACCGGATCATCTGACGATCGCTCGCGAGCTGGAAGAAGGTGAGACTCCGCACGCCCCTTCACCCCTACTTCGTCCGTTCGACGGGCTAACGTCGACCTGATTCTGACCAGGCGGCATGCGGACCACATCGACCGTCGCCGAGCCGAGTGCCGCTTCGACTGCCAACGTCAAGAAACCAAAGGGCAAGAAGGGTGCAAATCGCAAGATCAAGTTGCAAAACACGCATCTCAAGGAGCTGGGCATCGACCTGAGCAAGGATTTCGTCAAGCCCGGCAGCGCTTCGTCGACTCCTGCACCCGTGGCAAAGCCGAAACCGAGCGCGTTGGGTGCGGCAGGCAGGCGACCGCCTGGCAAGTAGGCGCTGGGACTGTGATCTAGCAGATATAGTTAGCCTATTGTCCTTCTGACTGTTGTTGTAGGAAGCGCGTGTGTCACGGAAGGAAAAGCGAGTCCTCCAATCTGGGAGCCTGGGTATGTAGCCTCGGTGTCCGTTGCGCCTCTCTGATCTCCTCCGCCCGGACCTGCGCGATGTTTTTGCTGCAACGGTGGCAGATAATGCACCACGTCGACGATCCTCTGCAATGGGACAGCATCCGCGCAAGCTCTGGCGAAGTGACATCGATGGACAAGCTGAGGCATCCTCGCTGACCTACCGGTACCGTATCCTTTTGTTCAAGCTGGCTGGCCTCGGCTCATCTTCCTCGAGCGCCGCCCGATACCCGATGTCCTGTGCCCCAGAAAGCCATGAAACGTAATGCACACCGCACCCCGCGGGCAACAGAAGCCGTCTTGTGGAACCATGCCAGCTTCTCCACGGCCGACAGGCGCCCGCTGCCGGCTGTCCTGACTTCCCTGGCCCTACGGTATTCATTCGCCTTGGACTGACAGCTAGCAGGGCACGTCATCCCGGCTGCACGGTTCCTCCAGCGCATCATCTGGCGTGCACCTCCCGCTATACTTCGCTCAAGTATCGTCGATACCGCTTCCTGTGCATTGCAGCGACTCCTCCGCGTTGTTGGAGCGTCTCTTGCCGACGTCTGCCGAACGCGATTGTCAACGGGTCGACCGCCACAGCAGAGGAAGGGGGACTGCAACAGCTTGAGGCCAAGCACTGCATACCGCTTGCATCGCTCCTCGCACTGAGGTGGAGCCTTGGAAGAAAGGCCTCAGCCGCTCTTCCTGTTCAGCTGGAGGTTGGGGCCGAGGCCCTCGGACTGTATCAATTAGATCGTCAATCTCGACAGCAGCAACGTCAAGAGAAGGGCAGAGCATCTTTTCGTCTATCGACGACGACCGGAAAGAGCATTGGAGCTTCACCAGGCATCATATGCGCCCCTAGCCAGTCTGGGCTCTCCTGCACAACATTCGGGGGAAAACGTGACTTTTAGCAAACATCCGCCGTCATCGAAAGCTAGGAAATTGCGCTTATCGAAGCGTCGTCAGGCTGCTGCAGCAGGAAGCCGACAAGCATGGGAAACTGCGGGTCAACCTCTCAGGCATATGAAGGCGTTGGACCGGGCTCGCCGCAGTTCGCCGAGGATGCAGAGAGGGAGCGGCGGAACAAGGCGCTCGACAGGGAGCTGAAGGAGCTGGAGAAGCGCCTCGCCTCGGAGGTCAAGATTTTGTTGCTGGGCGCAGGCGAGTCGGGGAAGACGACCGTCCTGAAGGTGCGTCTCGCTGGTGGCCGTCAATTGCCGACCCATGCACAATTCGGCTGACCGCCTCATGCGGATTCGCAGCAAATGAAAGTCATACACGGGATCGGCTTCACTGATGAAGAGACGGAAGGCTACCGCCGGCAAGTGTTCAGCAATCTATGGGAGGGCATGCGTGTCTGCTTGGAGGCAATGCAGGAGCTCGGGCTCAGGCTCTCCGATGACGGAAATCGAGTCAGTCGCTAGTGTCCATTTCGTCGCACCCAAGACGCGAGCTGACATTCCCTTCGCTCTGCAGGACAACCTATATCTGTTCGAAGAGGTGCCATTGCTGGAGCCCCGCCAAAATTACCCAGATACATATTGAGTCGCCATGAAGCGGCTTTGGGATGATGCAGGGGTGCAGGCCGTCATGAAGCACGGAACGGACGTCAGCATACCGGATAGCATGCTATAGTGAGTTGATTCTAGCCCCTTGCGGCCACGCCAATAACCTGCTGACCGCGATATTCGCACGACCAGTTTCTACTCTGATCTAGACCGCCTATTCCAGCCTGGCTACGTGCCAACACACGATGATGTAAGTATTGTCGTCTATCTGATCTCCAGGACCGCTACGGAGAGCTCATTCGCATCGCCTGTAGATCTTCCGAGTGCGCAGCAAGACCACGGGGGTCTTTGAAACGATCTTCACACATCGAAGCCTGACATATAGGTGGGCACTGCTGACCTTCTCGCTGACGATGAAGGCTATTCTAATAATTGCCGGCGGACAGAATGTTCGATGTCGGCGGACAGCGGAGTGAGCGGCGCAAGTGGATCCACTGCTTTGAGGTGCGTCCGATGGATGCCATAGCGCTAAGGGTGCAAACGCTGATTTTGACTCTGCCCACCCAGAATGTCACGGCAGTGCTGTTCCTAGCGGCAATATCGGGCTATGACCAAGGCCTTATTGAGGACAGAGATTCGAATCAAATGCAAGAAGCGCTCATGCTATTTGACTCGATCTGCAACTCGACCTGGTTTGTGCGGACGTCCATGATCCTGTGAGTGGAGAATTCGCTTAAGGGCACTCGCTACGGCGCTGACGCAAATGCATTTGGGCTAGCTTCCTCAACAAGATGGACATCTTCAAGGAGAAGCTGCTCACGAGTCCTGTGTCAGCTCACTTTCCCGACTACAAGGGGGCGGATGGGGATTTCAACGCGGCCCGAGAATACTTCAAGCAGCGGTTCATGAAGCTGAATCGGTCGTCCAGCAAGGAGGTGTACTGTACGTACAGTCCGCTCCCGTGTTTGCGGAGGACCTCGCTGACGCTGAGTGTTCGCTCATTCAGGCCAGTTCACAACTGCTATAGATACTACCCTGCTCAGGGTGGTCATGATCAGCGTGCAGGACTCCATCTTGCAGCGGAACCTGGCTGCCATCACCTTCTAAGGACGTCTGGTCGAAGCAAAACATGTACGGCCAAGACAACCTAATCGAAATGTAACGTGCTCCCACCTTGAGAAGTAACCACCACACACGAGCAATCCATGTACACTAGACACCCTAGAACCATAGACTGTGCATTGCATTCGCGCTTCAGCTAGGAGCACAGGTACAAGCTTGAAGGCAAATGCGCGCGGCCGGGGATCCGGCATGCTCGGAGCCGGCTTCTCTCTGCCCAACTGACAGCGCTGTCTGAAGCATCAACGCCGCAGTATGGATGGGGTGACTCTCTCGGAGGCTGTCTACACGTCCAGTCACGACAGCGCTATCGAAGCAGCCCTCTCGCCCGAGCTCTGGGATGCCGTGCTCGAGCAGTCGGAGCTCCAGGAAGAGCGCCCCGACAAGCTCGCCGTCTGCTTGAGCTGCAGCCAGCAAGGAGCGGCGGAGGGACCACAGGCGCTGCGCAGCATCGTATGCTGGGCAGCCAGAGATCAGGCTGCAGTAGCGTCAAAGGCGAAAGCTGCGGATTCATCGGTGAGCGAAGGATGTTACACCGGCGGCGACAGATCACATGTCTGGCACGCTCGACTGCGAGCTTGACGAGACCACCGCGCTCGCAAGCTGAGTATCCGATATACCTTGTGCCAGGGCAGCGTCACCCTCAGCGCGAACCTGAGGTCGAGCTATCCAAGCTTGTTCGGCCCAGGCGTCCCAGCCAGTCATGCCCTCACGGTCGCGCCAGTGCAGCTCGTTCCCCTCACAGGCGTGTTCCTGCAGGCGCAGGACGAGCGCTCCTACATCTGGTCAGAAGACAGGGACAACCTTGACGCGCTCGTGTACGGCTGCAAAGGGCAGCGGGTCTACCGACAGGGAGAGCTCGTTCGAGCGCGGCATACGGCAGCCTTCAGGATCGTCATGATGGAGCCAGTCCTGCAGGGACTTGTCAGCCGCGATAGCACACAAGTGATCGTCATGCCGCCATCTGGGGCATCTGCATCCAGTTCCCTCCAGAACGGCTATCTCGAGGAGCCGTTGCGGGAGGACTCGCGCTCAGGCACGACGTCCTACTCCTACGATGTGGCGGAGGACTTTCTGGCAGCATCCTTGCTAGATGGCCTGGATGGCGAGCCAATACCGAACAGTCTGCCAACCCGATCAACCTCAGACCTAGCCAACGCCTTAGAAGAATCAGGATTCACACGCCGGAACGAGACTGGCCGAGCGACTGACCGTGGCCGGACACTACAAGCCACGGCCCTGCAAGAACGGCCCAATGCCGCCACTCTACAACCTCGACCACCATCAGATGAGGATGACCACATTCAGGCCTTTGTGCGCACCTCAGATCTGGGCCGTCTAGGCTTAATCAGCGGCGATCATGTGAGTGACCCCTGCACAACGGGCGTATCAGGGTGCGCGCTTGTGAGTAGGACGCTGACAGGATCATATGGTGCTCCGCAGGTAGAAGTGTCCAGCTCTCATAACCCTCCTGACCATCGCGTCCTCCGCCTCTACGGCAACGACTCAGCTCTGTCCCACCTGCCCGCCTCCACATCAATACCGATGGCTCTTTCGCCGATTACTCTGCATAACATGGGGTCGCCAAAGACCATCTCCCTTCGGTTCGCGGTACAGCGGCCAGGAGAGGCGTTCTTTCCTACAGCGGACGCGGTCACCATCGCACGAGTAGCTTCGGAGCACAGCATGCATAAGCGGTACCAGCCAATATTTCTGGAAGGTCTGAAGGCGTTCTTCCAGGAGAAGAGACGGATTCTGAAACAAGGCGACCTGATCGCCATTCCCATCGATGACGCACTGGCCCGTTTCACCGAAGACGTTCCGGAGGGCCAGGAGAGTGCTGCTGCCGGCGGAGATTCGGATGCGGAGCCGTTTGAGTGGGTTAACCCTTCCATACTATCGCGTCTTTCAGTAGCATGAGGCTGAGCCTCTGCTCTATTAGGCTCCTCGGACGGCATACAGGCCATGCCGCTGCTGCGTACTTCCAAGTATCGCAGCTAGAAAGCGGCGGGGACGGTTCAGGAGATCTTGGCTCTGCTATCGACCCGGCGAATACGAGCATGATTCAGACTGGTTTGGAAACCAGGGCGGTGCCGGATGCCGGAAGATATCTGCGATCATGTGCGCCTGCAAATCACTGCGACCTTTTGCGAATACTGGCTGATGGCGCATGTTCTCCCTACATAGCGGGGCCACAGGCACCCGTACGACTCGTTGACGAGCTTGGTAGACCTACGAATATGGCTCGGCTTTTAGACTATCTGCAGGCGGCCCGGACACCGCGGTCCAATGCTCTTGACTTGACACTCAGCGTCCTGCTGAAGGGTGCTCGAGGCAGTGGAAAGACGACGCTGGCTCGCTGGTCCGCTCAGCGCGCCGGCTACCATCTTTTCGAGCTCGACTGCTACGATCTTCTCGGCGAGACAGATGTCAAGACGGAAGGCAACCTTCTTGCGCGTGTCGAGCGTGCCGCGGCCTGCACTCCTTGTGTCCTGCTGCTAAAGCACATCGAGGGACTTGCGAGGAAAAGCCAGGCCGTTGAAACTGGCCAGGAGCCTACCATCTCCGCCACTCTGCAGCAAAGCTTGCAGACTGCACAAGACAGCTGGAAGCTCTCTGGGAACCCTCTGGTCATCGTTGGCACCACTGCCGACCCCGACAAGATCCCCATAAGCGTGCTTGGGTGCTTCAAGGAGGAGATGAGCATTGAAGCTCCGGGAGAAGCAGAGCGATTGAGCATGCTACAAACTATCTTTAGTGGAGCAATCTTGTCGCCCGATGTCTCGTTGAGAGCGATCGCAGTCCAGACAGCGGCCCTCGTCGCTCGAGATCTGGTGGACTTGGCGACACGGACGTGGATGTCAGCGACGGAACGGTTGAGCGTGGCAGGGTGGGTGTTCCTTCAGTGTCATTTCACTGTCGTGGTTGGATGCAGGTAGGCTGAATCTACCGTCACAATGCAGTCTCGACCTCGCAGATTGCCGCGCAGCTGGCATTCCGCTGCTCTCTGCAGACTTCAACAAGGCGCTCGATGCCTCACGCTCGTCCTACTCCGAGAGCATCGGCGCGCCCAAGATACCGAACGTGACATGGGACGATGTTGGAGGACTGGCGAAGGTCAAGACGGAGATACTCGACACTATCCAGCTGCCGCTCGAGCACCCGGAGCTCTTTGCCGACGGCCTCAAAAAGCGGTCAGGCGTACTTCTATACGGCCCACCCGGGACAGGCAAGACCCTGCTGGCGAAAGCCGTTGCGACATCGTGCTCGCTCAATTTCTTCTCGGTGAAAGGGCCCGAACTTCTGAACATGTACATCGGAGAGTCAGAAGCGAACGTACGGCGGGTCTTTCAGCGAGCCCGTGATGCCAAGCCGTGTGTCATCTTTTTCGACGAGCTGGACTCGGTCGCACCCAAGCGAGGCAATCAAGGCGACTCTGGGGGTGTGATGGACAGGATCGTCTCGCAGTTGCTCGCTGAGCTCGACGGCATGGCAGAGGGATCTGCTGGTGCCGATGTCTTCGTCATCGGCGCTACTAACAGGCCTGATCTGCTCGATCCCGCTCTGCTACGACCTGGCCGGTGCGTTTCCATTTTACGGCACGCATGTCGATCCGTCGCTGTGTCTATGTTGAATTGTCTACCTTACTAGATTCGACCGCATGCTCTATCTCGGCGTCAGCGACACGCACGAGGCACAATTCAAGATCATCGAAGCTCTGACACGGAAGTTCAAGCTCGATCCCAGCATCGACTTGCGGCACGTGGCGGAACTGTGCCCGTTCAACTATACCGGAGCCGACTTTTACGCTCTGTGCTCGGACGCAATGCTGAAGGCTATGTCGAGAAAGGCGGAGGACGTCGACCAGCGGATAGGTGCGCGCCCCCCCCCCCCCCCCCCCCCCCACCCCCACAAACAACAAAAGGAGAAACCGAAAAACAACAACAGAAACCAGCACGGAGCAAAAAAACAGGAAAAAAAA
>VUYT01000037.1:0-170720 GCA_008802785.1 Symmetrospora coprosmae | reverse complement strand
CCCCAAAACCCCAAAACCCCAAAAACCCCAAACCCCAAAAACCCCAAAACCCCAAAACCCCAAAACCCCAAAAACCCCAAAACCCCAAAAAACCCCCCAGACCAGAAAAGATATAAATACTGCTCTGCCTCGTTGTGCCTCTCTTCTCTCTTCTCTTTTCTCCAGTTCTGAACCTCAGTAAATAATAGCAACTACCCTCCTCTGCTATTAGTCGACCCTGCCCCTTGCCTACACCTGCCACAACTCCTTGACTATAGTCCACCTCTGCCTTCAGCAACTCAAGTCCAGAACCTCTGCCCAAGTCCTGCCGTACTGCAAGACCCTCTGCCCCCTCGGTAACCCCTGTCAAGCTTAGAGCTTGAGCCCTGCCCACTCCGAATCATCTGTAAGCTCGTCTGCCTTGACCTCTGCTTGACCCGCAGGCCCCTGCCCCCTGCACCATAATCTCCGCCACTCTCTGCCCAACCCTGCCAGCCTTTGCTGGTGTCTGCCCAGTCTTCTGCCAGTGGCAAACCCTGTAGCCCGACAGGGACAATGAGGGCAGGGCGACAATGAGGGAGGAAGGTTAACAGAGACACAGCCCAATCCTCCCTAAGGACGACTGAGGCTTAGTCTGTATATTGGGTAGAAAGTGTGGGTGGCGCAAAGCCGCGAGGGAAAGGGAACAAGGTGAAAAGAGCCCGAAGGCTGTGAAGGGCGGGAGGAGGAGCCAGCTCGTCTTGCGGCTTGTTGTTGAGGGCAGGCCATTGGGCACTGCTGCTGGTCTTGCTGCTGTTCATGCTGCTTTGTTGAGTGTGCTCTCATTGTCGGGTCGGGTCGGGGTCGGGGTGGAGGTCGAGGCGCCATAGATTGCTGGGTCGGGTGGAGCGCTCTAACCCCACGCAGGGTGCTGATGGGGGGTGTGGAAGGAGGACCATCCCTCCTGGTGGCAGCACAGCGATGAGGCTGTGTGCGGACAGGAGGGTGGGTAGACGGTCACAGTGACCGGTGCTGATGATTGGCGGGAGAGCAAAGGGGAGGGGGCGGGCGAGGGCGGGCGCTCGCTGAGTTGGTCCGGTTGGACCAACTTTGGCGGTCACGTGCCGCAAGTTCACCCGAACCGCTGGCCCAGCGACGACCCAGGTGGGTCGTCAGCCTGTGCCCATGACAGGAGAGGAGTCTGGCCCATCGCCTGTCGAGGCATACTTGCTGACATTGGTCGATGTGGTCAGCGGCTTTGCCTGCTGGACCACTGTAGCCCTGCGCTGGCGTGCCCCGAGCAGTCCTGGCGCTCGCTGAGCTCGCCACGGAAAGTTCGGATAAACTCCGACCCGAGCGCGCCGCAGGCGGGAAAGGTCAAGCAGGACGGAAACGCGTCGAAGACGTTGGCGTGAGAATGCATTGCTGAGCTCAAATTGTACACAGGATATAGCTTTGATCGATTGCTCATTCGCTTCTTGTCTTTGTACATCCCACTTATATTCAACTTTCTATATGCAATGCACGTGTCTCGGTAATGCTCCGGAGGCACCTATGTACACGCGTCACCGTGCTCTATGGATCTCTATGTTGCAGCCTATCTACCTTTGAACACATCTACCATTGCATCTATACATAATCATCTATGCTACACGACGGAAAGGCTGACAGTCCGGGCGAAGTCGTGGGCTGCCACGCAAACCCAGCGACCACATCGAACCAAGTTGGAACTTCGCGCTCTCGCTTCCGCTCACACACCGACAACACTCGGAAGTCCGAGCTCATCCTTTGGGAGCCTGGCGAGCGCTCGGAAGTCCGAGCCCGCTTTTTAGAGAGGAAAAGGTCCCCTCACCCTCACCAGTACGTACCTAGAAAGACTACACTAATGCACTGCTTGCGTCACGCGCGCCTTGTTCAAAGCGCCTGATTGCGTGGCGGCGGTGCCTTTCACTCATCAACCGGCGCAACACACTGCAGTTTGTCGTGATCATCAAGTAGATTAGGTAGGTAGAAATAGGTATATGTGAGTCTATAGACACCGTGCTCAGTCACTAGCTAGGAATGATCTAATCTTGGCGAGCTGACTTCTGGCCAGATCCCTCTCCTCCGTTGCGTTACGGACCTGATCCTTGAGAGTCGAGATTTCGACGAGGAGAACAGTCTTTTCTTCTTCCCGTGCTTTTTCTGCTTCATTGAGCAAATTGATCCGGAGGTCTTCGCCATCTTTAAGCTGCTCCTTCAGCTGCTGAATGATTGCTTCTGCCTCCGTCAAGGATTGTTGCGTCTGCTGAGAGCGCGCAGCTGCACTTTCGAGATCCCTTTGCATTTGGAGAATGCGATCATCGTCCGCGGATGTCTTGGCCTCCAGAGTCCTTAGCTGCTGCTGCGACTCCGATACCTTCCTCCTCTCATTCATGAAGAGTTCGCCGAGACTTCCGAAGAGGCGCGCGGCATTGGGATCTTGCGCTAATTCGTCTGGGAAGAAGGCTGGCGAAGCTTGTCGTCAGCAGTGGCAGCAGCACGAGCGGAGGACGGGAGGCGCACTGACAGAAATCGCTAGAAGCATCGTATGATGCAGGCCTGCCGTACCCGAAGGCTAGAATGATTAGACCGTCAGTACAGAGAAAGGCGGACTCAGAGAGCTGCGGCCAGGACTTACTCGAGTTGCTGGACTGTCGCCCTTCCTCGTTCAGAAGCACCTCTTTTCGAGATTGCAGACGCGATGCGCGCTTCCCGTCCGTCTCCGTGGCTGTTGCCCCGATCTCCTCTGCAGGCGCAGGTTGCCGCACAGACGGCATGGAAGTCGTGGGATGAACCTGAGGCTGGCCGTCCTTGAGATCCCTGAGTGAACGGCTTGAGGTTGTCGACCTCACAGAGCGTTCCTTGACGGGCTCGACATCACCTGTAGCAACCGGCAGAAGCGGACCATTGTCCGAGATGTCCGGATCCAGGTTGAAGCTAGATTTGCGCGCCCTGCTGTTGAGCTGCTGCTGCTGCAGGATAGCGTCGTCCTCCATTGGCGAGATAGCCTCGCCCCATCCTTCCGGAATGGGAGAGCGGTCAGACGCGCTGCTGTGACCTGGTTCGCTTGGCTGATCGGCAACCATTGGCGATGCTGCCATTGAGAATGCGGGAGAGTTGACCTGTACCACAGCCATCTTTTGCGGGGAGTACTGGATCACCGGGGACTCGAGAGGGTCATATTCCTCATCGAGCAGATCCTGGCTGAGCGAATCGTCCCAGTTGCTGAGCAGCCAGCGAAGGCCATCTTGCGCGGGTCGATCGTTCGCACTGTCGCGCGGTGCAAGGATAGCAGGGCCGAAGATGACGGATATCGATTCTATGGTGAGCTTATTGGACGGGTTGAGTGGCAGTTGGAATAGAAATGCGGTGAGATAGATGAGTAACGACATGTTCTTCCGAGGTAGTCTGTCAAGGGCACTCTCGTCAGCTAGAGGCATCGAATATACATATTATGGATCCGACTCACAGCCGGAAGATGATTTGAGCTGACGCAAGCTGCTTGTCGTGCTCGCTGTCCGCTCCGGTGAGACAGGTCGCAATGAAGAGCTGCCAGAGCTCCCTGCTCATGACAGCCTCGGGCAGGTCCTTCAGATACCGCTTAAGAAGATCGCATAGGGTGAACAGGGTCTCGTTGTCGAGATTGATGTCGTCGCCGTAAGAAGGGTAGGTGTTGTAGACGGCGATAAGGCGGCTGATGGCTGCAGCATCCCCGTTCATCCTGAAGATGCCAGGGGTTTCGATGCCACGCCGGAAGATGGCTTCCACGAGCGAGAAGACCAGGATCGGGAGCTGATGACGTTGACCACCGATGATAGAGACGGCGTAGGCCAACGGAGGTGCTTCGGATATCCTCACGCCAAAGATAGGTCCACGGTTTCTAGTCTGGGATGCGCTGAGAGCCGGAGTCTCTGGAGTGGATGAAGCTGCAAGGGGTGCCGTACCCGAGATCATGCTGGTCGCTTTTGGATCTGTCTCTCCCATAGCAGATCCCATGCTATCTTTGCGGGCATGGCCTTTATCGGATCCCAAATGCGCCAGCTTGTGGAAGAGGCCCTGCTTCTTCGGTTGAGTCGGTACAGGCGGCCTGGCAGACGTTGACACTGAGGCTGGCTGTTCCGGCGTAGCTGGACTGGCAGTGGTGTTAGCCGGCAATGGCGATGCAGTCGTAGAGCTGCTGACGACACTGCCGTTGCGGGCCATCTGTGTAGGAGGGTTGGCACTGGTCAGCGACGCAAGTCCGCTAACCTCACTAGCGAAAGAAAGGCAAATTGACCGCTAGCTCCTCCTCTGTCGTCATGTGCAGATTCGTTCCCTCGAGCCAGACGACCTTCTCGATGTCCACACCGTCCAGAACTTTCTCGCTGCGGAGAGTGACGAGCTGGCGTATGAGCTTGAGGCGATGACTGATGGCCGGCGCTTGGCCTTCTTGCTTCTCGAGCTCGGCGAGGCCGGCGGTGCCGACGTAGGAGCGCGTCGAGCCCGAGCTAGATGCAGAAATATCGCGCGCCATGGATGCCGATGTCGTTAGAAAGGCCTTTGTCGTGCCCTCGTATGAATTGGATCTCCACATTGCTGGAACTCCTGCATCTGCAGCTTGCGCAGCCGCTGCGACGGGTGGAGAGGGAAGAGGGGCTCGCGATACTGATGTTCTGGACGTCCCACTGCCCGAGACGGATGGACTCTTCGCATGTGAACTCTACAAGCAGACTGTCTATCAGTTTGGCAGCACCGGCTTGGCGTATCGTGCCCACTTCAAGCTCACCTGAGGAAGGGCCGCCTCCGCCGATGGCTGATCTCCGTCGAGTGCTTGCGATATGCCCAGTGCCGGACCTTGGGCTGGGTCAGACGTCTGCCTGAGCCTGGGTATTCCGCTGGCACTTCTGGGGATGCCCAGACCGATGCCAGACGAGGCGGATGATGTCGGGGCCTCCCCGAGCACTGCGGTCACCGGCGAAGTTGACGACCCAGAAACATCGCTTTGCGACTTGACGTGTCCACTGGGCGTATCGCGGCCCCCGCCTCTTCCAGCCGAGGACGACAACGCTGGGATGCGCGAAGGCGACGTAGCTGGAGATGGTGCGGGGGATCCACCGGGGCCGCCCTTCCTGAGTGACGAGGCTGGCGACGAGCGAGGGCTCCCGCCTGCAGGATCTGCCGCCTTGGATATGGAAGGCTGGCTAACACTTGTCGGCATGCCAGCAGCGGGGACTGGCGGAGCCGTACCTCCTGCGGCCGGGCGAGGTAGCCCAGAGGCGGAAGCGAGCGAGAGGCTGCGCCCGTGCTGCTTGGGCTGCGTCGTGGCAGCAGCTGCAGCTGAGGAGGAGGAAGATGAAGACGTGGACCGTCTGTTGTCCGATTTCGACAGGATGCTGGGGAATCTCCTCATCTTTGAGCTGGGCTTGTCAACTGTGGTTGATGAGGCAGAAGCTCCTGTACCAAAGTATCCCGGTGAAGTATGAGGTGCTGCGACTGGAGTTGATGCGACGCTGCTGGCTCTGCTGTGGTGATGGATATTCTGGCCGTTGCTGTCGAGGATGGTGCTGCTGTTGCGCTTGTGCAGGACGCGTTGGCCACTTGGGGAAGTGACGGCTACGGGCATTCAGAGGCAGGGGAAGCGAGCAAGACAGAGCACACTGATGCTGCCTATCTATGCGAAGAGGCCGCCTGCTGTCCAGGAGGAGGGGAATTATCGGAGGCGCGTTTATCATGCAGAGAGAAAAACAGTGGCCAGGGAGAGGAAGGGGTGGAGCCGGGGAAGAGGGAAACGTGCCGCAGAGGCGAGGGACTCATCGGGCGAGCACACAAGTCTGCTAGACACCAATCCTCAGGTCTCAAGGGACTCCGGAAGTTGCATTGCCTCACAGCATAGGTCAAATGGAGCTGTTGTTCTGCTCCATGCACCGTGGCTTTCCGGCAAGAATCGCTTTCAACCTGCATCTCCCGCCACTGCAGCGCCTCGCACAAGTCGTGTCGACAGACGAAGACCGCGGTCGTGCCAACGAGGAGCAACGCAGGCGGGGCGTGTCACGCGATACACTTCGTATGGCCTGTCGTCGGCAGAGCTACGAGTGTCCCCCGAGCTGCCTTGAAGCCGCGCCGCGCGTCGCGCGCCTCAAGACGGCCAGACGTTAGCATCGGACACCTCGAGTTTCCGACTCCCGCCAGGACGGCACAGGCAAGTGTGCTGAGAGGGACGCGACAAGATCGTCAATGAAGTCAGAAGCGTGACTTGCGGGAGCCTCGCGTAGTTGCGGCTGCAGAGTCGTCGTCTTTGCACCTGTAGCTTGGACATGCTCTCAGGCGCAGGAGCTGGAGTCGCGAGCCGCAGCAGTCAGATCTCTGTGGCCCTCCTTGTACCAGTACCAGATCTGTATCTTGCGTGTATTCCGCCCGCTCGCTGTCGCTATCGCTTGCCGACTTGCTAAGTTTCCGCTGGACGTCGCAGTTGGAACCTCTCAAATATTTGGCAGTTGTCTGGTCGCGCCCGGTCTCTCTTCTTACAAGACGCGAAAAGAACGCGTTACAAAGCAACACTCGTCAGCATAGTCTGCCTCGAAGATGGAGTCCACGCGCAGCTCCCTGCAGTATGCCTGTAAGCTGCACGCCTCGTCCAGGCGGCTCCTGCTCCCTTGTGGCCATGGAGGTCTGGCCTGATGGCTGGCGAGCACGACCTGATGTGAGCACGGCTGATGCTCTGGCTTCGCACATCGCCTCAACCTGCACCTCGCTGGACGACAGATCGAGCAGAGAAGTCTCTGGGCCTGGTCTCCAGCGCTCCAGATTGGACCCCGGTTGATGTCTGGGTCAAGCCCGAAGGACAGACAAAGACCTCGGCCTACGCGCCAGACGGGCGACTGTATGCGGTCGCACATGCAAATGGGTTAGTACATCAGCGTGGGGCATTGTCCTCCCTCTCATTTCCCACGCTGACTGCTCTCGTTGGCCTGTGTGCGCAGCATTGCTGTCTACGACGTGACGACCGCGGAGAATGCCCTACTCGGCACCATCCCTGTCAAGGCTGCAGTCGAGATCTCCTTCTCGCCAAAAGGGACGTACCTCTCCAGCTGGGTTCGGCATATCAAGCTCGAGGACGGCGCCCAGCACAACAACCTGCAGATCTGGTCGACGGCCTTTTCAGGGGACGAGAGCAGCGAGATTAAAGAGGTCGTCTCGTACGCCCACAAGCTACAGGAAGGATGGGCTCTCCAATTCACAGACGACGAGTCTCGCGCGAGCAGGAGTGTCACGGGCGAGGTGCACATTCTGGATCCTGCCAAGGGGTTCAGCGTCGTCGACAAGGTCCGCGTCGAGAATCTGACCAGCTACAGCTTGAGTCCTGGCACAAACCCGAGCGTCGCATGTTTTGTGTCTGAGAAGAAGGTGGGCAGCTACCAGGCCTGACTATGTGCGCCTGTAGCACGCGTTTAGTTGCTGACGCTGACCTTGCTTCACCTCAGGGCATGCCGGCACGAGTCATCATCCACTCCCTCGCTACTATCGCAATCGCATCCATTCAAAAGTCGTTCTTCAAGGCCGACCGAGGCCAGATGAAGTGGAATGCTAGCGGGACATCCTTGCTCTTCCTGTCCTCGACCGATCACGACAAGACCGGCAAATCGTACTACGGCGAGACCAACTTGTACCTCCTTACTCCAGCCCTTCAGTACGATGCTCGAGTAGCACTCGACAAGGAAGGCCACATTGGTGACTTCGCATGGAACCCAGCGAATGGTGGCAAGGAGTTCGTCGTCACATACGGATTCATGCCAGCGAAGGCAACCCTTTTCGACCTCCGCCTCAATGTTCTGCACGAATTTGGCTCGCTATCTCGCAACTTCGTCTCCTTCAACCCGCAAGGTCGCCTCTTGTGCATCGCCGGCTTCGGCAACCTGGCGGGAAATGTCGATATTTGGGACAGGAGCACGCTCAAGAAGGTAGCGAGCTTTCAAGCCAGCAATAGCACGCAGTGCACCTGGTCACCTAGTGGGCGTCTTCTGATGTGTGCAACGTTGAGCCCGCGGTTGCGTGTGGACAACGGTATCAAGATCTATCACTGGAACGGAGATCTCATTCACCACGACATCATCGATGAGCTGTATCAGGTATGGCTTCTTAGTGCGACTGCCATCAGTAATTCCGATGGTCACCGCTGATCGCTCTTCTTCGGTATTCTCTTCCAGGCCGCATGGCGACCGCAGCCCGTTGCGAACTCGCCCTTCCCTCGCTCGCTGTCATCGGCGCCTGCGCCATCCGCTGCCGTCCAAGCGATGCTGGCAGCAAAAGCGGCTGCCAAAGGCGAAACAGCAGGCACAGCCTCGCCAAAACCTGTCGCAGTGGGAGCATATCGCCCGCCGGGTCTGAGAGGTCGCGAGACACCGGCCATCTACGGCCACGGTGGCGAGTCCAGCGGGCCCCAGACCACGAGCAAGGGCAAGCCAGGCATCCCTGGTCTTACTGCACAGAAGCAGCCCGACAAGAACGGTCGTGGCAGCAAAGGCAGGAGCGTCCCTGGAGCTGGTCCTCCGCAGAACGGCCAGGCGGAAAGCAGTGGATCCAGGAAGGGCGGCAAGAAGGGTGGGAAGAAGGAGAACGGAACCCCCACGCAGGAGTTGCAAGATATGTCGCTTGGAGGCGCGAACGGTGCGCCTGCTGCCGAGGCGGAATCGGCTTCGGTTCCTGCGACACCAGCCAAATCCGCTCTAGCGCACGTCAACGGCGTCTCGCAAGACAACGGGCTGTCCGCACCTCTGACACCAGAAGACAAGAAGCGTAGAGCTTTGCAGAAGAAGCTTGGCGCCATAGAGGCGCTCAAGGCTAAGCGGGATGCAGGCGAGAAGCTTGAAAAGACGCAAGAGAAGAAGATAGAGGCCGAGGAGGACGTCCGGAAGGAGTTGCGAGAGATAGAGGGGTAGGAGCGTCGGCGTTGTATCGTTGCATAGCTGGCTTGCGCAGTGTGGCGCCTTCTGCACCATCTTGCTTGCGTCGCTGTGGCACGGGCCCTGGCGGCTAAGACAGTGGCTGAAGGCTCGAGCGTGCCCTTGCACTCATTCTCAGTCCAGCTCGGTCAGCAGGGCCAGTGAGAGCGTTGTCCGTTGTCCTCTCTTCATTCTGCACTGACACACCGACTTCCTGCTCCGCGTTCGCCCGCCTAGCCTTCTCGTTCGCCAACGACTCTCAGGCGAGAGGTTGCACGAGCACGCGTGACGTCCCTCACTGCCATCTACCGCATCTTCCCGGGCGAAGCAGCGACGACAGCTGCAAGTATCACGCCAGCATCCTTCGAAGAAGAGCATCGTGGGCCCCGTCTTTGTCACAATCAGCTGGATCTGCGCCTGTCGCATCTGCCGCTTCTCGGCCGCGCACTTGCAGACCGACGCGCCTACAGTTCGGACTGCTCGGACTGCTCGGGCTGCAGCACCTTGACTTTAGCCATGGGCAACGATACGCGCAGAGAGCCAATCTCGACAGATTCGTGGGAACAAGGCCGCCCAAGAACGAAGGCCTCTTTGTCTACCGGGACCGCTCGTCTTGGCGCCATTCCGCGCTTCTTATTCCTCGCCTACATCTCCACGGCTCTCCTTTACACGCTCTACTACACCATAGCGGAGCCTTTACTCCGTCCCAGCGTGGCAGATCACGGCGCTGCGTACGATCCAGTTAAAGAAGCGCTCGAGCTTGCAGGCAAGGTCGAGCAGGATGCAGGAGAACAAATATGGGGTGGCAGCGAGGGCCATCAACCTCACCAGCACGGTGAAGTCGTCGCAGCTACCACTGCAGGCAGTCGAGGCTCGGCCCAGCCTTCCACTATCGCCTCAAACAAGGCAGTCAGCTGGCGAGAGTACGGGAGGATCCACGGTGTGGAGTGGGGAGTGGACACGGTCAGCTGGAATCCGGCACAGGCCAGCGACAAGCTGTCAATGTCAATGGCAGAGGACTTCTTTCTGTCAAAGGCCTTTGGAGAAAGCCTGCAGCCGTCCAAGGTCATCCCGTATTATTATCGAGCGACGAGCCACTTCGGCGCCAAAGACATCACCATCACGACTCTTGTGACGAGCAACCGGTTCAAGGTCCTAGCAGCTCTTTCAGAGACCTATCAAGGTTCGTTACGCTGACTTCAGGCTAGAGCTGTGTCGGGTTACTGCTGAATATGTCCCTGTTTGCCGTTCGCTTTCATCCTTCTCGCGCGCCAGGGCCCATCTCGGTTACGATTCACGTTACGAATGACGCCTCTTCTCGCCAAGAGCTTCTGGACTCCTTGCATGCCTTATACACCACCTCGCCCTACATGTCAACCTACGTCGACGTTCATCTCGTCGTGGATAGTTTCGACCGGCAATTCAACATGTGGCGCAACGTTGCGAAATTCTTCTCCAGGACGGACTTTGTCATGATGCTCGATGTCGACTTTGCCATCTGCACCGATTTTCGCAGTCGGATACTCCGAAGCTCGCAGGTCATGGAGAAGCTGGAGCAGGGCAACGCTGCTTTTGTCATTCCAGCATTCGAATACGCTGCGCAAGAAGACGGGCTGGACCCTTCAACATTCCCGAAGCAGAAAGCGGATCTCATGAAGCTGGTCGAGCAGGACAAGATCGGCATGTTCCATGCCTTCTGGAAGCCAGGACATGGCTCGACAAACTACACACGGTATTACGAGGCAAAGGCAGCCGAAGTCTACAAGGTGAATCAGTATACGCACGCTTACGAGCCATACGTCATCTTCAAGAAGGAGGGCACGCCTTACTGCGATGAGCGCTTCATCGGATACGGCGCAAAGTAAGTCCGAATTGACAGATTGAGACAGCCGGCATCGCGATCTGCCTGCCTGTCAGGCCTCAAGAGCTCATATTCGCCTTCCTTTCTTATGCAATTCCAGTAAGGCAGCCTGCCTCTTTGAGCTCTACCTCTCTGGAGTGTCTTTCTACGTGCTGCCGGACGACTTTCTGATTCACCAAAGCCACGAGTACGCCGAAGCGGCTCGCAAGAATGAGAGGCGATACAACCGCAAGCTGTATCTCGATGTAGGTCGCGAGCGTGACCCATTGGCACTGAGAAGGCCAGTACTGACGCATCTGAGCCTGTTGGCTTGCCCGCGTCGCTGCAGTTCCGAGAGGAGCTCTGCTTCCGCTATCTCGATCAGTTCATCACGAGCGGGCTCCTCGAGACCCCCACTTCCCGTAATCTCCTGACGGAATGCAAGAAGATCAAGGGTTTCTCCGGTGCTGCAGGTCGATTCATCTCTGCAAGCACGGGCAGTTCCTGAATACCGCTGTGAATTTCGGCTGTGTAGAGAGTAGCAGTCTGTTGTTGTGTTTCTAGCAGCCCTCATGCTGGCGGCCGTCTGTTCCGCTACGAATGATTGCGAGAAATACTCCGGCGGAGAGGCAGGACCTCCCCGCAGGCTCCTCCGCATGATGTGAGGGCGATCGCAGTCCAAGGCAGCGCAGGGCGGGTCCTGTTCTCCCTCGTTTTCACCATACGGTAACCCACCAGAGCATTTGTTAGAAGCACATTTCATATCCAGTATCCCCACCTGTGAGTGCTTCGCTCTGCTACTTGCAATCTTAGGCGGTCTTGCTCTGCGTCATCCGCAGGCACGGCCAGGCACCGCGGCCGTCGCAGCGAGCGCTGACCCTGTTCCCTCACCCAAAACCCTCTCAACCCTCTCGAACAGCCGCAACCGTTTCCACCATGTGCGTAGAACTCATATTATACAGGATAGTCCTGTGCCCTCCGTGCTCTCCTGCTCACCTATCCCCCAACGCTGTCCACCTTTTCAGGGCCACCAACACCCTCACCAAGGACAACCCGACGCCGAACATCCCGGACAACACCCTCGAGATGTTCTCGCTCAAGGGGTGAGTGCCGCGTGGACCGCCCGCAGCCTGAACCGGGTGCTGACTCTCGACCTTGCCTTTGCTCCACCTCCGCCCGCTGACAGCAAGTACGCTGTCGTCACGGGCGCTGGAAGCGGTATCGGCCTTGCTGCCGTCCGCTCATTCCTCGATGCCAAGGCAGCAGGTGTAGCCATGCTCTACAACTCGAATGACAAGACCATTGACCTCGCAAAGCAGCTCGAGAAGGAGTACAACGGAGAGTCCCGCATCATCGCGCTCAAGTGTCCCGTTGACGACAGCAAGGCCGTCGCCGATGTCGTGGCCAAGTGCGCAGAGGAGTTCGGTCGCATTGACGTCTTCGTCGCCAATGCTGGCATGGGCTCATCTGGACCTGTCACTGAGATGACCGACGAGTACTTCAACAAGACGACCGCCGTCAACTTTTCCGGTGTCTTCTACTGCGCTCGCGAGGCCGGCAAGGTATTCAAGAAGCAGGGCAGTGGCTCCTTCATCATCACTGCCTCTATGTCTGGCCACATTGTCAACGTGCCCAACACCCAGGCCGTCTACAACGCCCACAAGGCCGGCGTCATCCACCTCGGCAAGTCGCTTGCCTTCGAGTGGAAGGACTTTGCCAGGGTCAACATCATCTCGCCTGGCTTCGTCGACACCAATATGGGCGCTTTCGACAACATCCTTGAGGTCAACCGACACATGACTGTGATGGGTCGTCAGGCCGACCCCAAGGAGTTCAAGGTATGTCGAGTAGCACATCGAGTTGCATGAGCAAACGTCTGACGACTTCACGATACAATCCAGGGTGTCTTCCTCTACCTGGCTAGCAACGCATCTACCTTCACGACTGGATGCGACATTATCGTTGACGGTTCGTTGTCAACTACTTCCTGCTCGCTCGTCCGATGTTGGCTGACGCCAGACCTGACACCCATTCATAGGCGGTTACACACTCCCTTAAGAGGTCTGCTAAAGGCCTGGACTGTAGAAATGTGGTGTAGACCTGCTAGAGCACTTCCGTGTAGCAGAGAGACAGACTTTGAAAATGGCAGAAAGCTGGCTTGCTCGGCGCCGAAGCAAAAGCTGCCTGTCTCCTTCGACCCGATAGAATAGCCACTTACTTTGCCTCCCCATCGATCATAGCTTGCTCGACATTTCTTCTTGCTGATTCGAAGCGACTTGCAACGGACATCGCTGGTGCCACGCTTCCATCTTTCTGGTAGTTGTGGTCGGGATGGACCCGTCTGAAGAAGAAGCGAAAGCAGCACCACCACCAAAAAGCGAGACGAAGGGCCATGGCAAGCAAAAGAAGCGCTTGGTAGATGACGTGAGCTTCATACAACTAGAGTGTATCTTAGAAGCGTCGCCAGCTGATGACGATAGGCATCGGCCGGCAGAGGTCTGAATTGCTCGCACTCGCAAATGCAGCTTCCGGAGCTCAAGAAGCCGAAGTGCGCGACAAGCTCGACAAGGTTCTCGACCCCTGCACAACACACGTCGCGCTCATTACTTCGTAACTGACTTACCTTCTTGCTGTGTTGCAGACCAAAGCTCGGCAATCGTCCCGGTCAAGCGGGAAAGGCCACGAGGAAGACATGCCGAAGAAGGGCAAGAAATCTAGTCGCCTAGTGCGTTGCAGCGCCGCAGGTTGTGCCCGAGCCTCCTGACGTCCGATTCCCTGCACAGCTGAAGATGAAGGCAGACCTAGCGAAGGTGTCCACCCAAGGCAAGTCGGCGAAAAAGCGCAAACAAGGAGGCGAAAGTGCTAGGGATGGAGCACGCAAGAAGGCGGTATCGTTCGCGTAGTCTGGTCGTCTCTATATTCGTACAAATGTCGTTGTTCATATACTGCGTTCGGGCCCGCGAAAGAATAACGAGACTGCTGCGATGCGAGGAATGAGAACAAGCCTACACACAAGCTAGCGCCCGAATATAGCGAGGCCTGACTTCTTTCTCGGCGAGGAGCGAGTGGGCATTGCTGACGATCCCGCGAGTCTCCCTGCTGGAACGCCACTCGCTGGGGCCGACGGGCCCTCGTCCTCTGAATCGTCTCCATCGCTATCCGACGAAGAATCGGCTTGATTGCCATTGGCACGGATCTGCTGGGATTGAGAAGCCTGCGAGGCAAGCGAGCTGAACGTGCTCTGACGCCGGCGGGCACCTCTTTCCGCGTGCTGTTGGGTCAAGCTGCCGAACCTGTTGAGTTTTGGAGGTGCGGACCCGGAAGCGATGGCAGCCGTCTTGGCAGCTGTAGGCGTGGAAGTGGTTGCTTTGCTTGGGGCACCCATGAAGAAGAACGGTCGTCCAGCCGCCCCGCCACCCAGACGAGCACTGAGGGTCGTGTGCTGGGAAGTTATAGCGCTCCAGTCAGCGTCTCAACGATTGTGTCGGGCATAGCCAAGATCCTCACCTGCATACTCCGGACATTACTGTCGGGGTGCAGCGCCTGGCCTCGGCCACGGTTAGCGAGGCTCCCCGACGAAGAGTGGCCGTTTTGATTGTTGCCAGACTCGGAGTCCGAGGAGCCCGAGGCAGCCCGCTCGTCGTCGCTCGCACTGCTAGAACCGTCTGATTTGTCGTGCAGGGAGCTCGCCCTGAAAAGAGCCTTCTTGACAAGCGCTTGCTCAACCTCGAGTGATTCAGATCCTGTGTGAAGACGGCCCTCTGCTCAGACCATAACGACACTGCCTAACCGTGGTCAAAGACTAACCGGAAACATTCGCGCTCAAGGCTGGCGAGAAGGGCGGCGGATCTTCCGGCATTGATGGCTGTGAGTCCAAGGCGTCGATCTGCGATTTGGTGTCGAAGCCTGTGACAATGCTGGGAGGTGTTTCTTGCAGGTCGATTTCCGTCATAGTAGGTCTGCCATTTTTTAGACCATTCCCCATAGCTGTGGATAATATCTGCGAGCTGGCCAGGCCAGGTGCTTCGTCTCGAAGTTCAGCTAGGCTTGGATAGATCCCAGGTGATGCTGAGGCCAGCCTCGGTGAGCGACGAGGAGAAGGAGGAGGAGACATAACGCGGTGCTGTGTAGTCTTGTGTGTGGAAGGTGGCTGGACCCGGAACTCGGGCGCCTGCTTGTGCGGCATCGGTACAGTTCAGCGCGTGCAGCAGGGCAAAACGCGGGACCTGCGCGAATGGGACACACCTGAGTCGTCTCCGATGGGCTGAGGCTGAGAGTGCCATTTGCGGATCCAGGGGATCCGCGCATGTCGTTGAGCAAGTCTTGCGACATCTGACTTGCACTCTCGTCTTGTAACGATAATGACTTTCGCCGCTGCCGGATACTCTCCAGCATGGAAGAACCTGAGGCGTGAGACACTGGCTTGGATGGCGTCGGGAGATGAATCGGCGACTCTGGAGACTGTGTCTCGGACAGGGTGTGGAGCGGTACCGCGGTCTTCTCCTCGTCTATGGCACTATCCCCGCCTCCAAGATCCATCTGCTCGGGCAGGCTCTCCACATTGTCGCTAGCTGCTACCGGTGCGGATTGTGCGATCGCGCTGCCTAGGTGCGCTTCAGACGAGGGCATCTCGCGCTCTGCCGGTAGCTGCTGCTCCTCTGCATATGGCTGCCCTGTATTGCCGTCTAGGATGCTCGCTATCGAAGCCTTCGGTGGATTGTTGACAGCCCCATTGGAAGTCTCGACGCCCGCCGCACTCGTCGGAGGGATTGAGACGGGTAGGCTGGTCTCCTCGAAAGCCGCAGCAGGAGAGCGCAGCACCGCTGCCATCTGAGGGGATTCAGATCGCTGGCTAGATGTGGCTGGACTTGGTCTGGCGTGGACGGCGTCGTCGGTCTCCAATGCGCTTCCGCGATGGGGCGCCGACTCGAGCGCGCTGGTTGCCGGAGACGTTGCGTCCTGCTCTCGATCATTGGCGGCTTGAGCCTTTGGCTCAACTTGCTGCGGTGAGGAGACAGACGATTGCCTCACTTCTGCGGGGCTTACAGGAGCGGGAGAGGTCACTGCAGGCGGAGATGCGTCCCTCTCCTCCTCGCCTGCTGCAGACTGCGTATCGTGCAGGGTCGGGGCGAACATTCCAGTCGATGCCGGACCGTACCCTTGCGGCGGGTTCACCTCGTGCTGGATGGAGCCTGCATCGCTCGCACCATCAAGCTCGGGGGACGAGCTAGCTGCATAGCGTCTGCGTTGCGATATGCTGATGTTTGGCTGTGGCTGATCTTCTAGGTAACCATCATCTTCCTCCTCACTATCGCTGGAAGATGCGCTACTTTCGTCTTCGAGGCTGTCGAGCAATTGACTAACGCTCGGCTTAAGGCGCTGCGAACTTGTAGGGGAAGATGGGACCGGCGCGGTAGCTTGTGCAGGCGAAAGCGTTGATGCTCGTGGCGAAGGTGAGTGGTCGGGAGCCGCTGGGATGTTGGCGTCGACGTCCATGTCGAAGGTGCTGTCGGTGGGGGTGTCGACGACGACATTGGGCTTATCGGCTCTTACTATTTGATCGAGACTAGGAGGAGCCATACTGGTCTGCACGGGTTCAGAAGCGTCGGTCGTAGAGGCAGGTGACGGATCCTCGCGCTCGCGTGCGCTGGCGTGAGTATCGTCTGCATCTGTGGCGAGCACTGAAAGCTGCACCTCGGTGCCTGCTGAGGTCTTAGCGGTTTGGACCGCTGCCGCAGACGGCCTGTCGGCGGCCTGGTCTGTGCCTGGCTCATCCACTGATTCTGATGAGGCCGGAGATGAAGCTGTGCTTGCCATCGCATCGCCTGCCGATGCCGGCTGAGTGTTATCGGTAGGCGAGCTCGCAGGGCCAGGGAAAGGCGAGGTGGCGACCCCCTCCCCATCGGGCCCATCCGCCACAGGCTGTCCGCTCGTCGAGGCTCCGCCGTCGGACGGAGCCGAGGCCCGAACTGCCACAGCCGCAGATTCCGATTCGGCAGGTGCGCTTTGTTCTGTCTCGTCTTCGTCCTCCAACTCATCCACCTCGTCGAGGTCCACGCCTTCGGCTCCAGCCCGCTCTGCGGGCACATCTGACAATCCCACAGCGTTCGGCTTTGATGGTTTACCGGCCTCTGGAAGCTGCACATCTATCTCTTCTCCGGTCATTTGCTGCGTAAGTGACGATGTAGAGCGCGGCGCTGCTTGCGCGAGGCAATCGAAGGCAAGGTCTGCCGAACCAGACTGGCCTACGTCTGGTAGGACTTCCGACTGCACAGCGCCCTCTTGTGCCGGCGTGTCTTCCGCCGCATGCGCATCCTGCGCTGGCGTGTCTTCCGGCACTTGCGTGATGGCCATTAAGTCCGGGACTGGAGTTGTGACTGTTGTGGGAGTGTGGGTTGCAGCAATATCACTGGCGTCATCGTGCGCAAGAGGAGTCGCCTGAGATAGCGGCCGTGCCATCTGGTCCGCTGCTGACGCGGGAAGCGATTGAACCGTAGACTTTACTTCGTTCTGATCACCTTGAGAAGGCGGAATGCGATTGACCGCCTCCTTGCGCGAGCTAGCGGAGACACTGACGGGTACAACGACTTCGATTGTCTTCGCGTGGGGTTTCGTAGACGGAATCATGGGTGCCTGAGCTTGTTGCAAGGCTGGCTGTTTGGCGGAAGGTGTGCCTCCATGCGCGAGGTGTGACGCTTCCAAAGGTACCCTGGCTCCCTTAGGCACTCCGGCTGATGACTCGTCCTGTGTCCTTGTTGGGTCGCGCATCGGAGGTAGCTGACAGATGTAAGCCCCCTCTCCCCAGTCCGGAAGGGGCAGGTCGAGCATGAAGAAGTCCTTGTCCTCATCAATCAGGTGAATCTGTTCTTCCCAGTCGCTGTCGGCCAGCAAACTTCCGCCAGGATCTGCGGCATTTCGATTCTCGGCATGTGCACTCTGCGTGAGTCCGCGTGTCGCGCGATGTGTCTCATCTGGCTCGAACCCCTCGGATCCCTCGCCATCTGACGCATCGCTTGCAGCCGTGGAAGGTGCACGCATCGGCTTCGCCTTGGCAGCGCTGGAGGTGCCGGTGGACTCCCTCTTTTTCCTTCTATCGGCTCGAGCTAGCGTCTTTGCTTCCTTGGCTGTCTCTTCAGCCTTCCGAGCAGCCTCATCCGCAATTCGCCTTTCTTCAAGGGCACGAGCGCGTTCCGCTTTTTCGCATTTGCGTGCTTCGCGTTGCGCTTCCTTGCGCTTCGCTTCCTCGCGCTTCGTGTCTTCGCGTTTCCTGCTTGCTTCCAGCTTGAGTCTCGCCTTTTCGGCGAAGTGGGCGCGCTCCTTCTCTTTGGCTTCTTCGAAAGCGCGCTCTTGCGCGGCACGCCGCTCGCGCGCCTCCTCTTCTGCCTGCAGGCGTAAGCGTTCGCTTTCAAGTTGACGCTCCTCTTCCTCTTCCCGCTCGCGTCGCTCCTCTTCCGCGCGCTCGCGTTCCTCCCGAGCTTGAGCTTCCTGCTGCAACCGCTCAACTTCCTTGCGCTCTTTCCTGGCTACCTTCTCCGCCTTCCTCTGCGCTCGAGCTTCGCGTCTCTGCGCTTTCCGCTTTTTACGTTCCCGCTTTTCCTGCTCTTGAGCTGCTGCCGCATCCTCAGCCTGCTTCAGCTCCTGCGCTCGTGCAAGCTCCTGCCGCTCCTGCTCGAGCCGCGCCGCTTCTTCCTTCTGCTGCTGTTGGGCTTTGGTACGCTCCGCTTTCCGCTCCTGCCTTTCCCGCTCTGCTGCCTTCTCCGCCTCTTTGGCCTGCTTGAGCCTCTGGGCTCGCTCGGTATCCGAGTCCTGCCGCTCATGCGCCTGCAATTGTCGGGGCGTTCCGTCTGTCTGCTGCTGCTGCTCTTTGAGGCGCTCCAGGGCTCTCAGTCGCGCCCTCTCCACTGCTTTGATCCGTTTCCGCTCGGCTTTTACAGCTGCTTTCGCAGCGACCGAGACAGCGGGTCTTGCCGAAGATGCAGGAGAGGCTTGGGCGGGCCATGGCGTCACAGCAGCGCCCGTGGACTCAGGCATGGGTGATGCAGCTGACTGAGATCCGGTGCGACTGGCAACGGCACTGTCGTCGTTACTACCTCCCTGGACTTGACGGCGCTTCCGCCTCTTCTTCGCGCGACCCTGCTGCTCGTCCAGTACAACGCGTGTCGACGAAGTCTCTGCTTCAGCAGGCGCATTATTCGCAGTAGAGTACTTGAGAATGTCGGTGACGGAGAGCTTCCTCTTGGCCATTGCTTTGAAGAAGTCATCGAACTGCCCGGCCTGGGCGCCGGTGGACGAAGCCATTTGCGACGGATGGTGGGAGGGCAAAGTCCACGGGGACTTGGTCGCGGAGTGGACAGGAGCACCGGAATACTGCCTGGACGGCAGGCTGGCAGAGATGGAGATGGAAAGAGGATGAACAACCGTATTCTCTCTAGCTGCTCGAAGTTATGCACCCTGGCCACCTGTCGACGTCGTCGCATCCATGACCGCCCGCCGCATGACCGCGACCCTCAGGGCACGTGTTTCAGTATGTACGCAGGACAGCACGAGTCGAGTCAGTGAAGGGTTTACAGCTTCGCGTACTCCTGCCAGTGCATAAGCTGCCTCCACGGCTGTGCTCAAGCCGGTCCTACATTGCCTGCGCGATGCGTTCCCTGCAAGCTGTCTTTTGCATTTCTCAGCCACTCCGCTTGTCTTCTCCGCTCCACTTGACTCCTCGTAACTCCTACTACAACACGCTATCTCGCTCTGACAGCAGCACATCACCAAAGCAATGCTGTTTCAGAACGTCGTCGCTTCGCGGATGCTGCTGCAGCAACTGTCTCGAAATGCTCCTGGACGCCTCGCCGCTCGAAGCAGGCCGGCGTCATTGCCCGGCAGCAATGCTCGTCTCTTCTCCCAGACTCGCCCTCGTCCGGCTACGTACAGACGATTCGGAGACGACCTTGCTTCGAGAGCTGGGCGAGGCTACGGAAACGACTTCAAGTCACGCGTCCGCAACCTGCCTCCGGTCGTCTATGTGGCCGGCGGCGCCGGAGGCGTCTACTACAGTGCGAGCTGGGATTATGACATTGCGATGCCAGCCTACTGTAGTAGACCTCCCTTGACAATGCTCTGACTTTCGCATATTCAGTCTATCACCTTGAGCGGACCGAGACCGGCCGCTTGCGTTTCTTCGATGTGACGGAGGCCTCCGAACGGGAGATGGGGGAGATGGTGAACAGATTGGGCTGCTCTGCTACCTGCACTCAGCACCTCATGCTGCTTCTTTCCACAGGCCGCTCAAGAAATACTGCAGCAGTACAGTCGCCAGATCTTACCAGACAATCACCCTACGACAAAGTACGTCCGAAAGGTGGCCGACCGCATCCTCGCGGCTAGCGGTCTCGACACACGCACGCATGGCAATGCTGCCTTGACGGAAGTGAGCGATGCCTGGGGTAGCAGCAACAAGAAAGAAGGCGTCAACTGGAAGGTCCGAGTCATCAAGGATGATTCCACCAAGAACGCGTCAGTCAGCGTTTTGCTCGCGCCGACGGCTCTTCAAGCTGACCCAGATGATCTGCACCTAGCTTTGTCCTTCCTAATGGTGCTATCTTTGTCTTTGTGAGTGCGCGATTGCATGATGCTGGGATGTCAGCTGACATTCGTTGCTCGAATGCGCTAGACTGGCATTCTTCCTGTGTGCGCCGTGAGTGGTCTGCCGCCGCTCGCGGTCATCCGACAGCCCACTAAAGTAGGGTTTCCGCGCAGAACGAAGACGGATTGGCTGCTGTTCTCGGGCACGAAGTTGCCCATCAGGTGGCCAGACATGCTGGCGAACGCATGTCCAGTCAAAAGATCAACCTCGCTCTTAGCTTTCTGGCCAGCTTCTTAGGCATCGACCCGAGTCTCACCTCGCCCGCCATTGGGCTGATGCTCACGCTTCCGAATAGCAGAGCAGCAGAAACCGAGGCTGATCATGTGGGCGGCGTCGTTGTCCGACCGGTGGAGTAGCAGCTGACATCACGACATCTCGCTCCACTGGCAGATTGGTCTCAAGCTGGCCAGCCGGGCGTGCTACAACCCAGCCGAAGCAGCTCAGATGTGGGAACGCATGAAGCAGAGCGAGAGCGGGAGCGGTGGCGGTGGAGGGGCCAGCATCGATTTCCTCTCTACCCATCCTGCGAACGAGAAGAGGATTCAGCAGATTCGAGAGTGGCTCCCAGAAGTGAGCCTTTCCGTCCAATTTGGATTGCTTTAAGATGTGCCTAATCTCCCACTTAATGTTAGGCCAATCGCATCCGGGAAGATAGCTGCGGCACTCTGGCCGAACAGAAGAGCCTCTTCTCCCAAGCGACCATGTCGCCGTGGCGGTGATGTAGCAAGAGAAGCTAGGGTGATACACGACCCGCACAGCGGAAGCTGCAACATTAATTCCGCAAGACGTGAACGTTCTTTGCACGCTCCACCTCTTGCACTACAATTCGAGGACATGGTCTAGTCTTGGTCATCCCAGTGACCCTGCTGCTTGGGAGGCGCGATGCCCGCAGCTTTTGACATGATGATGCTCTGCAACGGATGTGGTGAAGGGACAAGGCGTCAGCGGTGACCCTCTCCAGCTCCATCTGAGACGATGCGCGAGACGCGAGACCTACGTCAACCCGAAGAACGTTGATGGCAGCCTCGGTACCGTACCGGATTGCCCACTGCGTCGCCTCGAGGAGATCAAAGATGCCCTCTTTCGCGGCATCAACGATACCGCCGTTGTCGCCTTCTACATCGACACCCATGCTTCCTTCCTCGCTTGCCTGGTGGTGCGAGTATAGCGCGCTCATGATCTCGGTGCTGTCCAGACCGGCGTTTTCAGCCAGGGTCCGTGGGACGACCTCGAGAGCTTCTGCAAAGCGCTTGATGCCGTGCTGAGCGAGGCCGGGCGTCTTCTCTCCGAGTTCGGCAACCTTCTTTGCCAACTCGACTTCTGTCGCTCCTGCCCCCGGGATGATGCGTGGGTCGCGGACGATAGATTTGACAACATTCACTCCGTCATCGATAGCGCGCTCGATGTCGTCCATTCGGTTGGTGGTGGCGCCACGGACGACGATGGTAGCCGTCCGCGTCTTTTCGTTCTCCTGCCTGAAGACAGTGACGCGATCGCCGCCGATTTCGACAGTTTCGACAACCTCGCAGCTTCCAGCTTCCTCTGCTGTAGGGGCTCCCAGCCGTGCGAGGGGCGTTGCGCCGACGACTCGAGCGAGACGGCGTAGGTCGAACTTGGAGAGCACCTTGATAAGGAGGATGTTGTAGCGGTTGAGGTAGTGCATGGCGAGCTCTCCGACTGACGAGCCAGCAACAACTACATTGATGCCGGAGTCGGCAATCTCCTTGATGACCTTCTCGAGATGCTTCTCCTCTCCTCGGCTGAAGTTGACAAGCTCGTCGGCGTTCTTCAAGAGGACGGTGCCCTTTGTTTCGGTCTGCGCAACATCAACACCAGAGGTGAAGATGCCGACCTTGGCCTTGTCGACCTTCTTGATGGTCCCTTCCGGCTCCCTGCCGAATACCATCCCCTTGATGACCCTGCTGTTCTCGAGACTGCCTCCCATGATCTTGACTACGCGGACGTTGTCAACGTTGAACTCTGACGTCTTCGATGGCATGACGAGGAGAGACGCTTCGGAGACTAGCCTGGCCAGCAAGTCTTCGCTGCCGTACTGCTTGGCGGCAAGGACTGTGCGGAGCGGTGTAGCCAGAGTTTCCGTCGTCAAGGGCATGGGCAGCGTCCGAATCTTCAGGCCTGGATGGGAGAGCCGCTGCGTTAGAGCCGTAGCTGATGGAAGCAAGTCGCGCTGGTGTGCCTCACCTTTGAGAGCCTCTTCTGCCTGATCCCTGGCGAGCTCATAGCCGTTGATGATCTCGCTCGGGTGCAAGCCCATGGTGAGCAGGTATTCTGCCTTCTTGAGCAGCTCGCCAGCGAACATCAAGACGAAGTTTGTCCGGTCTCCAATCTGAATCATTGCGAGCGAGTTCGTTACATGAGCTCAGGGCGTGAAGCGCGTCCGACGAAGAAGGCTTACCTCCGCCTCCTGCTGCTGGCTAGCCATAACGAGGACCTTCGCCGCCGGGTGGACGACTTCGAGCTCGCGCAGAATGGTAGCGGCATCGTTGGTGACAAAGAGGCGGTCCAGGTGCTGTGCAGTTGACGTCGGTACAAGGTGGTCAGTCAGGCACAGACCGGGGCTGCTCGCGAGTACAGCGACAGCCGGGCAAGCGAGGGCGGGCCGGAGGGCGGTCCTCGCGTCTCTGCTGTGGAAAAGCTCACGTTGATGACCATCTTGTTCCTGCCATTGGGTCCGAAGGATGTCCTGACAATCTCAGTGATCTGGCTCACTGCCTGGATATTTCGAATGACGGCCTCCTCGATGCCCGACTGGAAGGTGTAGCCTGTGCGAGGCGAGGCAGGCAAGAGCAGCGAGCTGTCAGCATCTGATAAAGTGAGCAGGAGTCCTTGCTGTCCTTCATTGTCCGCATCCTGTGCTCCTGTGCCCCGAACTGACCATCTTTGAAGAGCGACGGCCCGCTGCTCGCGTGCAATTCAGATGCGCAGAGGCCGGCGTCAGCTTGAGGAGCGCAGCAACACCGCAATACCTGCAGCAGAATGCATCCCACTGACCTCTTTGGAATCTTGAGTGCCATCCTGCCTGCTTAGATAAGTGTGGTGCGTGGGTGGGCAGGTGTATAGAAGCAGGACCAGACACGGGGCTGATGATTTCGAGGAGGCTCGTGCACGCATGCTCTCTCCCTCCCTCCTGACGCGTGCTGGCTCGCTGGAATCTGACCGACCCACCATGGCGGTATTTGCAGCAGCAGCGGCCACGTCAGACAGACCAGCTTCTGCAGAGTTACCACAATGAAATAGTTGCGCGCTCCCTATGGCAATCTGGTGACACAAGATCGCCCATCCGGTTCGGCCAAAAGCACGCCAACCGACGCACGCGCAGGACACTTTCCCAGCTCCAAGCATGGCAGCATCAGTAGCATCAGCACCATCAGCAGGCACAGCAGGCATTGTACTTGACAGCTACGTACAGCTGCCGCTTTCCGCCCCTGCTCTGAGGTAAGTTGCAATGCGACTCGGCCTCCGATGCGCCCGCCGCGAACGTGACCCGACGCTGCGACGGCAACCGTCGTCGCAAAAGGCCGGATCCGGGAGCAGTCAACTCCGCCATATTCACAGAGCTGACGTACAGTACTCCCTCTCAACATTGTCCCGCCTCACCATGTCATGCGCCTCCAACAGAAAATGGTCGCGGTTCGGCCAGAAGGGCGGTATCGGGCGCGCAAAGGGAAAGGTCGACAAGCTTGCAGAGCCAGACTCGGACGAGCTCATGTTCATGGAGGATGAAGAGGTCGTGGTGCTCGCTCTCCTGCGTGAGTCTAGCCGACGCGTCACAAGAGGCGGCGCTCGGAGCCCCCAGTCCCGGTGGCGCTGGTCGCTTCCGACAACTCCGCTGATGAGAGACCGCCTACCCTATCTACCAGACGATGGGGTCTACCTTGGGTGCTGCGAAGGGGTCGTGGGCATCTTCCACGAGTCCGAGGTGACCTTCACGACAAAGCTCAAGAAGCCAGTCTTCACCAAGAAGCCGCCAGCAGCCGCATCCCTGAGCGCTTCGGAAGGTCGGAGACGGTCTAGGTCAGGCTCGGCCAATACCAAGATGACTCCAACTGTTGCGACCTTCGATGATGATGGGGACAGGCTAGCTCGCGCCGCGCCAGATGGTAACCGCAGGATGGGTTCATCGCCGAGGGCTAGTCTAGTGCAGCACATTGCGGCTGGTCCGGGGCGGAGATCATCCTCGTTCTCGTCGCAGAACCGCCGCAGCTCGCGTGAGCAGGTCGTGCTCGCAAGTGGTAGACGGCGCAGTGCCGAGCAGAAGACCCAGCCAACATCGAGGCGCAACAGCAAGCATGCTGCAGACTTGTCCACTACGGATCTCCTAGACGCACATAGTCAGGATCCGCTGCCTATGACAGAAGACGCGCCCACGACTCCCTTGGACCAGAGCGGTCCTTCGACCTTCCAGTCGCCTCCTTGGAGCGCTGGTACGGTGACCGCGACGCCAAAAGCCGCACACTCTCCACAACAGCTCGTATCCTCGGCGACGGGGCTAGAGCATACTTCACAAGATCAAACCCGCCGAAAGCGCCAAGGCATAGCATCCCCCGTCGAGATCGGGTTTCCCGAGAGCGTCCAGCGAGTGCGAGGGGATGGCGATGCGGACGCGACCATGGCGGCCCAAGCAGCCTTCATGAGAGGGATGGAAGGAAGGCAGCCCACTTCGCCAACGGCTTACCGTGAAGGCTCCAGCTCAAGCGTAGATCCGGAATCTGGGGAGGACAGACCTCCAGACACCCCGGCTACGGAAGCGGAGAACTTCATCTTCGACTCGTATCGCTACTCTGCCGTGCCATCGGCCATCCCTCTGCACTCGGAAGGGGCACACGCTCGCCAGAAAAGTCAGCAATCGGCTGTCTCCTCCGCTGGCTCCATAGATGCCGCCTTGCCTACTTGGTCGACTCCAGCCCCCGCGCTTGCCGCAAGCTATGCTGAACTTGGCCTGGGTGCGTCGAGTCGGGTGGAGCCAGCCCTTGACGCTGCCGGAGGGTCCGTTGCCTCTCTATTGAGACGACGGATGGAGCAGTCTACGAACGGTGCCACCCTCCAGGCACCCCTACCTATCACCACGACTGGCACAGCGGAAAGTCGGAAAGTCGATGGGTTATCTGCGCCTAGTCCACGACTGCCCAGTACTCCAGCCACTGCAGATCCACGCGCCTCGACCATGCCAATCCTGCCGAAGGGCATGTCCCTCAAGCAATTGCGTGCATCGCCCGGAAGCACTGGTTATGCCTTTCCTCGCCGCGCCTCTCCCGGTAACGCCCTCGGGGAGACTGCCAATGGTACCGGTAACCGGTATACCAGCGTGCCTAGGCGGGTTGCATCTGGACCAGCTAGTCCAGCACACCGTCCGCATGCAGTAGAGCAAGGTCCGCACTCGCCACACCTGCAGCTCGAAACGAATTTCCGCACATCTCCAGCCTATACGAGCGGGAATCTAGCCTCGTCGCGTATGCCATCATTCGGCTCTTCGAGTCCGCGCAGTCCACAAAGCCCGATGACTGCCGTACAGTACGGCTTAGCCAGCCCAAGCATGCCACTGCAATCGCCAGCTTCAGACGGCTTCTACAGCAGCTCCTCCCTGGATAGAAGCCAGTCTGGTCACCAGAAGGAGTACTTCGGCAGTCGTTCGCAGCCTTCTCCAGATGTTCCACCGAGTCCTGCCTTCAGCCCTTCGAGCGAGACACCATCGCTATTGTCCAAGGAAGGCGGTACCAAGATGAGGCATAGCCGCAGCCTCTCCGGACTCAGCAGGAGTACGAGCAGGAGCGGCTCCCTCCTGTCGAGGCGCAGACCATCGCTTCCGAACAATAACACGCTCGAGACGAACGTCCAAATTGTCGGCAACACCGAGTTCGAATTCGTCAAATTGCCCAGCTCGACGAGACTGGCGGCTTCGGCGAGCAAAGAGGATGACCTTGCAGCCAGTAGTTCGTCCGTGTTGCCTCCTCGCTCGTCAGATGCAGGCGAAGGCACGCCGACGCTGGATTACGAGACTGACAACGAAGGCGGCCTCGGCGCCAGCCTGCTAGTAACTCGGCCGACTGCTGCAGCCAAAGAGCGCGTCCGCTCTATCTACATACAAGATCAGTACATTGAGCCAGCAGTGCAGACGGACACATTCGGCTTCATCCACAAGCACGATCCGCGCGCGATCGAGGACGAGTTGGAGATGAACGCACCGCAGGATCTCAAGGCGCTCGAGGCGCATCGAGCGAGAGAGCTCAAGTGGGTACAAAGCATGAATGCAATGACGCCCTCGGCAGCGAAGAAGTCGAAGAAGATGCGCAAGCTGGTTTCATACGGGATTCCAAATAGCGTGCGCGGATCGGCCTGGGCTTTCCTCGCTGAAACCGACAGCATTCGTCAAGAGGGTCTGTACCACGATCTATGTGGGAGGCACGAGCTTGAATGCTACGCCGAAATCGAGAAAGACCTAGATCGGACATTGTGCGCGCGGTTCATTCTGTCGAGCGGGACGGAGCTGATAGACCCCCTCCTTGCCTCGCAGTCCCGACCACGCGCACTTCAAGGACGAGAACTCCTTGGGCCGTGTGGACTTGTCCACAGTTCTCAAAGCATTTGCGCATTACATGCCGGAGATCGGCTACTGTCAAGGCCTATGCTTTATTACTGGCGTGCTCCTGCTGCATACCGAGGCCGAATCGTAGGTTTTGAGCGACTGATACGCATGCCTGCCTTACAACGCTGACACATCTCGCTATTTCACGTATACCAGTGCCTTCTGGCTGCTTGTCTCTATCGTAACCAACTACCTCAAGGACTATTACACCTTGAGCATGCGAGGCTTCCGGGTGGACGCGTTCATTCTTGGCAAGCTCCTGAAGACGAGCGAACCCAAACTCCACAAAAAGCTCCATGAGCAAGGTATCGAAGGTGTGTCCGCTGTGATCGATCGTATTTAGGCTGTCGAGGGCGGCTATTGACTGTTGCACTTCTCGTAACAGCCACAATGTTTGCATCTGGCTGGTTCTTGCCGGTGTTTGTGCGGGTCCTGCCATGGTCATCCCTGCTCCGCGTAATGGACCTTCTGCTGTTTGGAGAGACTGTAAGTCAAGCTGTCATCTCGCGTTGGCCGGGTGGTCTGACCTTGGGTTCCTGCAGTCTTCGAAGCTCGTCCTGCGGGTCGGCCTGTCAATTCTCGATCTCCTCAGAGACACGCTTCTCAATACAAGCGACGATCTTCTCCCAATTCTCCTGCATCCCCCGATGGATCTGCTCACGCCTTCGTCCCTTCTGCCTACCGTCCTGACCGTCAAGATACCAGACCGCAGCCTCCGAAAGTACGCAAAAGCTGCCGAGGCCAGTTTCAGATAGGTTTGCTTGCTTTCAGTGATCTCTGGATTATCAGACACTGTCGTTGTAGTCGTAGGCGCTACCCTATGCAGCATAGCGGCTTCATCAGGCTGTCGAAGGGATGACGTGCTTTGGCGTCTTCGCAGCAAGCGCTCTGTCCAAGCTCGCCTCCTCCACGAGACGAGGCCAGCCTTCCACGGCTTCTCTCGCGCCATTGCGGATGAAGTGGCCTTGCAGGGTCGCCATGCTGATCTGGCTACCAGATGCCATCTCGCCAATCTTTCTCTCCAGATCTTCCAATTCCTCCTTCGGTAGGCTACCCTCGTAGAAGCGGGAGAAGAGGGTCCGAGCTTGATACGACGTCGCGTCACCAAGCAGTTCCTTGACGTCCACCCTTCCGGGTCGTATCAATGCAGGATCCAAGCGTTCGATGTGATTTGTCGTCATGAACATGATGCGCTGTGATGTCGATGATGCCACACCGTCCACAGCGTTCAACAGCCCCGAGAAGGTCACATTGGCGCTGTAGCCGTGCTCGTCGCTTTGCGAACGCCCGGAGAAGGCCGCGTCGATGTCTTCGAGAAGGATGAAGGACCGTTCTGGCGCGTTCACAAGCAGGTGATTGAGCTTATCGTCCGTCATACCACGCTCGGAGAGGTTGAGGACGCAGATGTTGTAGTCGAGCTGTCCGGCAAGAGCCTGGATGAAGGAGGATTTGCCGGAGCCGGGAGGACCGTAAAGCAAGATGCCGCGCCGGTAAGGAATGCCTCGCTCCGCATACCACTTCCCTCGGCTTAAGAAGTCCTCCATGTCCTGCACGATCCTCTCCTTCACGCCTTTGTCGAGGATGACCGAGTTGAGCAGACGCCTGGTTCTGGGCTGCCCAAACGGACGCCATTCGGGACCCCACGCGGTGTAGATGATGATCTTCCCGACTTGTGACGCCTTCGCAAGATCTGCAGCTTCCTGAAGCATGTCCGCAAAGAGACTGCGATCGCGCGAGAGCGTTGTGAGCGTTGCCGTCTCCCACGGCGAGCCAGAGGTGAGGTCCATCATCTTGCCGTCTCGTTCTCGCTTGACCTGGAACCAGG
Organism: Symmetrospora coprosmae; assembly: GCA_008802785.1. Lineage (NCBI taxonomy): Eukaryota > Fungi > Basidiomycota > Cystobasidiomycetes > Symmetrosporaceae > Symmetrospora > Symmetrospora coprosmae. The sequence continues at coordinate 141,917 of VUYT01000037.1, read as the reverse complement.
CATCGCGGAACTTGAAGAAGTGGGTACCAGGTCCGGGTACAAGGCTGAAGGATGTTGACTTGCTCCCGTCGCTGCGTTGCTCTTGCACTGTCTCCACCGCAAGCTCGTGCGACCTGATCCTGCCTGCGAGGCCTCCGAGAGTGCGCTGCTTGAGCGTTTGCTCCGACATCCACTGGAGGAAGGGAAGGTAGGATGGATCCTTGCTGCTGATCTCGAGCGAGACCAAAAGGCGCCGTCGACCGAAGGATGCTGCCTGCACGGAGGTGCGTCGAAGGACGGCCAGGACAGCACCGACGCCCATCAGGCCGAAGCCAGCGGAGAAGTAGGGGCTGGTTCAAATGATAGCAACCGCGAGCACAACGTCAGCGGATTGCCTTCCCTTGCTAGGCCTTCCCCATCCTGCGCCACTGACTTGTCATCGAGCAGGCCCGAAATTATGCCTCGCAGCCCTCCAGGCGCCGGATCAGCGCCGGCGGCAGCGACCGCAGATGGACCAGCAGCACTTCCAGCTCCATCGACGAGTGGGACAGCAGTGCTATCGTCACTGACGACTTCGCGTTGCTTGCCCTTGAGGCTCCTACCGCCGAGCATGTTCATCGTGAATGCTTGTGATCCGATTGAAGCGGAGCCAGGCACATGCGGAAAGGTCAATCGAAGAAAGCGTGACCGCGAAGAACATCTAACAGCTACAACAGGGCTTCAGGAACAGCACGGAGAGAACGACTGACATGCGTGGATATGTCGGAGCTGAATTTTGAGGTAGAGTCGCTTTTGCCCGCGAGCTCCCTTACATCTCCCCGCATTCTGCCATGCGCAGCGTCAGCCCGCGAGCTTAGGCACGGCGCGGCAACCCGACCAGACCAGACTCACCCGTTATCCGCACGGTCAGCTTTGGACGGTTGTTCGCTCCTGTCGGTACGTTCTCAATCTTCCGCAAGATGAGCATGTTGTCTCCACCGTCCAGGATCTTGCCAAAGACGACGTGCTTTCCGTCGAGGAAGTCGGCGGGCGCCGTCGTGATGAAGAACTGCGTGCGTTTCTACATCAGCTCATCCTTCTCCTGCCTCTTACATAGTCATATCATCCGCACCTGAGACCCATTGGTATGCGGTCCGCTGTTTGCCATGGAAAGCACTGCAGAATGCGGGCGCCTTCAGAGACACGCCTCCGCTGACCCGGACAGCTACAAAGACGGCCAAGAGACTCACTGCCTGGTGCTGTATGCTTCGCAATGAAGTTCTCGTCCTCAAAGGTGCCTCCGTAGATGGAGAACGATCCTGTGCCGTCGCCATTGAGGAAGTCGCCGCCTTGACACATAAAATCGTTGATGACTCGGTGGAAGATGGCGTTCTTGTAGCCTTGTGGGACATTGTTCTTGCGGTGCTCGCCTGTACACAACTGACGAAAGTTCTCGCCTGCGGATGCCATGTCTGAGCGGGATCCTCTGTGTCCTCTGGCAGGCGCCGGCCGCAGGCGGAACTCACAAGTCTTTGGGACAATGTCGCTGAAGAGCTCCATCTTCAACCGCCCGATGCTCGTTTCTCCGATAGCGAGGTCAAAGAAGACAATGGGGCGGACCCCGGGCGCATCGATGCCAGACATGGTGCAGGAGGCGCGTTGGTGAAGAAGCGAGCTGAAACGGAAGCCTCTGGAGCCTGGAGCCGCCCGAAGCCATCGGACTCCAGCCGAAAATAGAGCGCCAGGGAGAACGCTCTGAAACCAAGGTCGTATCGCACATTGCTACCACTGTACAGTGTCGCACAGCTGCGCATTTACTTCGCTGAGTATGGAATGAGGTGTATCTACAGATCAAATGATGCGTGCGAAGAACTGCGTACGTCTAGAAAGAAGAAGCGGGGGATTCTGCGGTCTCGTCTAGATCAAGATGGTATGCCCATCAAGGTGGTATGCGCCCTGCCAAGATGGACTGTCCACAATGGTATCGATTGAGTGCGCATACGCACAGCGCGTCAAGCTGTCAGCGTCGTATCGCCAGTATGCCTGACGGTGCCGATTTTGAGAGAGCTGGCATCGGCCGTTCTGGTATCCTCGCCGCCGGGCTCCTGCGGTGCGGTCTCGTAGAAACTGGTTTCGGCCTCGTGGAAGATCTCAGGCTCCCCTTCTGGCTGGTCGAACGACTCCAATGGCTGACCTTCCTCCTCCTCCTGCACGGCCACCTCTTCCTCGGCTTCGTCGGAATACGAAAAGATCCAGCCGCTCTGCTCGATGAGGGTAGCGATAAGCTTTACAGCTGCTCCTAGGTTTCCCACTGTAGTTTGATGTTCGTTAGCACCAGTCTAGCAGAGAGAAGAGGAGAAGGTGGCTGACTGAGGATGCCATAGCTGTCTGGGGAGTCGTGCGGCTTCAGGAGGGTGGGCGCGAAGACGATGGCCAAATTCTTCGAGTGCATGTGGTTCTCGAACTCGTTCTCGCTGACAAGGTGGAGGTGCTCGCAGAGTCTCTGGAGCAGGTCGAAGTGTGGTTTAGGGAGCTGCCATACCAGATCGCGCACGCGATAGAGCCGGTCTGTGTACTCGTCCACAGCTGCGCCAGAGAGCTCCGTCAGACAAAGCGAGCATGAAGAGCACCCAGGATGCGAGCGACCTACAGCTCGTATCGATGAGGGCCTTGTAGATTCGAGAAGGTATGACTTCCGGGAGCTCCCGCAACCATAGCTTCAGGCAAGATGCCAAATTGTGAGCATCGCCCGACTCGCTACTCTTGTCGGTGTTGATGTCACGACCGGCTGTAGGCAATCACACTTTCAGCTTGTGCATCGCCCCTACTCCCGCAGAGCAGCTTACAATCTGCAGCGGCCTTCATCGCCAGGACAACCTTGTTCTCGCCGGAAATGCGGTAGATGCCGGTCTCTGCCAGACCATGCTCTTCGATAGCCTCGAGGAGACGCTCGAGTATGGCTGGCAGCGGTCGGCCTTCTCTGCGTACAAGGTCCTCGAGACGAGTGCCAAAGACCGCCACGGCATTGCTCGATGCCCATCGTTTCGGTGAAGGTGAAGAAGGGCTGCTCGGCTGGGCCTGCTCGTTGATCACGCTAGCCGCTGTCGAGAGCGTTTCAAGATAGCTTGCTCGGCGACTAGCGATAGTCTGGCCGACCTCTTCAAGAACAGACGTCCACTTTTCTACCAGGCTAGCCGACATGGTCTGGAGAATCGCGACCTCGCCCTCTTCCGTCTGCACTTCAAAGACGTAGGCGCGCTGGGCAGAGGGCAGCTCGCGAATCTTGCTGTTTGCTATCGACAAGCTGCAAGCCGAGTGTGGCGCCTGCGATATCCCGTCTTGTAGTCTGCCAACTTCTGCCGGTGTGTTGGAGTCGGATGGAGGTGTAGTCGATGCAAATGCCAGCTTGACTGCTGCCAGTGACTCGAGAGGGATCTTGTAGAGGTGGAGCTTTGTGCCACGGAGGACAGCGTAGTACGGCTTCCATCCTCGACTGAGATCCATATCCTTGGCATCTGGCGGCGCCAGCTGCATCTGACCAGCAGGTGAACGAGGCGACTTGCCGCCCGAGGACGATGACACCGACGAGTAGAAGGGAAACCCGCGGGATACTGTCTTCTTGTGAGACTTGTAATCCGCCTTGCGCTTGACCAGGCCTTCAAATAGCACGATCTGTGAATCGCGCCGATAAGACGCCCCCTGATGCTGTCGCAGACGTGATTGTGAGGGAAGCGGTTCGAGGGATGGGACTTGGCTAGGTGCGGAGGATGCCGGCGTGCTGTCATCATGGTGTGGTCTCGCCGGCGGGGCGGGATTGAATGCAGGTGCTAGACCGCCAGCAGGCTTGACGTCCGTTGAGCCATTCTCGCCCAGAATCTGCGCCGTACTCTCGATGCGGAGCCCGCCTGGAAGTGTCAGACTTGGCGGCAACTGGATCTGACCATGCTCGTGCCTCCCTGGCAGCGATGGTATCGCATGTCGTTCGTGCTCGTCTGGGCTGAAGTAGGTGGAGCCCCTCAGGACCTCCCGCATGCTCTCGCGACGCCTGCGCTTGTCGTCCATCGATTTGCGCGACCTTGTCCCTGCGATATTCTGGGGGCCATTCTCACTTGTGCTGGGCCTGCCAGCTGCCAAGGTTGTTGTCGGAGCGGCAGGCGAGATGCTGCCTTTAGCCAGCATGCTGAGGTCGTCAAGACTCTTGCTGAACGCTCTGCGCGATGTTGCCAGGAGCTGGACAGCAGGATTCGCAGCTCCATCAGTACGCCTCTCAAGGGAGCCCGAAAGAAGGCGACAGCTTCGCCCACCGAGTGATCGCCTGAGCCCTTCATGAGATCGTCATTCCTGGTCCTGCGCTTCCTCTGTTTCGGCGTCACCTCGTTGTCGAGCACGGGAGGCGTCTGAGCGGACAGTGACGTGATTGGTGTTCTCGGGCTGTCTGGCACGCCACCGCTGTTTGCCGTGCCTTTGGATGACTTGCTGCTGGAGGAGCCACCTGCTCCAAACGAGGAGAGCAGCCACCCTGGCAGTGTTGCCGTTGATTTTGTCGACTTTCTGTGCGTTTTGAAAGCCGGCAAGGGTGGTGTAGGCAGCGAGGCGGACTCTGGCTGTGGCGAATGGCGCGCAAACGGGCCATTATCCAGCGTCGATTGCTTGAGGCTGGAAGAAGACGGTTGCCGCTGTTGAAGAGGACGTGATCGTTGTTCCTGCTGGCGCTCGAGCTGTTCAGAGGCGGATGAAGGCGAGTATGACGCACACAGTGGCGACCTCTGCGAGTGCGAGGATGACAGCGGGGACAGCCGGGCGCCGTACAGCTGACCTGTCCCGCTGTTTGCGTACAGGAAGCTGTCTGAAGGTGAAGGGGAGATGACAGCGTTCTGCGCGCTCGAGGGCGAAGAGGAGGAGGTTGCGGACGTCGATGCCGAAGGGGAGAAAGCGGGGTTGGGCGAGCGTGAGGCATACTGCACCCCGGGCGACGAGTGGGTGATGGAAAGGTCCACGGACGATGCGTTCCCATTCGAGTATGCGCGCAGGTTGTGGAGCCTGCTAGCTCTGGAAGATGGTGCTGCAGAGAGGGTCGTTGTCGCGCTCCGGTCGCGTCCTGCAGACACGGACCTGCGGGCGGCGACGCCAGCTGCTGGGGATAAAGACGCGGCGCCATCATTGCTGCTGGAGGAACTAGTTTTACTAGTGGTGCCGCTGCTGCTGCTGCTGTTCCCTCCACCTCCGCCGAATGCGCTCCTGAGCCTTGAAAACACGCCTCCCGGCTTGAATAGGGGCGACGAGCTCGGGGACCGCGACGACGACGATGGTGTCCCACTGATGGTGTTGACGGAGACGGTGCTGGACACGGCAGACGGCATCCTTTCCAGTGTCCTGTCCCAGTCCTTCTCTGTTCTATGTCATCATGTCCATGCTGCTGCTTCAGTCAGTAGTGCTGATGTACTCGTAGGTGCTCTTTGTGTGTGGCTGCGAAGACACGCGTGCCGCTTGCCCGTGCCCCGTGTGCTCCCCGTGCTCTTTGGCCCCTTGCGCCCAGGGTCTGCTCTGCTCCCACCGCCCGCCGCGACATGGATTGAAAGGTGAGCTCACACAGGCAAGGATGAGGAGGACGAGCGGAAGGACGAACACCACCCAGAGATGAGATACATGCATACAAACCATAATGAACAATCCAACTCGTACAGACTCGGCTGGGCATCGTCCCCGGCGGTCGCATGGCGAGACTGCAATTTCAGTCTGAGAGCAACGTCGTCCTTCCTCAGCTCTCCCTCCCGTCAACACCAGCACAGTACACGCCTCCACAGTGCCGAATAGCAGTGCTGATTCCTCCTTCTTGGTCTCGTCCGAAGTCAGCGCGCACGCCTCCCGAAGGGTGAGTCCTCGAAGATTTCACCTGCATCTATCCTTCCCACTCTCTCACCTCATCCCTTCCAGCAATGACGATACATGACACAATTCAATAGGTATTCCTCGGTCAGAGCCTCGTGCACTGTTGACACCTTGATCATACATTTACAAGTTTCAGCCTTGTCTGAGCGCTCATCCTCCTCCTGCCTTCTCGCGTACAAACTCAACACAATGCGGGACTGTGATGCTGACTTTGCTTTCTAAACCCCTCCTGGCGTCACAGCCCTTGTCCCTTGAATCTGTCTTCATCTCGGCCGTCCTTGTGAGTCCACTCGCCCCAGACTCGCTCGGAAGTCGAGCCTCCTCCTCCCCCTCGCAACCTCTTCCCACCTTGATGAACAACGCTTAACGGGCGGTCAAAAACGCTGCCTTTGCACCAAAGTCCTCATTCGTGTACAAATAAAGAAAGGGGATTGAGGGTATGCGTATGTTGAGGATTGTTGAGCTCTCTGACCTCTGCTCCTTATCCCTTCACTCTAGTCCCCTCTTCGCTGCATCAGAGTGACGGACGAACACCAGGCTGACCCTGCTTTCTGCCTCCCCTGTCGCAAAGGTCGTTTAGATCAGAGTAGCTCTGTCGTTGTTGTCTGAGATCTCTAGTTTGTTGCAGCAAAGCGTTCATCACCTGCACGACTCCCCCCACTGCGACGCCTGCTTCTTGCCCGCGCGCCCTCGACAAAACACGTGCCCCGCAGTCGTCGCTGGGCACGGACAATTCACGGGCTTCCTTCCTGCCCTACTCATCGGCATCTCACAACAACGGACTCCGCTCCTTCACTCTTTCTGATTTGTCCCATCACACACTTCCCTGCTTCCTTTCCCCTTATACTCGCTGGCAGCTGTCACAACTCTAGGACGGCTTCCCACACCGAGCGACAACAACACCGGCCCTTTTCTGGTTGACGGCCTTGAAATAGCCAGCACTCCTAGCCCAGAATGGCCACTCCAGCACCTGCTGAACCTCTTCCTACTGTGAGCGTGCTCTGCCTACTCGGAAACACACTGTGCAGACCTCGTTGACACGGCCTCCGCTTGACCGGTTCGCAACAGACCCCGCCAAGCACCTACATCCTCACAACGACAGGAGAAGGCGCCCTCCTCACCTCGTTGGCCTCGGGAGGCATTGCAACGCGGAACGACGCCTCTTCATACTCGCGCAGCGCCTACTCGCACTCTACTCCAGGCTCTGATCACACGGTCATCGTCGGCGGGTCCGGCAATGGCAGCGGCACCGCCAGTGGCAGTGGCTCGAGCGGTAGCGGCGGCCTCGTGAGCGGATGGAACAACCTCTCCAACACGACAAAGTATGCCATATATGCTGGCGCAGGCGTCGCTGTTCTCCTCATCATTGTGCGTTCATCGCATCTGCCCTCGGCAAGTGAAATGCTCACGCTCACGACACCTTGGCGGCACGTGTGCGCATACGCGGTGCTCTCTGCAGGCCCTTATCATCTTCGTAGCGCGGCGCTCCAGGAGGAAGCGCCGTCAGCCAGCAGAGGTTCTCCAGCAGGGCAATGCCCGGAAGGACGCCCGGATGACGTGAGGCAAATGCGATGGTCCTCACGCGTGTTCGCGACACAGCCGCGCTTACTTGCCTTAACGATCACACGAACAGGCAACGCTCTTCCTTCGCATCTCCCATGCAGGCTATGGACAGCTCGACTTTGCGCAGCAACCACAATCTACAGCAGGGTCCGCCGGCCGGCAACGACGGATATGGCCGGTTCGACGCGACCGGGAACAACGACATGACAATGATGATGCAGCTCAACGACTCGAGCTATTCCATGGATAAGAGCGGCGGCGCTTTTGTGACGGGCGACAACTGTTCCGTCCGCTCCGTTCCACCCATGTACGGGCACGCGAGTCAGCAGGCGCAGTACCACCCGGACGAGGCGCAATACCCGCCCACGAGCCCTGAATACTCGCGCAACAGCCGGACGCGTGCTATGTCGCCTGCGCTCAGCCAGCACTCTAGCGCCTATGGGCACGCGCAGAACGCACGGCCGTACGGGAATGGCTATGCTCACCAGCAGCAGGAGCACCAGGAGGAACAGCTGGCCTATGGCTACGATCACGGCCAGGGACAAGGGCACCATCAGCAACAGTACCAGCAGGAGTACGACAATCAGTACAGCTCGCAAGGTCGGCCTCAGCAGCAGCAACAACAGCAGTACCCCCCACACCGCGAGTACCAGCAGCACCCGCCGCGCCAAGGATCCCAGTACTCACAGCAGGGCTATGGGTACTGAGCGATTGCATCCTCCTTCTCTTCTGTGTATCATGCCCTCCCAGGGACCTCGTCCCCCTCACTACCGCTTTCGGCTCGACTCTTTCGTTTACTCTGGCCGCCGTTAAATCCCCTTCGCTCGTCGGCAGTGCAACGAATATGCCCATATCCTTCTTGCTGTCAATACTAGACCTCTCGTTACTCTAGCGCTCTGCTGCGTCTGTACGCTAGTCACGCTCCTTGTTCTTCTGCCTCCGGCATCGCTGCATCTCCTGAGTTGTATCGTGGCGCCGACACTCGATTCTACGAGCTCGATGAATTTGACGTGGAACATCACCCTTACCCTGAAACTACTCTACAACAACACCTGTTGCCTACCTTCCGTTGGCGGACGGTCCACTCTACACGGAGACGCTGATGCAGCCAAGGTCTACGGAGCCGACAAGACCATATCAAGGAACTGATCGTACGACACTGTGGCGTAGCCATCCCGGTCGGTATCCACGGCCATGAAGCTGGAGACGGGAACAAGAGCAGGGAAAGCAGGTCAGCGAGAGGCGATCGAATGGAAAACGGCAGACGTGCGACGTACGCATCCGTCAAGGTCTTTATGCTGACGCAACACCGCACAAAGCGATCTGCAGCGTGGCACACATCTGATCAGCGCTTTGTGCATTGTCTTCGAGGTATGCACTCCCGATTGAGACAGTGCGCACCAAAAGTGATGCCTGGCTCGCTCATGGACGGGCCTGAAGGCAGCGGGCTGAACTTCTTGCATAGCAGGTCGATGAGGCGTGGAGAAAGGTTGTACTCTGTGAATGTGAGCGTAGCAGAATGCTTCTTAGCACGCAGCAACTCGGTGCTAGGCCTTGGCGCCCCTTGCGAAGATTGGAAGCACCGCTCACGGAACTGCTGCAGAGCCGACGCCAGCTCTGGAGCTTCTATTGTCCCGCTTCGGTCGACATCAAAGGTTCGGAAGATGCTTTGCCATTGCTCGACATACTTGAAGACCGCTACAAACCTGGCGAGCGCGTTCGTTGTGCAAGGAGGAGGAGGCCGTGGCAAGGCCATCGCGTCAGTTTGGCCAACGGCGGCTCGCTGAAGCGTAGACAGGAGAAGAGCAACGCACTCTGTGAAGCCTATTGACCCGGACTTGTCCGTGTCGAAGAGGCCAAAGAGCATCTTTATCGTTTCGCTCTCGAACTTGGAATGGTCCCCATTTATCAAGGCTTGCTGCAGCTCGAGAGGGGAGATCTGGCCCGAGGCATCGACGTCGACCGTGTGGAACCACTTCCAGTGCGACTCGGACACCCCTGCCGGACAGGGCGGGATGACCCTCCTGACTGTGCTTGGCTGACGGCCAGATGAGGGGCCTCCCTGAGCTGCGTGCTGAGTTGCGGGCCTGGCGCTCGAGTTTGGCGCGCCATAGTACGAGGACGCGTTCGATGCCATCCGACTGACACCCTGAGCCGGCTGGTACTGCCCTTGCTGCTGATGGTAGTGTCCCTGATGATGCTGCGAGGCCATGGAAGGTGTTCGAGAGGGGCCACCGGGGTTCCCACCGGCATAGGCTTGATACGCCATGTCGCTTGATGAAGTGCTACGGCGCTTGATCTTCCAGCCGGCGGGCAATATCCTGCACTGTAGCGCACAGCTCTATGGTCTTGTCTGGATGGTTTAACGACAAGCGGCTTTCGGCGTGAGAAGCTCCAGGAAGACACACACCTCGGCGAGGACTACGATTGCGATCAGCAGCTGGCACCGAAGAGGGAGGAGTCAGATTGGGACACGCATCCAGTTGCCCAGGCATTCATCGCATCTACCCTTGCCTCACGAGCCACGACGCTGACCATGACGAGGGAGGGCACTTGGCACGACGTCACGTGCCGCGTGTCGTGCTCGGAGGCAACCCCAGTGTTCATGATGTGTTCGAGCGAATGAGGCCGGAGCCGGAGCAGCAAGGCCGAATGAGGTCGGCGCAGATGAGAACTTCCTTCCCTTGTATATGCTGGAGCATCATGTACATTGCCCGAGTACCGAACTTGGCAAAACTGAGGGGACGGGACTGACGTCTAGGGTATCCAGCGAACAGCAAAAAGTGGAGACAGAGTGCGCTCGGAAGCTCGCGCTCTGAGATCAGCTACGATAGCGCTATTGTGCCGCGAGCTCGGCAAGAACTTCGAGCAGATCGGCGGGCTCGCTCAGGAGCCACCGCGCAATCGTCTTCCTGGACCCGGCGGGGATGACCGCAATGCTAAAGAGGTTGTCGACAGTGAAGCGGCTCTTCTGCGCTTTAAGCTGGACTTGACCGTCGTCGTGCACCTGCATAGCAGGCAACGACGGCGACTCGACAGCCTCGACGCCGGTCACGCCAAGGGGAATGGTCAGAGTCTGGGCCAGGCTCGGGAAGAGGGAAAGTGACGGTGGCGGTGTGACGACAAGCGTAGGCTCGCTCGCTTGAGCCGTGGCCTCGATGGCAAAGATGGCCCGGAACATGTCCTCGTCCGTCTTGTCGTCTCCAGCGCAAATGAGCAAGTCGGCATCGGCATGCTGGTAAGTGAGGCGCCGGACAATCTCGCCTTTGTGCGTGTGTGCAGGGCGGACCTCGAGATTCTTCTTGCCGACAATGACATCGATAGGAAGCTTGTCGACCATTGTATCGAGCAGAGCTTGGCACTCTTTCGCTGTAGGTAAGCAAAACATTGTCGTCGAGTCAATTCTGTCCCTGAAGCGACCTCGACAGCTGACAGGGAGCCCACGCACCTTGGAACTCTCCGTACTCGGGATCTGCGTTCCGGTAGTGGAAAGTGACGCTCGCTCGCTTCTTCTCGACGAAAGAGCCCGTCGTCCTCGCCTCGTAATGCTTGAAGATCTCCTCAACATCCGACTTCCAGCTCATGTCGATGTGCTCGGTGAGATTCTTCCATGTCTTCTCTCCTGGCTCCTTCAGGAAAGACCCATGTTCGGCCGAGAAGCCAAGGCCCTGGATGTGGCCGAGATGCTGATCCAAGAAGTCGCCGTCACGGCCGGAAATGATGTAGACGACATTGCGGGGATCTGCCGCCAGAGTCTCGAGCGACTTCAAGAGACCTGCTGACGGGACTGCCGCTGAAGGAACCTTGACGATGGGTGTCAAGGTCCCGTCTATTGAGGAGCACGTCAGCATTAGCTTGTTCCTCCTGCTTCACATCGTCTGGCTCGAGAGCAGAGCGAAACTTACCATAGTCGAACATCAGAAGCCTCTTCTTGGACGCCTTGAAGCGGCTTGTAAAGTCTTCGACGTTCAATCTCGGCGTGTCGTGTGTCGAGGGGTCGTGCTTGAGACTTTCGAGTAGCCGCAAGACAAGCGTGTGCGCCCAGACAGCAGCCGTCTGTGTAGTCACTCGCTTGTAGAGCTGAAGGTGGCGCCGGTCCTTCTCATCCTGCTCCATGGTCAGACACTGGTCGATCGCGCGTGCGCAGCCGTGTGCATCCCAAGGGTTGACCCGGACAGCCTCCTTCATGCTGCCCGTGACTCCGGTGAACTCGGACAGGATGAGGGGGTTGCTCTTGCTCTGCTGACACAAGACATACTCCATGCTGGTCGTGTTCATCCCATCTCGGATCGATGTGATGAGCGCTAGATCCGCCACCGTCAATAAGGCGAAGTATTCCTGCGCCCCGATCATTGATCAGCTCGTATGTCGCTTCCGAGACTAGCTGTCACCTGGTACCAGGCGCTCACCTCTCTGTCGATGATCTGGTGGTAGTGGTGAAGAGGAGCGAAGGAGAGATTGCCATAGGTCCCCTGTCATGCACAGGTCTGTCAGCTCATTGATTGAACGAACTCGCCAAGCAGGACAGCTCACATTGATGTGATCGACCAACTTTGAGATCTTGCGAGCCACGACTGGAGAGTCGTTCGCGGTAGGCGTTGTCACCTGAATCAGGACAACGTTGCCGATCCACTCTGGGAATAGCTCAAGGAAGGTCTCGAATGCTTCGAACTGGGTGACGGATCGGTTCGCGGTATTCGGTGAGTCTAGGGACCATCGGCGCTGGAAATGGGCATTTGCTCACCTTCGGCAGAACGCCCTTCGTCGAGTCAAGCTTGTCGCGGCCTACAATGATCTTCTTGCCTTTGTAAAGTTGGCGCAGTGCCTCAATCTTGGGTAGAACGCCTTCGGCTGAGCGCTCTGCTTCAATGCGGTCCGAATCGATGCCAATCGGGCTGTAGGCGATAGCAGTGATATTGCCTTTGGCGTCAACGCCAATGCCGCCGTCGAGGGCCTCGTAGCCGCAGACTCGGACACAGGAAGAAAGGAAATGGCGACCGTAGGAGTAGGTCTCATCAGATGAGATATAGCGAGGCTGTCAGCGACGGACAGGGATGAGGGGAGGCGCATAGCTGACTCACTTGGAAGCAGCACTGTATAGAATGGTCGGTCGCGAAAGTATCAGCCGATGCCAGTCATCAAGTTATCAGGCAATTCAGACCAGGTCAAGCTCACGAGGTTGGCACCGAGCATTCCGTTGAGCAGTTCCTCCCTCTTTGGCAGGCACCTGAAGAACTCGCTCGAAGGAAAGGGCGAGTGTAAGAAGAGGCCGATCGCAGCGCCAGGGATCTTCTCCCTCAGCATCCTCGGTACGAGCAGCAGATGGTAATCCTGAACCCAGATCTGTAGATCACGCAAGAAAGTGTGAGATGAGCCCACGCTGGAACCGGATGTGCCGCTCAAATGGACTCACAAGATCGCCCTCCTGGTAGATCTCCGCAACACGCTCTGCATAGGCCACATTGGCTTCGTAGTACGCCTTCCATGCTTTCTCCTGCTGATCCTTGTCCTGGTGGTCTGGGAGCCCGAGGTAGTGGAACGTGGGCCACAAAAAGCTCTTGCAGTATCCATTATAGTGTCCGGAAGCTGTTGCGTCGTCCATCCAGACGGGGACGCACGAGATGCCGGGCAGGTCATCCTGGTGCTTGCTCTCGGTGGCCGCCGCGATGTCGTCGAAACCTGCCTGAAGCTCCTCCCGCTGTTGCTCAGACAGGGTGCCCGAGCCGACCTTGTCGCCGCTGACATTGTAGACGTCACCCAGCCAGCCTGTCAGGACGACGCGACTCTGCTGCGATAGGCTCTTCACACCGCTGTTGAGCGCGGCATGAACGCGGCGCGGCTTGAGGACCCAGTGCGGTGCCTGTTCTGGCGACCCAGCGGGACCGTTGACGTCCGTACCATCCTTGCCGTCGCCAATAACTAGGTTCTTCACTTTGTGATAGAGTGTAGAAGCGGGAGACATGGGTTGCTGGTTGTTGACCGTGTCGGACGGTAGAGTCGCGTCCGCGGGGAGCGTCGGGGCGTTGACCGGTGCTGGGTAGCCTGGCTCGGGCGCTGCGACGACCTCGACGCGCGAAGGGTGGGTGCCAGTCGACTGCGACCCTGTTCCAGTGCCGGAGTTGACGTAGCTGCAGGTGTATGGGAGTGTGTGGCAGACGACGCTGTGGACGGACGGGATCCAGAGAGGGCGCGTGAAAGGCAAACAGGCCGGCCGAGCAAGATAGTCAGCCCGCCGTACGCTATCCTATCCCTTCTGATGCCAGTACGGCATCCACTGAAGGCATGGCCGCTCACATTGTCCGCCCCGACACCTTGACTTGGCCCTTTGACGCATGTTCCTGCTGGGCCTGGCGGATCTTGTTGCGGAGCTCCTCGAGAGGCAGCAAGTGACCAGAGGGCTCTGCTGGCTCCCACCTGTCAGCGCAAGGATATGCATGGTCAGTGATGTGTCCCTCCTCGCCGCTGTCCCGTATCCGCACACGATCATGCAGGGCCGGCCCATCCAAACACGTCCGTCTATCGTCTATCGCCTTGCCTTCAAGTTGGAAAGTACACTCACTCGTCCTCCTTCCAGGCTGGTGCAGGTAGCTGATCTTGTGCCATGGCGGGCATTTTGCTGACGATAAGCTACCACACCACCCGCGATGGTGCTGCGTTAGAGAGGTCGCAGCAGTCGTCCTGTGCGCGAGCAAACCCCATGTCCGCACCGGGCTCCGCTTTGACGTCTGCTGCCGCCGACCGCCGCTCTCACCGAAAGCCGCTCTCAACGGAAAACGTGACCGCTGACGGCCGCGGAGAAGGCCTTCTTGAGCGTGAAAAGCGCTTCCATCACTTTAAGCACCCTGCACATTGGCTTCAAGCACTCGCTGAAGCATCAACGTGTCGTCGCTAAGTACCAGGCTAACTGCGAGACTCTGTCCTCATCAATGCGCAGTCGCGAGCCTTGCAGGCCTTCCACGCCTTCTTGACCAGATCTATTCGCAAGAGGCTGCTTTGCAGGGGCAGGACCAGACCTCTACCTACCATTCTGGCTTCCAAGGAAGATCCGGTCTCTTCCCGTACAGTCCCGTCTCTGGCATAAGATGCTTAGAGTCTGTTGCCACCTCTTCCACCCGGGCAAACACCCTCAAGAAATTGCCTGCGGAAAGGGAACGACAGGCTTCAACAGTGCACGGTGAATGGATAGATAATGGTTTCGCACTGACCCCCGATAAGTCCGATGATGTCGGAGTCCGTCCAGCCTCTTGAGATCAGCTCGGCGATCTGGTTCGAGCAGGAATGTCGCACCATCAGCGCTGCCGACGGCTACGTCAACGAGATGCTCGATGCACTAACCAGATACGGGTACTTGGACACGTCTTCCAATCCTTCCGGTGTACTCAAGATGCCATCGAAGTCGCTGCCCAGACCAACGCTCTCTTTGCCGGCCACGCTGGCGATGTGCTCGATGTGATCTGCAGGGCGGTGTATCAGCAAGCACCATCACGCGAGTAAGCGGGAACCTGCGTAGATCTCCTCACCTGCAACTCGCTTCAAGGTGGCTCGTTCGCCAACTCCCTGCTCCGACTGGCTGACGAATTGAGGAGCGAATGTAGCCATGACCACAGAACTTGTGCGCTTGACCTCCTTGAGCAGGTAATCCGGGACGTTCCTCGGCACATCCCACACTGCTTTGGCATTCGAGTGAGAGAAGATGACCGGCGACCGACTATGCTTCAGGACATCTGCGGATGTCTGCTCCGATGTGTGCGAGATGTCGACGATCATGCCCAGTCGGTTCATTTCGTGAACAAGGCGAAGGCCAAAGTCACTGAGACCCCGCGCTTCGATAGGTTTGCCTTGGAAACCCGCCGAGCCAGCGAAGGCGTTATTGCACGTGTGTGTGAGTGTGACTGTAGGTCGGTGTGGCGGGTTCAGCATCGTGTCAGCATGAGCTGGCGATGGACGTCTCGGTCTGGCCTGCGCACTGTACCGAACTCCAAGCTGGTAGTACTGTCTAGCCACAGCGATGGAGTTGCCGAGCTGATGTGCGCTGTCAGGTGATCCGCATGGGAGTCAGCAGGGCGCGACTAGCGTCCTTGACAATTCTTAAATCCGTCTCGCCCACCCTTCAATACCAATCAGGCTGGCAATCCGCTTATTTGCAAAAGCTTCGCGCACGCCAGTTGCCGAGGTAGTCAGCTCAAATGTGTCGCTGTACTTGTCGACCAGCAACTGGGTGATGTCGATCTGCTCGAGCGTGTCTCTGACTCTCCATGTCGCGTTCACGTAGTCCGGGCCTTCATGCTGACCCGCGTCGGCCGCGCACGGTACATAGGCGCTCCAGAAGAATCCGCCAACGCCTCCTGCACGTAGCTTGGGGATATTCACGTTGCGCATGGGCGGGCCGTTGAGATCGATGTCTTGGACAGCGTTGCTGTAGTGCAAGCGAGCCTGGATGGGCGTGTCAATGTGCTGGAATGAAGGGGATCCGCGCAATCAGCCTGCACGCGTTTCATCGTCAGCGCTGAAGCTGGCCGACCCACTCCATCAATCAACGGGTGTCGGCTAAGCAGCGCGTGCGCCCGCTCGAGGGGATCCTCCGGGAGGGCAGCGGGCTCTTGGTGCCACTCGCGTGGGTTCCAGGGCGTATAGAAGCCCTGAAAGGTAGTGACCCAGATGACAAGGAAGGCGACAGTACTGAAGAGAAGGATAGTGCCGATGTTCCGCGAGTCGCTAGCGTCACCCTCGACATGGCCGCTGCTCTTTCGTCTTGATGCGTGCCCGAAGCCGTCACGGGTCGACGAAGTCGGAAGAAGGCGATCACGCTCGGACGGTCCCGTACCTCGCAGCTGCGAGTTGCTCGACGACATCTCTAGTGGGTCGACGGCGGATTTGGTTGTGCTATGAGAGGCGGAACAAGGAGAACGTCGCACGGTCCGGCCCAATCCCGAGCAATGAAGCCAGACGAGAGGGGGCATTGACTGTGCAATGCTTTCGAGGAAGACAACAACAAGCACTTCGTAATGACATAGAGTCGTATCTCAGGTCTGGATTGGGTCTACGCTGGCAGCTACAGCTCCTCGTCGTAATTAATGACGACTTCGCCGTCCTGCGGCAACGGCAAAGGAGCTTCCTCAGGAGGAGACTCCGGCACGACGTTATCGCTGGTGCTGGAAGCCCCCTGCGGATGTTGCAGAGGGGCTTGCGCATCGATTTCGGCATTTTGGACTTCGACGGGGCCAACCACATCAGCCTCCGTGTCGCCCAGTTGCAGCGCTGAGACGCCTCGAGTGGCCGGAGCCAGGAAATCCGGATCTTCCTCAAACGCCTTCCCGTACTCCACTTCCCATTCTTCGTCATCTTGTGTCTCCGCCCGCTGCGTCTCCTGCGTCTCCTGCGATTGCTCTGCCTGAGCTTGGGAGGATGACATCGCTTGAAGCTCGGGCGCAGCGTCCCCGATGCGTACGTCTGCCTCAGTCTGATGTCGAGCTGGCTGATGGTCCAAGTCTAACTCCATGTCGACGTTTCTTGTCTGCTGTATCTGCCGTGGACGACCAGCCGGAGGCGCCTGCACCGGCGCCGACCAGTGACTGCGAGCTTCCGCATCGAGCCGTCTCCACTCTGGCTCGCGACGGGCTGCCTTATCGCGAATCGCTTCCCATGCATCCTCGTTCTGTTGCAACTCGTGTGTCTTCTGGTCGATTATACGACTGCTACCTATGATGCGTCCCTTGAGAAAACGCAGCTTGTTGCTAGCATCGTCCAGACTCCGGTGAACAGGCGGACCTGCAGCGACGCGTACGTGTCAGCGGTAAGTGGCGGAGCCATGGAAAGAAGAATCAGCTCTGGATGTCTGCTGCGCTCATCAAGGCGGCCCGCGGTCGGACACACCATTCCAGGCACCCTCGCCTTGCTTCCAGCTGGCACCAAAAGATCCATTCGGTCTTGCCCTGGCCCTGCCTTCCAAGTCCTCCTCGATGATTTGCTGCTGCATCATCTTTGCGCTCCACTCGATGTCAAGTATCTTGCACCTCAGGCGGGCAATCCTGGCTTTACAGAGAGCTTTGGCCGAATCGTCTCGCAAACGCTCAATGCGTCGCTCGCAGTAACCGATAAGAAGAAGGAGGCCTTGCCGAACGTGATCGTCATCGAGATGGTTGTAGAGCGTGTACTCCTGCTTGCGCATAGCGAGCTCTCTGTCGGTAGTGGGGCACGCTGCCATCAGAACTGGCTTCCATGTGATGGCGGAGCTCAGACACTACAAGGGCTAGCGACTCACGCTTGTCTATGCCTTGTAGAGTTGGAGATGGCTCGGACGACGCTATCCCAATGATGGTACGCATTGCGATAGTCCTTCCGGTCATTGGCGCTTTCGGCGTACTTCTCGAAGCGTTCGGCAGCCTGCTTCTCCTCGGCAGCGGCCTGATGGGCGAGCGTGTACTGGTCCACTACAACTGTGTATGCAGCTCGCATAAGTACACGGCTAGCTGTAGCTGGCTAGTACTGCTCCCCCAGCGTCTAGCTCCATTGAGGTGACTCACGCTCTCGTCGCGGTGGGACGCTCGCTCTCGGCTTCTCCTGGTACATGTGCCCGACCTGGTGAGAGTAGCCCGTGCGGACATCGTCGACCACGCTCATACTGTTTCAGCTGGTGGCCTAAGCCGTGGTTGTTGGACGATGGACAAGAGAGGCTCAGAAGCCGCTTCGACGCACGTCTTCACGTGCTTCCTTCCGACAGCGTCCCGACAGTCCGACAGGCAAGGCAGTCAGTCAGAGACCGCGATGACAAGCACAGAAAGGAACAGCTGCCGCAGGATACCGCAGTGCTGAACGCACTCTCTTTCATTGGACATGACTACATGGTCTACTCTACAAGCTCGCTTTCCACGCGCGCTGTTGACGACGTCGTTACTGCACAATGTGACCCAATCCCACCCCTCATATCGACTTCCTTCGCTTCCTTGCTCTCGTGCTGCTCCACCCACTGTGACCTCTAGCACAGCAGCAGGGCCAGCCCTTTGGCTTCCCCACTCTAGCGTTCGTTGCAGAAGTCGCGATTCATGCAGAGCCATAGGCCAAA
Organism: Symmetrospora coprosmae; assembly: GCA_008802785.1. NCBI lineage: Eukaryota > Fungi > Basidiomycota > Cystobasidiomycetes > Symmetrosporaceae > Symmetrospora > Symmetrospora coprosmae. Next base: position 123,445 of record VUYT01000037.1, on the reverse strand, counting down.
AGCAGGGACACCATCCCTGCAGGTCATGCTACTTGGCCGCGCAGAGGCGAGCTGCCCGAGCTGTACCCAGAATCGCTCAGGCCATTATAAGAGGGCCTCGGCGACTTGGCTGACCCAGCGATTCGCATCGACGGGCTGCCTGGCACAACTGGTCTCGGAGATGCCGATCGCCTCGACTGAATCAGAGGTGGATACAGCTTGAGTGCATCCAGGCTCCGACGGACTGAATCGTAGTCATCCTGGTCGTCCATGAGAATCGGATTGTGCTCTCCCTCGGATCGATTAACGACGGCACTTTGGGCGAGTTCGGCAGGAACGCTAGGACTTCTCGAGTCCCGCGTGAGCCCTGGAATACGGGCCGATGAAGACGACGTGGATGCCATGGAGGGAGCGACGGAAACAGACCTGGCACGGAAGAGGGGATTCGGCGAGCTGAAAGCCGGGATCGCGACTTCCGGGATCGCATCCATGGGGCGAACTTCCGCGCGCTTGTCCTTGAGCGGCGAAGACCTGCGCGGAATGGCACTGCCGCGGAACTCGCTTGGTGGTAAAGCGGCAGAGAAGCCTGCCAACTCGCTCCCGATCTGTTGCTTCCGCTGCGCTGAGGTGAGAGAGAGCGGCGCTGGCGATGCAGACATGTCTCTCGGATCCGCCAAACCCGACACCTCCGATAAGCCCCTGGATCTAGCCCGAGCATTAGGATCATAGACCCTCCTGCCAGCCAAGCACTCAACGGCTTCTTCATCGAGCGGGGCAGCTGCGGCCTCCCACTTCAGGTATTGCGTTCGCTTCTTTTGCCATTGCACCACGATACGCTGGATCTGCTTTGTGAGTGTATCTCCGTGAAAGTGGTGTCGCTTCATGGTCGACTCTAGCTGAGCCACGGCTTGCTTATAGTACTTTGGCCAGTTGTGTCGGATGGCTGCGCGGATCGTCACAGTACGGAGCAGCAAACATAAGCCTGTCATTCCCGAAGCGTAGCCCATCCAGAACTTGACAGATCTTACGAAGCCGAGTATGGTTCGTGGAAGTCTCTGGCTCTGTCGACCACCCTGATCCGCAAGTGAGAATGTAGGTCTCTTCTGGGTGGTGCGCTTGGGCAAGCCCGCGCAAATCTTCATGACGAATCTGATCTTCGCATGCTTGAGCTGCAGCATTGGTACCGAGGACCTTGAATCTAACAGTCGGCGCGCCGTCGTCTCGTCAATTCTGCGCAGGAGCTCGGCTTCTTGACCAGGCCGGAAGCGCGCTCACGAAAGATGAGCAATTCGGCTCTTGAACCAAGCCAGCATGCCTTCGTAATCTCGCATGCGGACGATATCGCGCTTGCAGAGGGAAATGGCGAGCTTTCGCAGCTGACGCTCGGGCACCGTCAGATCGGCCTTGCTCTTCGTGTACTCGAGCTCAAGACAAGCCTGTTGGCTGTCGGGGATGATATTGCACACCGGTAGAAGTCTCAGCTTGCGTTAGTGCGTCAGGACCCGGGAAGAGCTCACTGGACGCGATGGTTGAGAGCATCGAATAGAGCGTGGCTAGCTTCGTCCCACTTGCGGTCACATCGCGTGAAGTGTCCCTGGTTCCTGTACACGCGAGCTTGGCCAGAGAGCCGCAGGTAGTCGAGGTAGGCCACCTTCGTAGCTCTAGCAGCGTTCTGCGCATCTTGCAAGAGGTCTGTGCGGCCGGACGCGTAAAGTGCGGAATGGAGCCGAGAGAGCGGCGCAATCAGTACAGTAACGCACGCGCCTGGGCCTGTTCCTGGCGGACAGGGACGGAGACGAGCAATGAGATGTGCAGTCTCACCAGCTGCAGACCTCTCGAATCTGTGATCATCTATGTCCATAGTAGGCATGCAATGGTATGGAAGCGCGGCAAGCGTGATTTGCGAAGAAGAGAGGCAAGAGAGGTCGGAAGCTAGGCTCGACACCACCAGAACGAGCATCCTCGTGAATGGAAGATCACGGCTTTGCGCCCCAGCCTGCTAAAGCAGTTGTCACCCCGCATTATTAGGCAAGTTCGGAGCGTGCGGCCTGCGAATAGGCGAACTCGGGAGACATCTAGCTTGGGGCCTCTTTCGGACGTCTCGACGGACACAGCATGTTTGGACAATATGCAACGGATCACGAGTCGGAGTGAAGTACGCGGACACGTCAAGATCAGTTCTCTCCAGAGCAGTCCACAATGCTCGCTGCTGTTGGGTGCGCAAGCCGGACCTGATCTAGCAAATCGCCGGGCAAGTCGATTGCATGCACGCCAGAACGGCATCTCCGACAGACTGGCACACATGTCGGTCGAGTGCAGGATACGTCACGACCGGACGCGCTCAGAAGTAAGTTCACGGAATTGGCTTTCATGGAGCTCCCGCAAGGCTAAGCAACATCGTGTTCCGGCTCGGACTGGCTTTTGCGAAGTGAATCTTGTCTGACCTAGATGGCGGTCGAGTGGTTCTCCTCCTGCTTCTGCTTTGCCTCCTCGAGGCTGGCCATGAACTTCGAGTTGCCCTGGTTGTCAGCCGGGGTGTCGGCGCTGAGGACTTCGACACTGTCCGGAGCTGTAAGCAAGTGACTATGCGCGTCAGCCACGATTCCATTCCTCAAGCTCGTACTCTGCACTGCGATGGCACTGACCAGACTGCTGCTTCTCGCCGGCCGGGTCACCGTCCTTGAAGTCGTTCGCGTGAGAGAAGGCGGACTTGGCCTGTCCGGGCAGACCTTGCTCGCTGGGGACAGGCAGCGCGCAGAAGAGTTTAGAGTGTCAGTTGACGCTTGGCGAGCCAACAGCCGATCTTGCTCTATTCAGGTGATACGGGGACCTACCGGTCGTGCGAGGGCGACGAAGCAAGCGCGTCGGCCTTCTACAGACATGCATGAGAAAGCGGACACTGTCAGCAGCGGCTCGGTCGAGGACAGTCACTAGTTCCGGGGCCTCCCCGATGGTGTACTCACGCCGGCGTCGCTTCCGGTTGCTTTTGGGAGAACCCGACAGAAGACGTTGCGGAGTGAGGAAGGACACGACGGGCAGGACGGAGGTCAGCAGGCCATATCTTGCTCAGCATAACAAGGAGCCCAGTTAGAGCCGTTCAAACGCACTTCCAATGGGAGCAGACTACGGAGCGAGCAAGCGCCAATCAGCCGCAGGTCACGAAGAAAGCCGGACGACCGGACGGCCAGGCAGAACTTCGGAAGACACTTACTGTGGACGACATGGTGCTGGGTGTTGTAAGGGGTATGATGGCCTTGTATGAAGCAAAGGAGAGCCTTGCAGTCCTGAAGTGACACGCTGGCCAGACCCTCGCCTCCTCGCTCTGGGTCGATGACGACGTGATCAAGACTAGCGGCGCGGTGGCGAATGAGGGGGCGTGCGGAGACGGGGCGCGCACGGACACTTCTTCGACGCGTCCCTCAATGGCGCACTTCGAACACATCTCTCACAACAACAATAACAACAGAGACTGCGTCGTCATGGTACATGACTACGCCCGAGCATCGGGCTTCACATCGGTTGAGAGCTGCTTGTACTGCCGACCGCTCATCTGCCCTTGATTGCTCCTCACCTCCTTCTCCGCATCCTCTTTTCCCTTGGCATGCACCAAGGATGTGTTGAGCTTTTGTGCTTTAGTCGGCTCCAAGGTCTCCCGATAGACTTTCATCGCAGCAGGCAGGTGCTTCTCGATGTTTGCCAGCCGCACATCCCCTTGGGGATGCGTACGCAAAAAGGGTAGGGCTCGCTCGGCATTCATGCTATGGTTGCTCTGATCAGCCTCGCGCTCGAGCATATTCAGCAGGCCCCAGAGCTCTAGAGCAGATTCGGGATTGTATCTGTATCAGATATGAGGGTCAGCAAGCCAAACGCAATCCGACGGATCCGCAGACAGTGGACACTCACCCTGCTCGAGCCATGAGCTGGAGGCGCAGAAAGGAGAGCAGCTGTCAGATCCATCATCGCGAATGTGAGCGAGACGCCGATGCGAGCGGCTACCTCACCATCAACCCGAGCGTGTCCGCCTCCGTTTCCAGCTTTCGCGAGTACGCCCGTCCCGCTACGGTTTCGCTCATTGCGTTGAATACCGAATTCATTGCGTCCGTGACGAATGGAAAGCTGACGGTGACTGCGAAAGTGACCCCTCGCAGGATGTCGAATATGACGTTCGAGAGTGCGAGGAAACCCATGTTCTCTACGGCGTGCCGTTCTGCAACGTGGACTGGTGTTGAAGGGTAGCTTGTTAGGATGTCCTTAAGAAATACAGCTGGATGCGGTGATCGATGCTCACCTATTTCATGCGCCATGACGGCCGCTATCAAAGGCTCCTCCTGCTCGAGCAAGTCTATTAAGCCTGAATACACGAAGATCTCCTTGGTGGCTGCCAGGGAAGGCGAGACTGAAGTCAGTTTCGGGAATGCCGTTAGAACAGTCGAACAGTCACGTACGCAACACAAAGGCGTTGACTTTAGGCATCTCGACAACGAAGAGATCCCATTCGCGGCCCTCAATGATCTTCTGCGGGTTGCTGCTCTCTGGCTTAAAAGGCAGGAAAGCCGAATCGGTTCGGGCACTGGGCCGGATGAGCGTCCGCGATTCGAAGCGCTGTATGCGTTCCAAAATGTCCGCGTCTGAGGCGCCGACGGCGGGTCTCTCAGGCTATGCTGCAATTCTTGCGCTCTCAATCAAATGCTCACCGTCTCGAGGCCATGCTGCGGCGCTGACAAGCTCGCTTCCCTCCATGGCTGTGACCAGCCTGTCGCAGACCCGCTTGAGCGTTTCGACCCGCTTATCCGATGCCGGCAAGATCAGCTTGGCTTCAGCTTCGAGCATGTCCTCGAAACTGTCAAGAAAGGGTCAGTGCAAGTAACGCAGAAAGATAACATGCAATCGCTTATCCGCCGACTCACCGCTTTTGTGACCATGCCATCTCCTCCTTCTCGCTCATGAGGAGCAAACGCCAGCGAGCGGTTCCTGGACTCTGATCTAGCCCGATGGCTATCACCAGGAAGACCGCTATGACCTGTGCAGATGAGCGATGGTAGGAAGGTTCGCCTTAGCGCGAGTGCCCATCTTCATCTCGAGTCAGCTCGGTGCGGGCCTGTCCCACCGGTATCTGCCACAGCATGCGGCCTGCTTTCGGGAATCGCCGGAAGAGCTTCCATCTTACGGTTGATGAGCAGTTGAGTAGTGCAGCGGGATGATAACGTCAGCCGGAGCATCGGAGGGTGATGTTCCAGCATCTAGAGCAGGGTGGCAATCGAACATCCAGCGACCTCACCTCCACCAGAACGGCAGGACGACCAGCGTTATGCGCGTCACAGAGAGCAAAAAGGACTTGAAAGCGGGTACGGTGACGAAGAGGATGTCCCTTCTAGGTGGGGAAGTACGGAAACTGCGCGTCTGGGCGCGCCAGCCGTGTCTGTGAAGGCGATGCGCAGATAGCCAGGAGCGAGGCAGCTGTGACGGGCCGGCTGAGCCCAGTGATACGCCTGGAAGGCTCGTAGCTTCGACGATGCTGCTGGAACGCCTGCCGTTACTGCCTGGCTGCGCAGACAGCGGGACCTGGCTCAGCCGGGTGAGTGGCGCTGAGCGTGGCCATTCCTGCCGTTGACAGAGCTGCGCGTGTATCGGCAGATAAGCTGTAGCTGCAGGACGGGCATGCAGAATGTGTAACGAGAGAGACGAGAGAGACCGTCTCATCCCTACTGCTGCCAAGCGGGCGGGGTGCAAGGGAGGGAAGGAAGGAGAAGAGCACGTCGGACGGGAAGGGTCCCGATAATGCGCGTGACCAGCTGCCAACTGGATGAAGCAGCGCCTCCAACGACGGCAACGATGAGCAGTAAGCTAAGGAGCTTTGAGTACACGGTCAAGGGCACAGTCCAAGGTGCGCGGTCGTCTGAGGGCGTCCACCAACCCTGACAGATTCTATCGATGACGTCGAATGACACAACTTGTATCCGTATAGGCGTCAACTTTCGGAGCTGGACAGTCAAGCAAGCCAGCAGTCTCGGCTTGACTGGCTATGTCAAGAACGAGTCGGTACGCTACTGGCACCTCGTGTCGCATTATCCTCCTCTCCCCGTCGTTCTGATGCTTGAGACGCTTCTGCCCTTCTCCACCTCCCACCTCCACCCTCCACCCTCCACCCTCCACCCTCCCATCTCCCATCTCCCATCTTCCGACATTCACCATCTCGGCGCAGAGTGGTGATGTTACAGGAGTAGCTGAAGGCAAGCCAGACGCTCTTTCGAGATTGTGAGCCTATGAAGGCATTTTGTGCAGGACTGAAGCCTCATGAGCTCACGCCATAACCACTCTTCATGCATTCGACAGCGCGAGTGTGCTCCAGCAGGGCCCCTCGGCGGCCAACGTCACAAAGGTCGACGTCACGAACGAGAAGGAACTAGACAAGCAGCAGTACAATGATTTTGACCAGCAGTGACCATACCAGCGACGTCCAAGGGGAGGATGTTAGCAATCGCCGTCTTCCTTTCGAAGACAACCATCTGTAACGTCACTAAAGGGCCGTAGATCTCGGCAAGAACTGACGTACGTACTCATGGGTGTGACTGATGTCCGTGCCGTTCAGAAAGTACTGCCGAGTTCCGGCACATGGCTTACGTCTAACAAGAGTCTAACATGAGGCAGTCCCTATATGTTCACTGACCGACAGACAAGTTCTTTCCGGTACTGGAGCGCTTCTTACAGGGTCTACCCTTCAAATGCCGTTACAACATGGTTGTTCCTGCAGATCCGACGGTCCCGACGTGACTGCCCTTCTCGTTAGGCCGTCACTCAGTCTGAAGCCACTCCCTGAATTTGAAACTCCCGTGGCTGGCCCAGCAGTGTCTATGGACCGCCATATGGCCATTCGTTACACTCGCTGCCCGAGAAGCCACTTCTGCCTCCGCATCTCGCCTCTTCCGTTTTTCCGAGGGTCTCGATCTTGATCCGAGAACGGACAGCCCTGTCGTATTGAACATGATCGTCGATGCAAGGGAGTCCCTCGTTGCACAGCATTGGGACTCCATGCGGGCGGAAGTGTACAGCGAGGAACCATATCATGGTTGCCACCACTTTTGGTCAGCAGGAGGGGAGACTACCGAGAGCTGGCAATGTGAACACGCGTATATATACGTCGCAGCCCAAACTTACCCTCATCGAAGTCTCATCCGCAGCAATGTGGACCAAATGGTTTCAGCACTCTTCAGAGCTGTGGTTCTACATTCTCGAGTTGGTTGGTTGATGTGACGCCGCCAGGCCCAGGCACCGACCGCCACCCTGAATGTTCGCCGCCAAGCAGCTTCTCCATATTCGACTGTGGTTCAACGGTAGAATTCGTGCTTGCCATGCATGAGACGTGGGTTCGACTCCCTCCGGTCGAAACAGACTCTTCTTTTGCTCTGGCGTCGGGCGGGTCGCTCTTTTTGCTGTACCTGAGGAGATGCCGCCAAGCTAGGCAACGCAATGCCTTGACAAGTGCAACGCTGCGTGCAAGAGTGATACGGAGATCGTCGCCAGCAAGCGCTTGCTCCACTCTTCGGGTCGGATCCCTGTCGCCTGCGCTGGGTAAGGGAGGCTGTCTCATCAGGTTCGTAGACGAAACGCATCAGTTCGGACGGGGAGTAAACTGGCACGGCAGGTCGCGCGTCAGTAGTACCCATACAGCCGACCCGGGCTCGCAAGCAGGAGTAGCCTCAACGCTTCCCTGTAGCCTCTTGCAGTCGCTTGCAGGACGCTGATGTTGGATGCTGTTTGCGCCTCAGCGTGTCCATGATGAGCGCAAGTTTGCGAAACGTGCAGAGAGGTGTAGCGCGCTCATCGCCGTTAAGGTCTACATTGCCTAGCTGGAAGCGAGTAGAGGATCCTTGAGTCTATTGCTTTGCTACCGTGCTTCTATGGCACTCTGGGCTGGTTGTCACAAGCCTAAAGTCAAGCGGCGGTCCCGTTTCCTCGGCGTCGCCGTCGTCACTTTTCAGAGACGAAGCCCCGGCAGGCCATCCTCCGCCCGACTCCAACTACGGACGAGACAACCCAACTCAACAGTTCCAGCTATCAGCCGGAGTCATGTCACTGCGCGCCAACGGCCTGCGCCGCGTGTGCCTTGTGTCGTCAATCCTCCCTCGTCTCCTGCGCCTCCCCTTCACGGCACTCGCCCTGCCCGCGTCGAGCATCCTCGGCAACAGTCGTGGGAGTATGCACGAGGGCTCTGGCGCGTCCCATGTCCTTCTGCAGATGCTCGCAATGGCAAAGGAAGACCCAGAGGAGCCCGAGACCAAGCCCGGCTCGCCAGCCTTCTACCTCAAGCTCGGTGTCGTCACCTGTCTTGTGCTCATAGGAGGCATGCTCGCAGGACTCACGCTCGCCCTGATGTCGCAAGACAGCGTCAACCTCGCAGTGATGGAGGCTAGCGGTGACGACCTCGAGAGGAAGCGAGCTGGAAGATTGCTCCGACTGCTCAAGAAGGGCCAGCACTGGGTTCTCGGTAAGTTGTAACAAGGCTAATCTTGGATCGTCGAGCCTGAGAGCTGGGCACTGAACGCACATTCTTCTTACGCACAGTGACGCTGTTGCTCTACAACACAATGTGAGTCTCGGAAGGAGCCATTTTGGCGGAGGTCACCACCTGGCTTCCCTCTGGCTGACTAGCGGCGAATCGGACTTTCCACAGAACGAACGAGACGCTCCCCATCTTCCTCGACTCCATCCTCGGCGGTGGTGTGAAGGCCGTCGTGTCGTCCACTGCCCTCATTCTGCTCTTCGGCGAGGTGATTCCGCAAGGTGCGCATTTTCGGGAAGAGCTTTTCATAGCGCAAGAGCTGGGCTGATGCGAGGACCTGGTCCGCACAGCTATCTGCTCACGTTATGGTCTGGCAATTGGTTCGGCTAGCGTACCAATCATGAACGTCCTCGTATGTAGGCCATTCCTACGCGGCTGAACGTCGCGTGAGCTGACAAACGCCTACGGCGGTGTGCTGCATTCGCAGATGTACGCATCCTACCCGCTCTCCAAGCCAATCTCCATCCTGCTCGACTACGTCCTTGGCCACGACGAGGGTGTGACCTACAAGCGAGCTGGTCTCAAGACATTCGTCTCGCTTCATCGCCACCTGGGAGCCGAGAATCTGCTCGATGACGAGGTCACCATCATCTCGAGCGTGCTAGAGCTGAGCGAGAAAAGCATTCGCGACATCATGGTGCCGGTCGACGACATTTACTCGCTGTCGTCGGAGCAGGTGCTGGACGAGGATACTGTGACCGAGGTGAGCATGTGCAGCAGGCGGCCTGTTCTGTTGCAGAATCTCGTTCGCTTATCAAGCCTTCGTGTACCTTCACTGCAGATCCTTCGGCAGGGCTACTCCCGAGTCCCCGTCTACAAGGCCAAGAACAAGTCAAACTTCGTTGGGATGCTGCTCGTCAAGAATGTGAGTAGTCCATAAACGGGCCTCTGTATTCACAAGCAAGCTCACGTTTCCCGTGCCGCATGCCAGCTCGTTGTGTACGACCCGGAAGATGCCAAGCCTGTCTCGTCTTTTAACCTCATTCCGCTGCCAGAAGCGGAGCCCGGCATGAGTTGTCTGGAGGCGCTCAACTTTTTGTGAGCTGCGACGTGCTACAGTCGAGACCCACACTTCCGGTCACAGCAACAACTGAAACCACTCTCTATCCCCCCACAGCCAGCAAGGCCGATCCCACATGCTGCTGGTGACGAGTTTCCCGGGCGAAGACAGTGGAGCCATGGGCATTGTCTCGCTAGAAGATGTTATCGAGGAGCTCATCGGCGAGGAGATCATCGACGAGACCGACCTCTTCCTCGATGTCGCCAATAAGATCAAGGTCGTCCGAAGGCCTCAGATCAGGACCGGTGCCGCGAAGAAGCTTACGCCACTACTGAGGGGTGGGTCACATGTGAAGCCTTGTCAGCATTCTTGATCCCGCTCACCTTCAGCCTCTATATATTCTTCTATTGCAGACGCCGCAAACCGACGAGGACAAGCCGGCACCAACAAGGAAGCCAGCTCGCAGCAAAATCTGGGCGCTCTCCGCCGAGATAGCAACAGAATGAGCAGATCCAACAGTGAAGCTGGCTCGGAGGCACCCAGCTTCCGACAGGGAGGAGGTGCTCTGCCGGACTACGGGACGATGACGGCAACCGGAGCTGCAACGTCCGGTGCATCGACCCCTCGTCGGCGCCCGAGCGCACCGCATCGCCTCGGCAGCCTCAACACAACCAACATGGCCTTTGACAAGGTCAAAATCAAGGGCGTGACGGGCGCAAAGAAGCTCGAGGCGATGGAAGCGATCCGACAGAATCTGGAAGCCATCGGGAGCGCCGTCGTATCTGTCGAGGAGTCGCAACCATCTTCGGGCACGGCTTCTCCCAATGCGAATGCAAAGAATGCGGCTTATCGCAGCGTCTCTACTGCGTCTGTCAAAGGCGGCAAGGGCGCTGCGAGCGGCGACTCGAGCGTGACCATCACCGCGACGACGGCCATGCCGAAAGACGCGGAGCACGCAGGACAGAACGGAAGCACAGACGGAGATGACGGGAATGACTCTGACGGGCACAATCAACGTATTCTGGATGCTATGGAGAGAGACGAGGAGTCGCCGCTGCTGGGAGGCAAGCAGGTTGCGGGCAGTCCGACAAACTATTGAAGCGGTAACCAACTGCTTGGCTAGATCCGGCCAGCAGCGCCTTAACTTTCATCATTCGGCAGACTGCTTGTGGCTACTACCGGCAAGTCTTGTTGTGGCCTTACGCAGCCAACAGACACCGCAATGCGCAATGATAGTCGTTGTTCATTTGCACCGCTCATCGCAGACTGTGGGCTTCATGGTGCTTTTGACACCGGATGGCCAACTAGAAAGAGTCAATGCGGACAGAGCAGTCTGGTGCTGCGCGGCGTGTATGCATTGCTGAGAGGTCTGGCATTTTGTCCGGGCTCGATCGATGCGGCGTCTGTCTCTACAGGATACCTCTTGACGGATGTAGTCTAGCTTTCAACGACACTGCCCGACAGCGGAGCGCTATAAGAAACTGCACTGATTGAAGAACAGCGTCAGCAAAGCTCTTCCGCTCTCCGTCCGGTGTCGAGCGGGACGTACCTATCGCTTTATTGGTACATGTCGCTTTCTTCCTCGTCGTGCTTAGGCCGGGCAGATTTGGGGAGGTGCAGGCATCGGTCATGTTGCTCATGCCGAGTGGCTTGACTTCGTGCTCTCTGCTACAGAGGCTGCGTGCGCGACGCTGCACTTGGCCTGAGGGGCAACCTTCGGGCCTAGAAGTCGGTCGCTCTCCCGCCATAGCTCCACTCCTTCTCGTAGCTCAAGGGATCGTTCTTGGGCCCTCCAACTTCTCCTGTGCGTGGGTTGACCTCGCCTTCAAACTCTGGCTTTGGCTTCCTTCTCATGTCTGGGTGAAACTCGCCCTCATCGCCACCCGAGAAGGCAATCTCGGGGCCATTGGACGAGACGGAGCTGCTGGCCATGGGCATGGCCGCGGAGCGCTGGAGCTCTTCAAACTCCTTCTGCAGCTCTGGCGGCAAGCGAGGTGGGGCTGGCCGATCTGCGCTGAAGTCCGTCTTCTTGGGTGGATACCGCGTCGATGCTGTCGACGAGAAGAAGCGCTGCCGCGGCGGCAAGAGCAAAGAGGAAGTGGAGGGACGGTGGAGCAGTGCTCTGAGGAGGATGCGAGGTGCGGACATGATGAACGAGAGGATGCGCTGTGTTGGATTTCGCAGTGGAGAAGAGATGGAGGCAAGAAGAGAAGGAAAGAGCCCTTCGGATCTCGGAGGCACTCGGGTGCCCTCACGCCGTTTGCCACCCGTGCTGTCATCGATGGCGGCAACAAGAGTGCATGCAATGAGCTGGTCTGCATGGAGAGCAAGACTCGGATGCCAGTGCAGTAAGTACCATGGTAGTGTAGATATATCCTCTTACCGCTGCACGATTGCTATACTTGCAGGCTGCACGCTTGATCCTGGCGAGGTGTGCTTTCCCCGTGCCTGAATCCTGACACGCCGCCGCTCTGAGCGCGTCTCCCTCTCTCGGCCTTCGACCTGAAACCACCGTAGACCCGCACTACCTGCAGCCGCAAGGTGAGCTTGGATATGGCCTTGGTTGACACGGTCCACAGCTGCACCCGTCCGCCCCCTCCGGTCGCAAACGCGAACGTGTCCATTGAGACGAGACGAGGAGGTGCACGCCGACTGACCCGATCGAATACTCTCACACTCCTACATCACCTTCCCGCTCCGCTCTCCGCTCAACCTGCAGCAGGATAGTCCTGCTACTCGCAATATGGACGGCGCTTCCCCTCGCCTGGTCGCTTCCCCAGTCTCCTCTCCAGCCCTGATGGACGAGCGCCGCCCGCTTCTGCCAAATCACGAGACCAGCAATGGCTCTGCTGCCTACGGAACGAGTGCTCCAGCCAGGACCGCTTCTCCGCTCGGTTCAGATGCTCGTCAGCGAACGACAACCCAGCAGAGCAATACTGGCGCGGCCGCTCCTGCCGCATCCGAGCAGAACAGGTCCGGGCGAAGCACCCCCGTTTTTATGCCGACGCCGCTGCGAAAGGTCTCTTACCTCCTCCCAAACAACCTCACCAGCAAGAGCAAGCAGTACTGGTCGTATTATGTCCCGGTATTCAGCTGGTTGCCATCGTACAGCTTCCGGCTGTTTGCTGGTGATATCGCAGCCGGCCTTACGGTGAGGATGCGTCTCGGTGGCTCCGTCAACATGGTCGAAGAGCGGAAGGCGAAAGCTGGCTGTTGCCATTGCTGAATCTTCTTCCTCTATCTTCAAGCTATCGTGCCTTCTCATTCCTCAGTCAATGTCGTACGCGTCTGGGCTCGCAAAGCTGGACCCGGTGAACGGTGGGTGCCGCATCCCTGGCTCGCAATAATGCGTATCAAACGATCCAAAGGCTGATTCTGACTTACCCATGCCCTCTACTTGCTGCAGGCCTGTTCGGCGTCATCATTCCAGCCTTCCTCTACAGCATTTTCGGCACCTGCAACCAGTTGAATGTCGGCCCTGAAGCTGCCTTGTCCCTCCTGTAGGTCTGGCACACATCGGCCGCCCTAGTCACGATTGCTGAGCCCCACGTTCGCACGACGCAGTGTCGGGCAGACAACGGAGAAACTACTCGGCCCGCACAACCACCACTCGCCCGCAAAGATCGCAGATCTGCGGGCCGGGATTGCCAGTGCTATTGTGTCAGTGCGCTCTCTGTGATGCAGGGACTACGAAATGTGTCATTCCCCGCTCTGACGGCGCCGGACTCTCCAGCTTCGAAGTCGGACTCGTCACCTTTTTGCTGGGCGCATTGCGGCTCGGCTTCATGGATGCTGTCCTGTCGCGTGCTCTGCTGCGCGGCTTCATCACTGCCGTCGGCTTCATCATCTTCATCGAACAGTCGAGTGAGGCTCTGATTCTCCCCCGGATCCTACGATCTGAGACTGATCCGGTCCTCTTCCACAGTCCCTCTTCTCGGCCTGGAGGGCCAGGCCCAGCTACACCACATTGGACAGGAGACGCCCATCGACAAACTCATCTTTGTCATTCAGCATGTCTCGCGCATACACAGGTTGACGGCATGCATCTCGATTGTCTGCCTCACCCTGCTTGTTTCCGCAAAGATCGTCAAGCCCAAAATTAGCAGGAAGCACAAATGGATCAACTACGTTCCCGAGATTCTTATCGTTGTTGTCGTCGCCACCGGTGAGCCATTTCCGTACTCGCAGTCGTTCCTCACTAGGTCACAGCGCTCACACGCTCTGATATTCGGCAGTCCTGGCGAACAAGCTGGGATGGGCAGAGAAAGGCGTCGATGTACTTGGCAAAGTCTCTGCGGGTGCTGTCCGCCTCCACTTCCCGATTCACTCCGGCAAAGTTGCAAGATATGCTCTATCATCCGAAGTCACCAGCGCGGCCGTGAGTGTGGTTGTCGGCACCTGCAGACGCGCCCGGGAGGCTAATCCCGACAGCTTGCTATGCGCCATTCATCAGATCACCATCGCCATCATGGGTTATGTCGACTCGATTGTTGCTGGCAAGCAGAATGCCAGCCGCTACAACTATGCAATCTCGCCTAATCGGGAGCTTACTGCCCTCGGCATCGGTGCGCATGTAGGACATTCAAAGCATTTAACGGCAGTCTCCGACTGACGAGACTACATCATGGCTTTACAGCGAATCTTGGCGCATCGCTCGTCAGCGGAACGATACCTGGATACGGAAGCATAACTCGTTCACGGTGAGCACATCTCCGTGTGGGGAAACGAGGGGCCGACCTGCCTGTGCTGATGCCCGTTGACGATAGATTGGCTGCCAATGCTGGCGCTCGTACGCCCATGTCCGGATTCTTCGTCGCCCTCTTCACGCTTCTTTCGACTTTCTTCCTGCTGCAGTACCTCTTCTACCTGCCGAAAGCCGTGCTCGGCTGCATTATCACCCTCGTCGTCTACAGCATTTTGGCAGAAGCGCCGGAAGATGTTCATTTCTTTGTCACAATGCGGGCGTGGACGGATCTGGCACTCATGACCCTTACATTCCTCCTCACGCTCTTCGTGTCGCTGCAGGCGAGTCGGGCTTCGCTTCCACTGTGAGGGAGTCCTCCTGACATCTGATACTCGACTTTTCTCCTCTGCAGACTGGCATCCTCGTTTCTCTGGCAGTATCTCTCGTCATTATTGTGCGCAAGAGCGCAACATCGATGGGCGTACAGATCATGGGGCGTGCGCCGGGCACCGAGAACTGGGCGCCAATCGAAGAACATGCCGGTGGAGAAGATGTAGACGAGCTCCTTCTGCAGCACGGTTCTCCGCACGAGGAAGTGCCCGGTGTGCTCATTATCCGCCTGCGCGAGTCGCTACACTTTGCCAATGCGGGCGCGCTCAAGGAACGCTTGCGCCGTCTTGAGCTCTACGGCAACAAGAAGCACCACCCAAGCGACGCACCCATGCGCGCCGAAGCGCAAGTTATCGTTTTCCACATGCAGGACCTCCGCGAGGTCGACGCGAGCGCGATCCAGATCTTGAAAGAGACGTGCGAGGGGTACAAGGCGCGTGGTGTCAGTATCCTCTTCGCGCATCTCGAAGGGGAGATGAGGAAACGTTTGCAACGCGGGGGTGTCGTCGACGTCGTCGGGATTGGTGAGTCTGATTTTGCCATTCCATCCGTGGTTCTCGCTGACCAGGAACACCCAAACAACCCATGCAGAGAACGTCAAGCCATCTGTAAAGGAGTGCCTCGCCGCTGCTAGTGCATCGCAAGTGGGCACGATCAGCGCAGGAGCCGTGTAATTCGACTTAATGGCCAGTGGACAATATGTAGAGCATGTTTCGCACAGCTGTGATTCGTTTCTTGCACGTCCTGCTGGGCCTACGAGCCGATGGGCCTCGCGACAGTCGAGGCCTGCGGTATGAAGCCTCTTTGGAGGGCCTAAAGCCAGCCAGCTGCAGTAAGGGTCGGCACGTCCAGCGATGAAGGTGCATCAGGGCAAAACGAAGGCGGGCGGTGCGCATCACTCCAAAGGGCAAGGGCAAGCAGACACAAGGCAGACCTGCAGTTTTGTCGACTTTTCTTCTTATTCTGTGCAGAAGACCCAATCAGGAACGACGACGACGACAAGCTGACTTGCTACAAAGCGCTAGCACACTCTCATCCGGCGAAGTGGGGTGTGGAGAGAAGGGTGTATGAGCATGGCCAGCGGAAGCCAGCACTAGCTCTTTTCGGGAAGGGCAAGGCGCGGGTCTAAAAGGGGGAAAGCAGCGAAAAGCGTAGGGTGATGACGCTTATCGGCCGCCGGAGAGACCCTTCTGCATGGCGCGCTTGAGGGTGAGGTGCGACTTCCTGAGCTCGTCGGTCGTCGAGTCCTCAATCTCGAGCTTCTCGAGCGCCTTTGCGAGCTCGGTCTCGATGTTTGCCTTTGCCCCGCGCTTCATCTTGAGTCCCGCCTCGGGGCCCGTGATGGTCGCCTCGACGCTGGCAATGTAGCTCTCGAGCTCCTGCTTGGCTTCGTGCCTCGACGTGAACTCCTTGTCTGCCTGTGCAAACGTCTTTGCGTCCTCAATCATCTGGTCGATCTCGGTCGACGACAGGCGGCCGACAGAGTTGGTAATGGTGATGTTTGCCTTCCGGCCAGACGTCTTGTCCTGAGCAGAGACCTTGAGCAGACCGTTGGCGTCGACCTCGAATGTGCAGACGAGCTCGGCCTGGCCCCGCGGCTGGGGCGTAATGCCGGAAAGCTCAAACTCGCCGAGAAGCCTGTTCTCCTTGCACGTCACACGCTCGCCCTCGTAGACGGGGAAGGTGACGGTGGTCTGGTTGTCCTCAACGGTGGTGAAGGTTCGGGACTTGTTGGAAGGAATGGGCGTGTTTCGGGGCACGACGACACCGAAGACGTCACCCTGCATGGCGACACCGAGCGAGAGCGGCGCAACGTCGAGGAGGAGGAGGTCGGCGGTCTTGTCCGAGGTCTGTCCGGTGAGGACGGCGGCCTGGACGGCGGCACCGTACGCAACGGCCTCGTCCGGGTTGATGGACTTGTTGAGCGTGCGGCCACCGAAGAACTCGGAGACGAGCGACTGGATCTTCGGGATACGGGTGGAACCACCGACGAGGACAATGTCGTCGACCTTGTCCTTTGCGACCTTGGCATCCTTCAGGACCTTGTCGACCGGGGTGAGCGTGTTCTTGAAGGTCGTGGCGTTGATCTCCTCGAATCGCGCACGCGAGATCGAGGCCGAGAAGTCGGTTCCAGAGAAGAGCGAGTCGACCTCGACGGTGGTCTGCAGGGCACGGAGATATGATGTCAGCATGAATACAAGTTACGCTCGTAGATTATCGCGCGACTGCTCACCTGAGTGACTGAAGAAAGGGTTCGCTTTGCGCGCTCGCACGCAGACCGCAGTCGTCGGAGAGCTCGGGCATCGCCATCGATGTCGTGCTTCGTCTTGCGTTTGAACTCAGCCTTGAAGTGGTCGAGCAGAGCGTTGTCAAAGTCCTCTCCACCAAGGTGGGTGTCACCGGCGGTGGCCTTGACGGTGAAGACACCGCCGACAATCGTGAGGAGCGAAACATCGAACGTTCCACCTCCAAGGTCGAAGATGAGGACGGTGCGCTCCTTCTTGTCCTTGTCGTTGGCCGAGTCGAGACCGTACGCAATGGCGGCGGCGGTGGGCTCGTTGATGATCCGGAGAACGTCGAGGCCAGCAATCGTACCAGCGTCCTTGGTGGAGAGACGCTGGGAGTCGTTGAAGTAGGCCGGGACGGTGACGACGGCCTTTTTGACGGTCTTGCCGATCTGTGGTGGGCAGAGGGCGGGGATTGAGCGTGGATCCAATGATGCTAGGACTCCGAAAAAGCAGAGCGGTCAGAGCCCACCTTGGCCTCAGCAGTCTCCTTCAGCTTGGTGAGGACCATGGCCGAGATCTCAGCAGGGGTGAACTGCCTCTTCTCGCCGAGGTAGTCGACCTGGATGGCGGGGGTTCCGTCCTTGTCGACGACCTCAAAGGGGCTGCGTAGCGGAGGGGGGACAGACTGTCAGACAACAGCAGGCTAGAGCAGTGGAGGGCGAGCAGAGACCACGCACAAGTTCTTGATGTCCTTCTTGACCTCGGCATCGTCGAAACGGCGGCCGATAAGACGCTTAGCGTCGAAAACGGTCGCGTGAGGGTTCATGGCAGCCTGGTTCTTGGCTGCGTCACCAATGAGTCGCTCCTCGGCGGTGAAGGCGACGTATGAAGGGGTGGTCCGGTTTCCCTGGTCGTTGGCAATGACTGCAGGGCGTGCAGCCTGTCAGTCTTTCGCTCAAGATTAAAAGCCGGAGCTGCTGCAGGAAACACCCACTCTCGACTCGGTCCTCGACCCAGTACCCGACACACGAGTAGGTGGTTCCGAGATCGATACCGATGGCTCCGTTGAACTACAGGAGTGGTGCGCCGTGCTTGCGGTCAGAACATGCTGCCTTGGCCTGCCTCCCTCTCCGTCTCGCGCCTCGCACCCACCTCATCGGACTCGGTCTCTGCGCCGGCGACCTGCTCGGCGTCGACAAGCTGAGGGACTGCTCGTTGCAAGGTAATTGCATGAAGTCACAGCGTTCGCAGAGAAAGCCGTTCAGGAGTGTGCAGTCGTGTATGCGTTGGGAGGTTGAGTCGGTATGCGGCGCGACGGCAACGAGGGAAAAATTGAGACCAGGCCCGGGAGACGAGGGGAGAAAGCACGGCAGTCAGCAAGAGCAGCAGCACCTGCTGAGCTGCGACGGAGCAGCAGCGTATGTGTGCACTGACTATCGTCGTCTCCAGACATGTTTGCTATGTGTGTGTAATTAGGTGGTGAGGGGAAATGGGCAGGAAAAGACGGTTTGACGGTGGAAGGAGGAGGGCAAGGGCGAGGGCAAGGGCAAAGGGCGCGCAGGACGGGGACGAGCGAGGGCCACGAGCAAAATCTGGCCTCGCCGCCGGCAACGACCACCGCCAACGCTCACCCAATCTCATCCATTGCCACATCCTAGCTGTCTCAGACGTGCTGCAGCGGAGCATCACAACAATGGCTGGACCACTGACGACTAGGCTACGCCGCTCCTGCTCCGCTTGAAGTGTCCGCCAGCATGGCACGACCTGCCTCACCCTAGAGAACGCTCGAGATCTCTGACGCTGATATGAGAACGCTGGAACGCTGGAGCATAGTTACGTGCAGCTTGCGACCTGCCGGACTGACACAGCGTTTACACTGGCCAGCGACGCACGCCGAGGCTGCATCATGCATCACCCAAACTCACTCCAACAGCTGGTCTTGTGCCAGGGGGAGCTCCTGATTTGGGCCACCGGGCCCATCCCGACGCCTTGTCCCTGCAGCGCCGACTGATGCCTTTCAATTGCCAGCTCGCCAGCTGTGCAAAAGGGGACAGTCGTCCGCCTGTAATGATGGCCCTGTCCAGTGCCTGGGGAATGCCTCTTGCTGACACGTCAAGTCGCCGCTGCTCGTCACCGCGCATTGTACACTTCATACATATCCGCACATCTGCCTACACACATCCTGCGCGCATATCAGCATGGGCCGCAAGTTCCGGCGCGTCGTGAATACGGTCTGGTGAGTGAAAGGGCGGTGGCGTTGCTTGTTGTCTGGGTACGCCCGCTTGGGCGCTGACTGACGTTCGTCACATTGCGACCGGTCGGATAGCTGCGGACAGGATGCATCTGCCGGTCCTATAGACCAGACCCTGCAACGCACACGACCGCGTTCCGCCTCTCTGAACGCGTCGCAGAATCCCTACCCGCCGCACCAGCCTATGGCCATGCGATCGGGAGTTCCATTCTCGAGTACTGCACTATCGCCTGCACCTCCTGCGTTGTCGATAGGCGACCGCCGCCCCGGCAAACCCGTGGCGGGTCCAGGAAGCGTGGCGGGCGCATCTGGCAACCTCCAGCACATGCAACCCAGTGCTGGGAAGATTCCCGCTCAAAACGCAACGCAGACTGCCAATGGCAGAGACTCCCGCCAACCCCAAGTGGGATTCCGTGCAAATGGCACGGGATCCATGTCTGGCGCCGGTCTTACCCTTCGTAAACCCCGCTTGTTCGGGAATGCCGGCTCTGGGCAGTCTCTAATGCCTGCATCCCTGCAGTCTGGTCCCGCGACGCAGTCCGACGCGGCACCAATTGCGCCCGCACCAGCGCATTTGCGCAACCATATTGTGTCGCACAGCAACGCTGGCCCGATCAGACCCGGCCTAACGCGGCAGACCTCTCCTCCTATCGATTTCATAGACCAAGCGGTCAGACCTGCTTCTGTGCCCAACATCGCCAGCCAGACTATGGGTCCCGGCCTTCAACAGAAGCCTAGCCAGCAAACGTATAGCAATGCACTCGGGGACCGTCTGTGTGCCACGAGCTCGAGAGGAGGGGACCGGGCAAGCGCGTTTGGACCGTTCTCGCGTACAAGTCCACGAGCAAGTATGCACGGGACCGGCTCCGCGCCACCTGCGCGAGGCGATGTCTCGGCCAATGGTCTCAAACGCAAGGATAGCCTTTTGCATGGATAAGTCGATGGCCCTCCGCCAGTCAAGCTGCTCCCCGGCCCCTACATGAGGTAGTCAAGGAGATATCGCATCGGGAGAGACTGATTGTCATTGACGAGCTACTGCAGCTCACATGCCTGTTGTTGTGAAAAGCCTAGATGCGACGCTTGTTCCACTTCCACATCTATTGAAGAACTCGAAGTCACCTTTCAAGATGGCCTGCGGTCCGTCTCCGATAGCCACATCTGGCCCGGCTGCCCTTTCTTCCATGGAGGCACATTGACCGACAAAGGTGCCGGTGACAGCTTGTACCCACCCGATGTGGATTGCAGCTACTGTCTCTCCCTGCCTTCTCCGAAAGTCACATCAATCTCCAGACACGCTGACGAAATGGGAGTCTGCGCTTTCGCAACGGAGATCTGGTTAGTGGCCGCCGTGTGCCATCCCAGTGATGTCAAGACGGCCAGCTGATGCCTGCTTCATCAGCACTTGCACACCGGCGGGCGCCGGCCAGAACACATCACAGGGAGGGCCAGCAAAGCAGAGCAATGGCACTGTCCAAGAGAAAGCCGCGGGTGCAACAACGGGCCCGCGCCCGCAGCAGCCTCGCGTCCAGCCGCACATGTCCGCATCTCCGAGCGACACCATTCCAGCTCATCCTGCACAAGTTGCGGGACGAGGTACTTC
Organism: Symmetrospora coprosmae; assembly: GCA_008802785.1. Classification (NCBI taxonomy): domain Eukaryota; kingdom Fungi; phylum Basidiomycota; class Cystobasidiomycetes; family Symmetrosporaceae; genus Symmetrospora; species Symmetrospora coprosmae. Next base: position 102,753 of record VUYT01000037.1, on the reverse strand, counting down.
TGGACGCGGCGGGCTCCGACCGCCCGACCACACCCGCATGACCACTTCTCGCGCTTCAAATCAGGTACGCAGTGCTGGTGCTGTGGTGGGCGGCGTAGCGGACAGGGTGGGCTCTAGTCAAGCGGGGATGACTCCGCAGATGGGTGACAATCCGGTGGCTGGCATTCGAGGGGCAGGTCCTCCGCACCAGAGCAGGCAGCCTGTGCCGACTGCTAGAGGTCAGCTGCCTGCAGCGACGACAGCTCCGAGTGCGGCATCCACGATGTACGCCTCTTCACGAGGCATCACAGGTGTGCCTGATGTGCGCTTGACCAGTCACGGTGCTGCACCAGCGATTACATCTGTACCTGTAGCGCGACGGTAGCTACGCCCCCATCTGTAAATGAGTGACTCCTGGTAAAGCAGAGCGCGCGCTTCGTGATGTACACCCATTCGGGCACGTGCCTGTGGCTACTCGTAGCTTGTGGCTCGGACAGAGCTCCGCACGCTTGCCTTCCTCCGTTCTGAAGTCACAACATTCGTCATGGCTACACCAGGTGTGATTGTGGTCATCACGCGACCATTCCAGTCCGAGACGGACCCGACTGCTTTCGTGAACGAGGTCCGCGAAGCCCATAAGAGCCGCAAGGTCTTCCTCGAGATCGCGGAGATCAAGGTCCTTTCCCACGAGCATTATCGCCCGAAGGAAGAAGCCAGCACAGGCTCGTCTGTTCTCGATGTCTACGAAGTCAGCGATATCGAGCCTCTGTTGAGCGGAAGGATGGAGCTCGAGGATGGCGGGGACGGTCCCGTCCTTTCAGCAGACACCTATGTCTACAAGACAATCAGGTCCGCCATTCTGAGAGAGGCTGTACAAGCTCTGACAACTGTCTGATGCGAGTCTCTTTGCCTTACAGCGCTCACGGCACAACCGCCACCCACTCCTCCGATGTCCCGGGAGAGCTCGTCCTCATCAATATGGATCCGCCCCTGACGATTCTCGACGAGTTCAACCGCTTCTACGAGGAGGAACACATTCCGCTCCTCTCGAAAGTTCCAGGCTACCTTTCCGTCGTTCGAGGAAAGCTCCTGCTTCTCTCGGACGGCGCGGACAAGGAGACGCCAAAGTACGGCACTTTCGTGCGATACGCACTGGAGAACGGCTTGGGCACGTCAGACGAGTGGAAGGCAGCAACGAGCACGGAGTGGAACGAGAAGGTCATAGGCACCATCAAGCGCGAAGGAAAGCGGACGCGCAGCGTGTGGACGTTCGAGGAGACGCACGGCCCCAATGCCGCCAGCAATTAGAGCCGGCCATTGTCTGTCAAGCAACGGCCTGCGAGCACAATCAGGCACGCAAATGCAACGGTCCACTTCGGCTCCGCTTTGACCGGTTTCCGGGATAGCGGCGGTGTGCGCTCAGTCCCCTTCCGTGAAGTCGCGCCCGCCCGCCTGCACCCCACCCCCCGCTTCACGACGGGCGCGACTGACAGGCCTTGCGACTTGACTACTGCAAGCAGACAAGTGACAAAGAATGCGGGAGGTACTGACGTTGCAGGTCGGCCAGGCTGGAGTGAGGTTGACCACCTCTCAGGCCCGCTGGAGCCTAAGTGCCCTGGCTGACGGGTCCTGAGTCGGCGCTCTGCGTTTGGTCGCGACTGTTCCCAGAACGCAATCGCGGAGAGCTTCTGGCAGCAGATATTGCAGGAGCACTCGATAGAAGCCTCCACCGGGCAGTACACAGGCTCGGAGGAGAAAAGGGATTACCTCACAGAGCGTCTCAACGTCCTCTTCTCGGCGGCCTCGTCCGGCAAATGGGTGCCTCGGTCGCTATGTGCGTAGCACCTGAGCAGTCGTCAGGGAAGGCGGTCGACTGAAAGAAAGGAATCCACTACCACACAGGCATCGATCTGGAGCCTGCCACGCTGGACCAGATACGTTATGGGCCTTTGCGAGGCCTCATGCGCCCTGGCAACATGATCAATGGGCAAACTGGAGCGGGGTGCGTGCCTTCAGGCACACTGTAGCGCAGTCTCCACAGCAGACATGATCCACCCGCTGACCTAACGATATGCACACGCCGTCACAGGAATAACTTTGCCAAGGGCCATTACACCGAAGGCGCCGAGGTGGTTGACGAATGTCTGGATCGTCTCCGCAAGGAGGTCGAGGACTGCGACTGCCCACAAGGGTTCCAGCTCTTTCACAGCATTGGTGGAGGAACGGGATCTGGCCTGGGTACACTGCTGCTCCAGAAGATCAAGGAGGAGTACCCCGACCGGATGGTTTCCACTTTTACCGTCCTGCCATCGCCAAAAGTCAGCGACACGATCGTCGAGCCGTATAACAGCGTTCTGGCCATGCACCAGCTGGTCGAGAATTCGGACCTCACCTTCAATCTCGACAATGAAGCGCTCTACAGTATCTGCTCGAAGCGACTCGGAATGCCTGCCCCAGCGTACGGCGAACTCAACGCCATCATTGCGCAGACGATGTCTGGCATAACTACGACTTTGCGTGGGTCGGACGTACTGGTCAAGTGAGTCTTACATGTTATGTGCTGATGCTTGTCGCCCTCCTTTGGACAGGCTTCCCTGGCCAACTCAACAGCGACTTCCGCAAGCTCGGCGTTAACCTCGTCCCCTTCCCTCGCCTGCACTTCTTCACCGTCGGCTATGCGCCTCTGCTTAAACCAGGATCAGCAAGCTACACAAAGATCGGCGTGGCCGAGCTAACGGCAGAGCTCTTCAACCCGCTCAGCTTCTTGGCCGCTTGTAATCCGACGGCCGGCAAGTACCTGACTTGCGGTGAGCTCTACACACTCTCCTTGTAGGCAATGCCACCGCTCATCTGCTCTTTGACATGCAGCGACCTACTTTCGAGGCACCGACTTGTCTTCGCGCGATGTTGAAGAAGCACTCTTTGCTGTGCGCGTTAAGAACAGCAGCTACTTCTGCGAGTGGATACCGAACAGCTCGACCATTTCGCTATGCGATGCGCCTCCTTTGCACTCGCCGCGCACGGCCACGTTCATCGCGAACAACACCGCCGTGCAGGAGTTGTTCTCGCGGACGCACGAACAATTCCGAGCCATGTTCAGGCGGAAAGCCTTCCTCTACAATTTTGTTGCAGAGGGAATGGTGAGTGCACAAAGTTTGCTGCGTCAGCAGCTCGCTGATCGAGCTACGCCTGTAGGACGAAATGGAGTTCACTGAGGCTGAGAGCAACCTGCAAGATCTGCTCGCGGAGTACGCTCAATACGAGAGCGTGGAGAGCTTCGAGGAGGAGGAGCAGGACAGTGGCGAAGGTAGCTTTGTTGAGCGGGCTCCCGAAGCTTGATGCTCAACACGCCCGATCAGCGGCTCAAGGCCCTCCGGCGGCCTTCTCCATTCTCCTCACCGGATATGCTTGACTAAATGCTGTACAACAACAAATACTTATTCACGACCACTGCAACGACTGTCTCGTCCATTGAGGCGCCTCGCCTCTAGCTTCTACCGCTGCCAGTCTTTGCGCCGCTTGGTGACCCTGTCCTCGGGATGCCAGCCTGATTGCTGCTGCTTGCATAGACGGACAGCCAATTCTCCACACCCACTTCCGCTCGGAGACGCTCCATCTTGTTTCTAAAGTCCTCCGCCTCACTGCCGCTGGTCGTCTCTGCAGGCGCAGGGGTAGCTGCTGAGGTTCCAACCGGCGGTAAGAAGGTATCGCTCGCAAGGCCCCGGGTCGACGTGCGCGCCTTCGTTGAGGAAGGCAGAGACGAGACTGTATGGTACTTTTGAGAGTCGCCATTACCGGTTGGCCGACTCGGCGAGTCCTGCTTCTCATCGGGCGACCCATTTGTCGAATGGTGCGGACTCGAAGCGAATCGCTCGTGTTGCTTCTGGCGACTACCGCTCACGCCAGTTGCAGAGTCGCCAGACAAGGGTGCGCTGTCGGAGTCACGCCCGTCAAGGTCGACAACCCTTCGATGCTTGCGCTTGACCAGCTTCGGATTGGCCTGTCTGGCCACACCTTCACTTTGCTCAGACGCATTGCGCTGCCTGGCTGGACCCGGACTGGCGAGACCGTCTGGGATGGCTGGCACCGGTGGAGGCGGAGCTGCAGCCGCTGCTGTTCCGCTAGCCTTCTTCGTCCGCGTAGACCGAGTAGTGGCCGTACTGGCAGATGATGCCTGACGGACCCGACGCGGCGTAACCACCCGATGTGATGGCTCGTCGTACTCGTGCCCATTGTCTTCCCGCCGTAAGCCAGATTGGCCGTCCGTTAGACGCCCAGGCCCGCTCGCATCTCGCCTATGCGCGGTCTGCACGCGCGACTCGACATGCGAGAAGCCGCTGTGCGACGGCTCGACCAGATACCGCTTCTCGTTCCAGCTTGGCGGCGAACCGTCGATGCTGAGAAGGTTGTCTTTCGTTCTTCCTTCGCTCTGCCCATTGCCGAACCCATTACTCCCCATCCCGGCAGGCCCTTCTCGCAAGAAGTGGTTGAATAGGTCTATCCGCCACCCATTGCCAGAGGAGGATGCTGCCGAGTCCTCCGAGAACAGGTTGCCCTCTGCGACATAGAGCTTCCGCAAGTGCGGCAACACGACCAGTCGGGTGAGCTCGCTGACGTCTTCGATGACATTGGTTCGAATATCCAGCACTTGAAGCGATAGCAGACGCTCGAGACCACAGAGCGAGGAGATCCGGTTGTTGCGTAGGTTGAGCCTATCAGAAGTGATGCGATAGTCAGCGATCCGATGCGCGCTGTCATCCTCGTATTTAGATAAAACGAGCGAACGCACAGGGTCAAGGCCGGGAGGGACCGGTAGATGGCCAGTACGGAGTCGACCATGTTATCGGACAAGTCCAACGCCCGAAGAGAGGTGAGGTTCACCAAGGCTGCAGAAGATGTGTGTGAGTCCGGAAGAGAGGCGTCCTTCGTGCAAGGCCACGTCATTGAGATACACGTACCGGACGGGACTGCATTCAGAAGGTTCTTCCTCAGGCTCAACGAGTGCAGCCGTTCCAAGCCGACCAGGTCCTCCGCATCTACGGTCATGATGTCATTGTTCTCGACGTCAAGGACCTGCAAGCTGCTGCTCCACTGTCGAAGGTTCCCGCTTGTTTCTGGGGTCAAGAGGAGATCGCCGATGCTGTCGAGCCCGGCGTCTCGCACCTGGATGACGCGGACGTTGTCCCACTCGCGACCGAACAGGAGAATACGTGCATCTATGCCCTGCGTCTCGAGCCTCTGCAAGCTCTTGAAGGCGTGCATGGGGACCATGCGGTCCCCTGGGTACTCGCTGAGTGGGAAGCCTTCGACCTCGCGGTGTTTGCCTTTGCTTAGCGACGAGCTCGACGTGTCCTTCATGACTATGCGCAGGGATGGGAGCAAGTTGAAGGCGGTGTAGATGAGGCGCAGATCCTTTGTGATGTCGTGCTTCCCGTTTGGGGTGCTGGACGTGGCACTGCCGCCCCACCAGCCCGAACCGAAGCTCGAGGCGCCGACGGAAAGGACCGAGGACCACCCTGTCCGGACGCTCCGAGCATCGCTTTGGTCGAGACCGGGACCAGTCGCTCCTCCACCATGCACTGCCGGCGGCCTCCTGCTTCCCTGTGCGGATGCGACCGATGAGAAGGGGACATCGAGGTCACCTACGTCGGCGAACCCGGCCTCTTGGATCTTGAGGAGGCAGTAGTAGAGGTGGTACAGGCTCAGGGTGAGCGTGAGTGGTTTGAGCGGGTTGCTTGTGAGCATGAGCGTGGACGCCCAGCTTGCATCGCGTGTGCGGGCGTCGCGCGAAGTGGCCGAGAGGCGTTCGCTGTTGACGCGGATGTAGCTGGCGAGGGTGGCAATGTAGTGCTCCTCGGAGACGGTCGACGACGACGACGACGACGACGATGAGCCCGAGGCTGTAGCAGTGGACGCAGACGATGCGATCCTATCTCTTGCAGCATGCCCGGGTCTGGCGCCGTTATCGCGCAGGGACATGGACATGGCCGCCACGATGATGTCCCAGTCGGACTCTGGTGACTTGCGCGAACGGCAACGGAAGGGGAAGGGCCTGGCCTGGGCACCCGGTCACAGGCTCACTCACCCGCAAAGCAGAGGGCAAACACTGAAGGACGACCGACAAGATGCCCACCAATCAGCTCATCGTCTTTGACTTTGACTTGTCAGTCTGCAGGCGGACCCGTGCAGCTGCCCAGTCTGTCACCGGCTGACCCGCTTCCATGTCCGCTTCCATGTCCCCAGCTCGTTCGCAGGTGCGCGCCCCGTCGCACGCTGGCTTGCATGGGCACTGCGACAACGACTGATGCAACCCGCTATACGCCTCCAGACAACGACACGGACCGCTATGTGCTAGAAGTCGGTCTCACCGCTCCATGAAACGCCCTCGCTCAAAAAAGTCACGTTCTTGACTTAACGGCACATCGCTTTCTGCACGCAGGTCCTCTCGCCCCGTCTGCGCTTGCGGATGGAGACGCTCAAGAATGAGATGCAGTGGACAGACCTTGTGTGAGGCCGTCGCAAACCCCGGAAGCGGGAGTGCCATGTATCCGACGATTCGACGCGACTGACACCTTTGTGAACGCTCTCAGGGCAGACACGATGCGAGAGCTGCACAAAGCCGGCGGGACCAAAGAGGATGTCATTGGAGCGCTGCAGACACTCCCAGTGGTGCGTCGGGCATGGCATGGGGTCCGAGCATCAGCAACCGCACAGCCTGACAGTCGGAAGAAGTCGACGCACGCCTAATGACACATTCATCAATGTTTTGCGCACATCCACAGCATCCAGCCATGAAGAGGGGTGTGCGCGCTCAGAAAGAGCGCAAGGACATCAACACAACCTTTCTCTGTTTGTCCAACGCCAACTCGGTCTACATCAGGACCATCCTTGAGGTCTGTGCAGACGCGCTAACCTACGCCGAGTGAGCCTGAGGCGGAGACGCTGACTCGGGCCTCTTGATCGAGCTGCAGCACCACGGCATGTCAGACATCTTTGACGAGATCATCACCAACCCGGCCTCCTTCACTGACTCTGGCCTGCTCGAGATCAACCGCCGCGTCCTCGCGACCGCTGAAAAGCAGCACAGCTGCAAAGTCGGCTGCTCAGCCAACATGTGCAAGGGCGAGGAGCTCGAAGCTTTCCTCGAGCGCCGCGGCGGGCGTAGCACCTTTGACCGGATCGCCTACATCGGCGACGGCACCAACGACTTCTGCCCGCTGCTCCGCCTCACCTCAAAAGACCTCGCACTCGTCCGGTTCGACTTCGGCCTCGCCAGGCGGATAGCAAAGGAGGGAGAGAAAGCGGGAATGACTGTGCCTGTGAAGTACTGGGACGGAGCGTGGGAGGTCGAATTGGCATTCCAGGATTTGGTCTAGTTTGTCTCCGGCGTCTGCGCTATATCGCAAGCTAGATCAGGAGTACAGCGGCCTCAACGCGACTCTACGTGCAGGCAACCATCCGGCTTCACACAGGGATCGGGTCGCTGTGCCATTGTCACAGCCTACCGAAGAAACCTGCCGAATCGTGTGAATTCCTCGTCTCCTTCCATCCTGACCAAGTCCTCGTCGCATATGCACATGGTCACAACGATCTCTCCATCATCGCGCTTTGGCAAAAAGTACACGAGACTGGGTACCGGAACCATCAATGTCCTCCTGAAGGCGACAGGCAGGCCTAGCTGCATCCCAAAGTCGAGATGGTAGCATCGCATGTTGGCCCACGAACTGACCATGATGTCCCGTCCCAGGTCTAGACCGTCGTTGGCTGAGACTCGGTTCTTGTCGCTAGCTCGATGTAACAGGGTCGCGAACTCTCTCGTCGTCCGATCAAGGCCCGATGTGACGGGATCAACAGCCGCCCTTAACGAAGATGCAACGGATCCGAGTGTGCGATCGCCCAACTCTCGAAGGCTTTCCTCTGTATAAGCCATGTTGAAGATATATCCCGGATAGGAGGGTGGTATGCCGAGGTATCGTCGGGGATCGATAGCGCGTGCCATGGTGCTTGTGACGGTCTCGGGAAGGCGAGCCAGGCGTGCGCGTGAGAGTGCTCGCCAGACGAGTGCGGTAAGGGCGTCGTCTGTCGAAACAAAGCCTCGGCCGACTTCGCCATTTGCCTTTGCTTTGAGTGCCGCCAGAGCGCCGCCGACAAACAGCACATCCGTCCAGCGAGGTGTCGTGCTTGGCGCTGCCGCTGTGCTTCCCTCGCTCCGTTCGTGCTCTAGACTCGCTCTAGAGTACCGAGAGTCCGGCGAGGGCTGCCAAGCATCATCCAGGAGCGGGACGATTGTGGAACGGGCGAGATTTCCGACTCGAGCCTCTTCCTCCGTGAAGGGCAGTCCCTGGCAGGCCTTGTTGAGAAGGAACGCCACCTGCTCCTGCCCGGTGCCATCCAGTGCCTGGTGATTCCCGACGAGGTTGAGCAAAAGTCCACCTCGGATACGATTGAGTTGGATCTGGAGCACCGGCGAGCGGTCCTCATCAGTGTCGCCAGGCAGGACCTTGATTGGCGAGAGGACTGATTCGGGCAGCATGGTGACTGGAAATTCGCGGGCCTCGAGCTGCTCCATGGCTGGCGCTCCTGGCTCTAGTCGAAGGTCTCTGACAAGCAGCCGAGGTGTTCTTTCCCCGTCCCTGATCTTATACGCGCCGGAGGAGTCGTTGGTGATTCCCTCGCCTACGATGCGGCCAGCGACCCAGGGGAAAGTGTCGGTGAGCCGTCCCAAACCAGCACGGAGGACGGAGATGATCGGCGAGAGATCTGCAGAGTCTTCTAGTCGATAGCAAAACACGAAGGGCGTCGTGACGCCTGCGCCGCTCTGTTGGCCAAAGATCTCGAGAGTCTCGTCCAAGGCTGGCCGAGCCATGACGAGCGAAGTTGTAGATGCGGGGAAGCGGACTGATGTGTAGATGTCAGCGATCATCTACCATATAACCTCCAGCGCTGCATTCACGTTGAGTTGCCGAGAAGCCGTCCTGATCGTAGACCAAAGGATGCAATTCCAGTGCGTATCGAGGGGGCCCGGCAGATACTTGACTCGATAGGTATCCCTGTTCAGTAATGTAGGTTCTGGGTCATCCTCACCTTCTGGAATCCCGCAGGCCTAGGGGCCTGTACGCTCTCTAGAAGTGCTCTTGATGAGGAGAGAGTGATCACACTCGCGTTGCCTGGATGTGAACGGAGAAAGAGTCAAAGGAGTCAGGCGGTCTCCGAGTCACGCCGCACCCATCAGTAAAGGAGTCAAGACGTGCTCCACCGAGTCTGGCCTGTCTACGACCGGCGCGTTCTCGCAATAGCCGAAAGAAGCAGCTCAGATGCCGCTGCCAGGGTCAACCTGTGCAGGATCGAGGAGCTGTAGCCCAATAGCGCGGCGGGCGGATCGCAATCGACCGGATCGCCTGCATTAGCGGCAACAGCAAGGACCTCTAGTTGCTGCTCCGCATTAAACCTTGAGCTTGCGCACTCAGCTGTCTTGACTGTGGCCTCGCCAGGCGGATCGCAAAAGTTGCGGAGAAGTCGGAGGACTAACCTGGGAACGGCGAACGGTGAGACGAAGAGTGGATGATCAGGCTGCCATTCCAGATATCTCGTCTTCTCTTGCCCCAAAGTAGTGCTGGTTCAAAAGCTAGATTACGGGCACAGTGGCCTCAAGACATATCCGTCTGAGAACGACTATGAATACAGCGTGCAGCAAAAGGCCCCAGAAGACCAACGAATCGTGCTACAGCACCTCGTGGATGTCGTGGCTGCCATTGCGTCTCGTGTAGATGATCTCCCGAAGGCTACGCACAGCCTGCTTCACCTGCCGACCGTCCAGCGCTTGGAAACCTAAGCGATACGAAACAGAGCGTCAGGGCCGGTGTGCACGCCTCTCTGGGGGACTGGAGGGCGAACGCACTCTGCACGTGGATAGCTTGACGCGAAAGATGTGCGGCCAGAGCTGTGTCTGGCCGATTCTCGAGCGCGATCTGCTGGACACGGCCCGCAAAGTAGTCGAGCGCCGCCTGATACGAATGTGGCTCCTGCGAGGCAGACGCGATCAGCATTCAGGCTCCGCATATTGTCGCCCCAGCCTCGCCGTCTGACCACCGCTCACTCTGCTGTAGTCGGGGAAGTAGTGCGATAAGGGCTGACTGTTGCGGATCTTCTGCTTTAGCAGATCGCATTTGTTCCTGGCGGTTGGCAGTGTCTCACCGTCAGCACAAGGACGCCCTTTATGTGGCCTGCGCTTCCGGACTCACAGGAGAACGCAGAACTCGACTTTGCGTAACACCTTGTTCCGACACACTTTCGAGAGCTGCTTGAAGGCATCTTGCAGCGCATTCCGCCCGTCTGCTGTCATGGCATCGTAGCTGGAGACGTCGAGCACGAAGATGATGCAGGCGGCTGCAGAAGCCCGGAACCGTGTCAGATCACACCCTCATCTCCAGATTTATGGACGACCGCTCACCATCCTCGAAGAAGTGCGACCAGATCTGCCGGCGCCCGCGGCTTCCGGACACATCGCAAAAGTCAAGATCGAGGCCACGGTATGGACTTATTCTGCACTCCTCAATGCCAACAGTATCGAGCTGGATCTGCAGGATGTCCTGATCTGATGGTTGATAGCCCATCGAGCAGATCCGGCTCTGCGCTTCGATCAGGCTAATAACGCACGCACGGAGACGGCACTCAGCGCAGCGCCGGACAAAATAGTAGCGGCAAGGCAGAAACTGGACTCACTACTGATGCCGTGAGTTCGGTTGGAAGGCGGCAAAGGCGTCACGGAAGAGCCGTCCAAGGTCTCTGCTCATGGCTGCAAAGATGTGCCCTTCGACACCTTCATCCTGTTTCCGGACTGCACGCTCAAGGTTGCCCTTCGTAGCGCCGATGCTGGCGTACCGCTTCGACAAGTCCTTCTCCAGCCGTGCCTCGAGAGCAAGCACCGGAGCGAGCTGCATCCTCCTTCGAGCAGCCTGCTCTGACTCGGAGGTCAAAGCGGCCTCCTTCTCCTGTTGTTGCTTGGCTTGCTCCGCTTCGCGAGCTTCCAGCAACTGCAAACACCTCTTGATGAGATCCAGCATGTCGAGGTAGATTGCTATCCGATATGTTCCTCGCATGTAGCGGATCTCATCCTCCGTGCCATATAGCAGGCGGAGTTGCTTCATTAGGGTTGACTTGCCAGAGTCTGCCGATCCCAGGATGAGAACCCTGTCGCGCCGTGGCTGGACTTCCTCATCTTCAGTCGCCAAGGTCTGATCTGCGAAGCTGGCCGACAACGAGCGCATGTCCGAAACGGAAGCACTGCGGAGATGTGGTAGATCGCTCATCGGGCGCGCTGCTGCAGCACGAGCCAGACGGTCAGTGAGACCTGTGGACCGCCACAGATTCTCTGCTTACCTGCGTAACTGGCAGGCGCGCTGTACGTCGAGACTCCCGATAAGGTGGTTGTCGGCGATGAGGGCCCGCTTTGCAGCTGGACCCACGAGAACGTCGGAGGAGCCAAAGGCGTAAGACCATCATCGAAACCACTATCTTCGGAGGCGACTGTCCCAGCGCGCTTGCGTGATGCGAGTAGCTTTGCGATGCGATTCGGCATGCTGGCTGTCCTGGCGTCAGATTGAGCGGAAGTTGGCCTGATGACGTGAGACTTCGAGATCTGAGCTGTAACGCTGACGCAGTGCAGCCCGATGCCGATCCAAGGTGTCGTGTGAGATGCGTGTTGGCTCTGTGCGGACAGCAAAAAGCGAGACTGACGTCGTGAGAAGCGGTCGACTGGGAGGAAAGCGCAGTCCGAGCGCAGCACGCCGCGAAGCAGCATCCGCAGCGCTCGCGGATGCTTGCGAACCAATGTTTGGCCCAAAGCGGTCGCCGGGTGCACTGGTCGCTCCCGACGGAGGTGTCCAATGTCCGGACGCGCGGAGCGGGAGACACGTGGGCCGCGGAGCGACCAAACAATACTCAGCGTGGCAGTACCCGTGGCGGCGGAGGTCACCAGAGCTCGCGTGGCTGTGCTGCCGAGTCCTGAGGATGCCGCGTGCAGTCTGGACCGATCTGGGCCAATCTCGTCTGGACTAGGAGGTGAGGCAGGCTCGAGCGACACGGAGGTGAGTGACATCTGAGCGGACAATGAGGCGTCGCCGGTAGTTTGTAGGGCAGTCTACTCATACAGGTTACCGGAGTGTCTGATCGTATCGCACCTGCGGTAGCCAGCTTCGAAAGTTAGCACGACAGCCATGCCCAATCTGCTTCAAGTCGCCGTAGCAGAACAGCCCGACATACCCCAAGATTGGCTTTCGTCCGCAGACCTCGCTTTTGCATCTCTTTGCCCTCTTCTCTTTCGCGCTGAACACGCCTGAGCTCCTCGAGCTGGTTGGGCACGTTCCAAGCTGCATCAGCTCTTCACCCCACGGGCGGCCAGACACAAGGCGGACGACGATACGGCGAGCCAGACCAACCTTTGCGTTCGAGAGGTAGCTCTCCTGAGTGACCTTTGGAGCATTACTGCGGGCATTCCTCGAGTGCATCGCCTCGTCTTTGCGGAAGTCGTACGGCTCTCCTGAGTAGGCGAGAAGCGTCTCGCCGTGTGCAATGCTAGCAAGCTTTCGTTCGTGCCCAGGAAGATCGTAGTACTTGACCGGTAGAGTGCATGTATTCCAGTCCTCTACGAAGGTCCGGAACAGCTCCTGCTCCTTCTTCTTGAGCAGGGTCTCGGGGTCTGTCGCGTGCGGGGAATACGGTGGGAACGGTCAGAGCCGCTCGCGATACCTTGACGATATGTTCGGGCCGCGTGACGGGACCCTATGCCCGACTCACTGATCTTGCGCTCCTCGACCAGCCAGGCTGCGAACTCGGTGGACTTTGCACCCATGCTGAGGGAGGACACAGGTAGGTCAGCGCGTAGACCTCGCCATTTGCATCGTGTCGCGGAACGCAGGTCGCAACTCACTCTGACTCGTCGATGATACCATACTTGCCGTACTCGGCAGCACCAGCGCTCTTCTTGGCTTCGCGCTTCGCTTTCTGTTTTGCCCGAAGTGTGACGCAAGATCAGCGAGTCAATCGCGAGGAGGGCTGGCCCGGGCCTCGCTGATATTGGGCAATCAACCGTAGACCGCACCTTCTTCTCCTTGCGCTTGCGGCGTTCGCGCTTCTCTTCTTTACGGCGCTTGCGTTCCTTCTCCTTCTCCTTGTCGCGCTTCGCATCGCGGTCTCTGTCTCGATCCCTGCTCGCACTCCGGCTCCGTGACCGCCTGCGGCTGCTGCTCTGCTTCTTCTTTCGACTCCTCCGCTCGTCGTCACTGTCAGAGTCGGAAGAGCTGCTGCTGCTGTCGCTACTGCTGGCGGTGGAGGAGTGTCTGCGACGACGCCGCGACTTTGAGGAAGGGCTGCGTGATCTCGAGCGCGAGTGTCGTCGACTCTCCCGGTCCTTCCCGCCGACAGAGCCATCTCTGCTGCTCTCGACATCTTTGCCCTTCGCTCGACTGTCCCTCGTCACTGGAGACCGACTGCGACTACGCCCGCGGGACGGTCCTTCCTCCCTTCCGTTGTCGTCCCGACGATGTCTGGACGAGCGTTCGCGACTGCCATCCCTGCGCTCTGTACGGGAGCGGTCATCGCGTCGACGGTCACTGTCACGGTCCCGCTCACGCTCTCGTTCTAGTGATTGATCTCTGGGCATTGCGTCTGAACCTCTGCTGGCAAGAGGGAGAAGAGCGGGTCTGCGAGACGATGTGCGAGAAGTGCGAAATGCATGCATCGAGCGACATCGAGTGACAACAACGAGGAAACACGCTTGGATTGATTCACTAATCCAGGCGCTGCAGGATGTGCACAGGGATCCAACCGATAATTTTTGGGTCCCCCTCCTTCCGGACGAGAGCGTGCTTTTCGTACTGAACCTCGTCCAGCACGTCGAACATGTCTCCTGCTTCGCAAGCCAGGTAAGGATAGCCTTTCAAGCCTGCACTTGATGCACCAAAGTACCGCACGGTCGATGCGCCCAACCATAGAGGCGGCAGCTGGCAGAGTCGTTGACGGAGAGTCAGCCTCAGGGCAAGTAGCGGATGAGCAGGATGGAATCGCTCGTCCTCACAGTTTCTAGCGATGGAGTAGAAGGAGAGGCGGCTGAGGAGGAGGTGCGACCAGAGTACGCCAAAGAGCGCGAGCTAGTAGCAGAAGATGCGCTGACTACGCTTGTCCGATTCTGCTGGACTTCTGCCAGAGCGGCTGAGCCATAGCTTGGCCGTTTGCGCAAGACGGCCTGGGGAAGACTCGGCACCGCTGGTGCTTGCGCGTCCGAGAAAGGGCGAGTGGCACCAGCGGTCGACCGCAAGGACTCGCTGGACCTCTTCTTTGGCGGCTCGCTTAGGTGGCGGGAAAGACTGGGCTTCCGGCTGACGGAGAAACTAGACGAAGACTTGGTGGACGTGGTAGACGGCTCACGTCTCAGCGTCGGCGGGAGAGCATCCCTTCTGCTCCTCTCGACATCGGCGATGAGCTTGTCCGATGCCAGGATCTGCAGCGAGTCAAACTGTTGGATGATCGGGCGATGGACCTGATACCAGGTCGCCGTGATGGCATTGGAATCCTGTCCCAGGGCTCCGAGCTGGCTGCAAGTCTGCGCAGCGTATGCGAGCCATTTCTCGCTCATCACTCGCTGCAAAGCCGTCTGCAACAAGACGAAACGGCCGACAAGCGCCGAGAACTGTCAAGATAGCAGCGTCAGCTGTGGTGCTGCCTCGCATAGCCTGGGCTGGACACCCACGAAGGCTTCGATTCCTCGTATGAAGGCTGGCAGCTCGTCGATGAGCTGGGTGTTCAGAGCGTGGTACGCGGCGGCACTCTCTCGGCCTCCCTTGTCCTGCTTGACTGAAGTTGGAAGTTGACATTCCGCAAGCTTCTGATTGCGCTCTGAGGAGTAGGATGAAGGCAGACCCACTGTGTTGGCGACAGGCTTTATCCGCCAACAGACGAGCTCACTTACTGGCCATGACTGCTCGCGGATTCCTGAACAAGTCAAGAAGTTCCGAGATCTTCGGCGCGATGACTGTTCTGACCTCCACATCGAGATCGTGCCAGGGTCCTTCTATGAGCGACTTGACCACGCTCGAGGCGAAATGGTCAATACCCCTGCTACTCCTGTCCGATTCTGTGCTTTCTCCCGGTAGAGACGCATAGACGCTCTTCCAAACAAGCGAGAGGTGTAGAAGCGCAACGAGAGACGCCCGCACCGACTTTGTCCAGGTCTTGGTGTCCATCAGGAAGTCGTGGATGGCCTTTTGCCGCGCATCGACCGCCGAAGCTAGGACATCGTATGCGGGATCATTCACCGGCGGAGGATCTGTGCGGATCTTTGCAGTGGACTGCCGCCGGAAGCGCTTCGTCATGGACTTGGCCAGACTATTCGAGGAGGCGGAAGGTAGAGGCGATTCACCAGAGACGCTCCGACCGGACTTGTGGCTAGCGCTCGTTCGCCGTGTCGATGAGTGATTGTCGCTGCGTGACCGATTCTTGACGATGCGCCCCACGATCTCCTGCCTTCGCTTGAGCTCGTTGATGCTCTCGGCGACCTTGATGATGCGTTCGCTTACTTCTCTCAGGGCTGAATAGTCCGGATGGTCTGCTGGCGTGCAGCCGAGCAGCTGCTGAATGAAGAGGGGATACTTGAGACAGCGCTGGACCGGCTTGATGAGGAGTGACGGCAGGTCCCATGCGGTGGTCAGACCGGCTGCCAGTTCCTTGCACTCGCTGCTGTAGGTGGCCAGGCTGTCAGACAGAGACTCATAGCGGGCGATAGCTGCATCGAACTTGGAACAATAGACCGAATAGACCTGCTCGATCCGAGGGAGCTGAACAACGCAGGTCTTACCATCAGCAAGCCATGAGGTACGCACTCAATTTCTCAATTCGACTCACCATCGCAAGGAAGGCTGCGCCATATGTGTCGGCGCTTTGCAGATCTCCAGCCTCATCGTATCGGTTCCCCGCCTCTTCTAGCACGTTGATGAAGGTCTCGGTAAACCCCGCAATCTGGTCAATATTTATGAAAATGGTACGGATATCTGACGCGTGCATAGGAGCCATGAGCGCTGACCCAATGGATGTGTTGCGAGAACCCGATTTGCCGATGGTCGGTGACGCGCGACCCAGACTTGACGACAGGCTGATTGTAGAAGGCCGCCCTGCCCCTGACTTTGAAACGTCGAGCTTGTTGACAGTGCTGTTCGAGGAAGCACCCACGGACTGAGACAGGCGTCCCTGCGAGGGCGTACGCGTGCCGGAGCTGCTGGAGCCGCCGAAGGGGTTTGTGAAGCCTTTGAGCGATCTATTGGAGGTTTGCGATGACTGCTTGCGCATAGATGGTGCGACTGCTAGGTGGTGTACTTTGCTCACCGCTGGCTGCGCTCCACTGAGCGACAAGCGCGCAAAGTGCGGTGTGGTACTGCTCGAAGGTGAGTCGCCGGCCTCGCTTGCTCCATCGTTGTCCGTGCTTGCACGATTCCGCAGCATCGTCATGATCTCTGCCAACTCTTTGCCTTGGGCTCTGGCCATCCACACATCGCGCAGAATTGCTACATCCAGAGCAAATGCCTTCTCGGTCTCGACGAGCTCCTCGATGGTCTTGACGCGCTTATGCGCTGCCTTATCGGCTGGAGATAGTGACGCAAGCGCGGCCGTTTCCTGCTCCGTTTCGGCGGCTAGATCGATTCCGGACACTATCGAGTCGGAATCGCTTGCCAACGATCTCGAGCTGAGCGAGCCAGGATAGTGTTCGGATGATGGCGTTGGGGGCAGGCTGTTCTCGTCTAGAGAGGCGGTTTCCTCCGGCGTCATCGGCGTATCTTTCGCGATCCAGGCAAAATCCTCCTGGCTGGCTTTGCTATGCAGTTGCATTAGGTCCTTTTCCGTATCCAGACCAGGCAGTCCGCTTGTAGGGGTTGCCAAGTCGCCATTGTTGATCAGACGAGACGATGCCTGCGAGTCTTGCGAGATTTGCGACGTGTACGAGGCGTGCCGCCCGAGCACTAACGGAGTGGTGCTCGTGCCTAAACCGCCGAGAGGAGATATGGCCGAGGGCCTCTGCTGACACTCACGCGCATACTGGGCACGACCGGCCGAGTATGACTCCCGCATCGTTCCCTCTGTCGAATAGACCGAATACGTAGCCGCAGTGCCTTGATTGGCTACGCTCCCCCGCGGGGTCACGGTGTCGTCCTGTGCGTCACTATCGCCAGCGAGAGCGCTCAGGTCAGGGCTGTCTATCGAGCTGAAGAGGCGTCCTGCTCGGCGCGCTTTCGCGCCTGAAATGTCATTCCTCAGCGTAGACCGCGCTCCGGCATTGCTGTAAGGCGATGGCGGTGATCTTTGTTTCCCGGCATCTGAGTCCGTAGAATCCCCGCTGAGATGGTCAGAGCCGAGGGACCAGCGCGAGCTGAACTCCTCCAGCATGGCCTGCCGGGTGGTGCAGAACGGCCTGTGTCAGCTTCATGTGAAGATCAACATCTCGGGTGTCTGATCCCCGCTTACCTTCGCCTCCGTCGAGCCGAGCGGTCGCGCATGGGTCACAGGGAGCGACCATTCCGGGGTGTTCACATCGCTGCCAGTGCTGCTGCTGATGCTGGCGTACTTAGACCCGCGGTAGACTGTATCACTTCCTTCCCCTTCCCTGTCCCGCATCGCAGCCGTCTCTCGCCCACTGCTCGCTCTGAAATTGGCGAAGACGGGCGTGGTAGGCGAAACGCTCTCTTCTTGCGGCACGGTGCTCAGACGACGACTGGCAGGAGAGCCGCCTGACGCTGAGTCGTGCGCGCTAGACCGATTAGCTAAGGGCATGGTTGAACGAACGGGCGAGCGCGGTATGCTGAGCGTAGGGGAGCCGGACGCTCGGCGCCGCCGCTCAATAGCGGCCAGGAAGTCCCGCTCCATTTGATCCCCGCTTTCATCTCCTGATGTCAGTGCGACCCCGTCGTACTCGAAGGTTGCAGTCGAGGTCGCTCGCGAGGTACGCGTGGCAGATCTGTCTGATCGCCGGCTACCAGCGGATTCTGGTCGAGAACGTAATGATGGCGGGGACACAGGATACATATAGACATGTTGTGTGCTCATCTGTGCGCTGGGTGAGACTCGTGGCGATGTGCGCGGAGACGTCCGCGCAGACGTCCGCGAGGAGCCTGCTGAGTACATGTCGTCTACCGGGGAAGGCGGCGGCAGGGGGCGAGTGCGAGTTCGAGGCGACGTGTTTGGCGAGTGCGCCAATGGAGTTGTCGTGGAAATGGCTGTCGAGCCGGAAGGTAGACTGCGCAGGCTGCTGCTGCTGGGGGACATGGCCCTGCCGTCCGCGACCAATGCGTCCTGCACTGCATTGGCAAAGTACTTCGAAGAGTTCCGTGAGGCGGAGGGGGACGTTCCCGAAGCTCGCGTTGCCACTGTGTTGAGGGACGATGTCGAGGATGCTGTTCTGCGCGTGCGCGGCCGAGCACCGGGAGACAGGCCTGCGCCAGAGGATGTCGAGGCTGTCGCAGGCGGTGTGTTGCCCATTGGTACGATCGATGTCCTCTGCTGCCTGTGCCTGGATGACTGCGAGTGCGTCCGCCGGTGCTCCCTGCGCGGAGAGCTCCACCACTCGTAGTCCGATAACGGTGGCTGAGGCTGCTGCGGCTGTGGGGAAGCCGGAGCAACGGTGACAATGTGCGCATCCTTCGCCGGCAAGGGAGGTGGCGACGCGAGCGACTCGATCTCGTTGTCTGTATTGCCTGCATCACTAAGTGACGCTGAAGGCGAGCGCGGATACGGAGAAGTCGATGCGGAAGCCGAGGCGGAGCGCAGACTGGCATCAAAAGCTGCTGCAGAGGTCGGGGAAGAGGAGAGACCGAGTGGAAGCGGAGGGACTGTGGCAGTCGCAATAGGGACGCCCGAGTTGTAGCGTCTAGGCGACTTGGGTGGAATTGGAAGCGGGGCTGCAAGTGAAGGCGAGGTGGCGAGGAGCAAGAGCACAAGCTTCAGCCCGTCAGCTCCCGAGTGCAGTGGACGTCCGCGTCGACCAGCAGCAGTCCACACAATACGCACTTGCAGTTCTCCGGCTGCTCCCTGTGCTGCTCACGCTCCTCTGGCTGTCTTGCCGGTGATGCTGGGGCAGTCGTGCCGCTTGGGTCGGACGCATCGGACTCTCGCCTCCTCCTCCTGGTCCAGCAGCAGCAGCAGCAGCAGCTTCCTCCACATCATTCGCAGCTGTCTGCAATCCGGGAGATGACGCGCTGCTCCCTGCCGACAGGAACGGTTCGCTCTCCTCTCCCGCACTGTCCATCCTGCTACAGCTTCGAGCGCGTCCCGGGAGCTTGCCCGCACCCCTAACGCCCGGAAGAGCTCGTCTTCGATGTGTGCTTTGACTATGGCAGCAAGCCTTGTGCGGTGCGAAAGGTACGCTGACCGTGTGTCGGTGGGCGCGGTAATGTATTATAGCAGTGTAGAGAGTCAATGGAAGGAGAGCTGCAGCAGCGCTGACGGGACTCTGGCTCGTGCCCGGCGCGTTGGAGACACTCGGGGCTTTTCCTCCTTTCGCCAGCTCAAATCTCAAACGCATATGGAAGGAACAGGGCTATGACGCGCTCTTCGAAGGCACAACAGACTGGCGCTCAGGCGTCGTGCGGGATCCTCCGGCTAGATGCGGCCTGGCCCTCCATCCGGTCAACCCAGGTCGTCAGGCGTATGCCATCTCGTCCCGAACGCGAAGGGCGGTGCGGGCGTTCGACACGGATGCCAACGTCATTGTGCCGGCTGAGAAGGCCGCTGATACGTCGGCAAGATACACGGACGAGGTCAGCTCAGCGGATAGCCATTCCCTTCCCGCTGACTGGCCGGGCAACATCTTGCGCAGGCCGGAGTCTTGAGGACATCCGCCCAAAGGCACTTACCCATGACCCACTCCAGCGCGAGCACGGCGGTATACAGCCGGCAGGTCAAGGCTGCTTTGTCGGAGCACGCATTGCCGAGTGCAGCTGCTCTCGTGAGTAGGATTGCCCTGTTCAAGTAGCGACGCCTGGACATGTCAGGAACTCTGCGCTCCAAGTTTCGATGCCGCCTTCAAGAACAGAAGAAGGCACGGAGATACTCACGCAATCAGCTCAACTACGCTGGTTCCGAAGAGTGTTGTCGGAGTCGCCGTATCCACCGCTCCGAGGAACGAAGAGCGCCTGTGCAGGACCGGCAGGACAATGCCCAATACCGTGCCCCATACGCCGGTCAGGAGAGCAAACGTGACCGCGCTTCTGACAGTACCAGATGGGTAGTGAGCTCCGTAGAGGTTGATCAGATCGGCAGAGACGACCAGCTGGGCGAACGAGACAATGCCGCAAGCGATGAGGGCGCTCTATCGTCGTAGGCGTGCACGTCAGTTCGCAGTGACGGGCTGAGCATAGTATACCCTGTGCAAGGCATACCGTTGTAGCCATCTTGAGAACGCGCAGACGTGCGATTTTGTTCAAGGCCGAGTACTATTGTATCGTAAACAGCGTCATCAGGAGGAATGGACCCTGCGCATCGCGGCAGGGCGCTCTTCGTGTGTAGCAGTAATCCTTTGTATAGCGTCCCGTGCTGCGTGTTCTCGCTTTGGGCTTCAGCGCATTTGGTGTGCATCTCTCGTCGGAAGCCAGCCGCGTCGCAGTGCGAGCTCGATTTCGAAGCTTTCCGACCCTACATGTTGGCGTGCGTCCTACACAGAGCTTAGATCTAGTTTTGAGGGAGAAGATCACGATGCCGTCGAAACCTCTGCCGAAAGTTTTCGTCGTACGACATGGCCAGACCGAGTGGTGCGCTTATCCAATCGCTTGAGACTCCTCTACGAGTAATCTGCCAGCTCAGCACGAGTTCTTCTTCCATCTTTTTGACATCGCTGTGTGTCCGCTCGATGCGCGTACCTTCTGACGGTCATAGGAGCTTGAACGGTGCGGTCTGATATGTGCAAGAGCATACGCGCTGGACCTTCTGACGTTCTTCTCCAACACGCCCCTTTCTCTAGGCCGACACGTATGCATCCGACATAACGCTCATGGTCTTCGTCTGATCATCGTATTCGTCGAATAAAACTGACCTCCTTCTGACATCTCTGCGCGATAGACCGGGACCACTGACATTCCTTTGACGGCAAAGGGCGAAGAACTGATCCGTTCCCTTGGCGAGCGCGTCGTCGGGCCCGGCAGTGAGGCGCTGCGCATCGCGCCTCGTTGCGCTTTTACAGCTGACTCACATATTCGAGCAGAGATACTCGATCCAAGAACGCTGTCGCACGTACTTGTGAGCCCGAGGACTCGAGCACAGCACACTTACGACCTGCTGTTTGCGGGCGTGCCGGAAAGCCAGCGTCCGTCGAACAAGGTCACCGACGAACGAGTGCGCGAGTGGACGTATGGCGACTTCGAGGGCGCGCTTGCGAAAGACGTCAACGCGGAGCGAGCGTTAAGAGGAGAGAAGAAGTGGGACATCGTAGGTGACAACGCAGTTGCGGACACCACACTTGGCTGACACGATCCTTGCAAACAGTGGACGGAAGGCTGCACAAACGGCGAAAGTGCACAGGAGATGAGCGACAGGGCGGACGAGGTCGTCAACTACGTCAAGCAGATACATTGCGACTACGTGGAGTCTGAGGGCAGAGATGAGTCGACACCAGGGAATGTTCTGATCATCACACATGGGCATTTCTCCAGAGTACGTCGGGATCATTGACGGGCGCTCGGGCTTCGTGTACTATCAGGCTGACATCGCGCCCTTTGCAGGTTTTCGTCGCACGCTGGCTCGGCCTTCCATTGCAACAGGGACAACTCTTCACTGTAGACGTGGGCGGAGTGAGCGGCTTCTCCCAGCATCACTCGGCTCGGAGGCGAGCGAGCTGATGCCGGTCGTTTGCTCATACAGGTCTCTGTTGGGCAATACTACCACACCCTGGAACGGCCATGCATCGGCGCCCTCAACGCAGGCGCTTTCTGAGCTGTTCAGAGAGTACAGCGAGAGAAGTGTCCTGCGTCCTGCATGTTTTGTCATCTACCTTGTGTCTTGTCGGGCTCGCTGACACGACTCGGAGCTTGCTTGCATCGGAGACTGCACCGAGCTCTGCCGAAATCGTTTTTGTCAGCCGCCCAGCAGGTCGAGTGGCGCTGGCATCAGTCTCAAGCTCGAGCAGGCGGGATTCCCCTCTCTCTTTTCCTGCAGAGCACTTACACGCACTCACATACACACACCACAGCTGGCTCATCTGCGAGTCGCTCATTGTCGCCTTGCCAAGCATCCGCTTCATCGCTCAGCGAGCTCTGTACCACAGCTCTCGCTCCTGCTCTGCAGCTGCCCGCCCGCCGGCTGAGCAGCTTTACCGACCTCGCCCAAGCATGGCAGTCACAGGAAGCGGGTCTACAACGCCCGAGGCACAGGAGAAGAGAACAGTAGAGATCAAGCTTGAGATCACAAGCGACAACATCTGCCCCTTCTGCTACCTTGGTGCGTGCTCGCTCAGCTGCAAGTAGCAGACGCCCTCTGCTCCTCAGTCCCGACAAGCTGACAAAGGAACGTCTCGACATTGCTCACAGGCTACAAGAAGATCCTAGCAGCCACAGAGCAGGCAAAGAAGGATGGCCTGCCTGTTTCCTTCTCGTGAGCTCGCCTTTGCTGCGTCTGGACTTCACGTTCTGTCGTAGGGGACCATGCTGACTCACCTGCATGAAACTCGCCGTGTTCCTTGCGTGCATGCAGCATCCAATTCAAGCCGTTCCTGCTTGATCCTACACTACCTGTAGACGAGCCTGTCAGCAAGTTGTGAGTGGACGTGGCCCCGATCTGCCGCTTCGCTCTATAGCATCCGCTGACCGCTCTCATCACCTCACCCTCATCCAGAGAACGGTATCGAGCCAAGTTCGGCGACAAGGTCGACGCCATCACTGCGGGCATGACGGAGCGCGGCAAGCCGTGGGGCATCAACTTTAGCTACGGCGGTACCATCCGGAATACCTACCACTCCCACCGGCTGGTAGAGAAGGCGTGGGAGGAAGGTGGGGAGCCCATGCAGCGGCAACTCATCGAGCTGCTCTTCAAGGGATACTTTGAGGAGGAGAAAGACATTGGAGACCCAGCCTGGCTTGCTGAAATGGCAGTCGAGGCAGACGTGTTCGAGAGCGAGCAGGAGGTGACAGACTTCCTCAACTCGGACGAGCTCAAGAAGGAGACGTGTGCCGAAATCCGGCATGCACAGAGTCTTGGCATCTCCGGCGTCCCTTTTACCGTCATTAACGGCAAGTACGCCGTTTCTGGAGCACAAGAACCGCAAGCTTTCGTCGACATCTTCAAAAAGATTGCCTGCGGCGAATGCCCTTGTAAGAAGGCGTAGGCTCGGGAGGCTGCCGTCCATGCACACATCATCTTCCATGGAGGTGCCGAGCTGCATCAAATACGAAAAGCGTCATCGGGTGCTTACCTGCCTGACGACGAACGTACGCTACATGAATCCCTGGAGGAACGTCTCCCACCATCCGATCCATTCGATCTCCGCCCTGCTCTATGCTGCATATAACTGCTACGCTCCCACCCTCATGTACAGACACATCATACCTACCTGTCGTTGCCCACAGTAGCGGGCCTTTCGGCCGTAATCGCGTGTCAAAATCAATAGCGCAAGCTATCACTCACGATTCTTCTGTGCCTCGCTACTCACTCACTCACTGAGCAGGGTCTAACTATCTCCGCAGAGGTTTGGTCGCTTGTGCGAGTCAGACAATCACATCTCTTGGTCAAGCCATGCAAGACTGCCGTTTCTTCCATTCATTATTCACAGAGACTTTGTACAGCCATGATACACTGAACTCCCTATTCAACATATCGAAAAGCCCCAACGCATTAACAATTCTGTTGAATCCCACCCACGGCGCGTCCGCCTCGCACTCAGATGTGCTCCGCCGTGCCCTTATTCTTCTCGTGCATATCACCATGCCCGTTGGCGTAGTTATCCGACACCTTGTGGCCGATCAGTGTGTTCTCCGGACCGTACTTGGCAATGTGTCGGGATGCCAAAGCGGCCAGCACGAAGCTGAGGAGCGTTGTGCCGAAGCAAAGCCAAACAACAATGACTGCGGCGGGGAGATGGGACCGCCGGTCAATCAAGAACTACCAACGCAATCACCGACATGTCACAAGCACGCTACTCACGAGCAGGGAAGACGATGGAGTCCCGGTATGCGAGCGACTTGCCAGAGGCGGCGATGAGTTGCGCAATAATGGAGGAGGGAAGGCCGGGTGCGCTGACACCTGCGCTTCTCGGCACAATGATGACAGTTGCCGCGATGGCTGCACCGAGAATGAAAAGCGCCATGATGAGCATGCAGATCTCCTTGACCATGATGGACTTCTTGGTCTCTTCGCGGTGCCATTTGAGCGTGACAGCGGTTGAGAGTGCGGCCTGTAAGGGGAAGGAGAAGCGAGGGAAAGAGAAGAGCAGAAGAGCAAGAGAAACAGCGGGGGGCAACATCAGTACCTCAATTCGCTGGATGCCCTCGATTGTACCGTACGGCGCAGATGGCTCACCGTGTACAGAGACGCAACACCCGTCGCGGTCGTCATAATAGCTGAAGCTGCGACGACGTCTGTCGCGTGAATGACAGCGCCAGGGATCTGCGCTGCGAGCGTGCCACGGTCATGGTTCAGGTTGACGAGGGCTGTGTTGGTCACGGTCACGAGACGAGGTCAGACTGAGGCGCCACAAGACTGCCCAAAAAGGCATCTGCCCACATCGCGCAGAGAGACCCGTTGCAGTGATTGCAAGCGCGCCATTCAGGTTGAAGGCGATCAGGCGAGGCCACTTGAGGTATGCGTGGTGGTCTTGGGACATGACTGTGTACTGTCTCGGTGGCGGGGTACAGGTGCAGGAGCGACCCGGGTCTGATGCAGTACGCGTAAAGACGTCGAGGACTGGTTGATGTGGATAGGAGACTGCGTAAGAGAAGAAGCACGAAGCAGGGGAGATTGTCGAGGGAGGAGAAGGGAGACAAGGGGGCTCCGCAATTTCATGCGTCGAGGCTCTGCGTTCCTGTCCAATCTGTCTCCAGGCCTTTTCAAAATGGCGCCGGGCGCGCGTGCACCCGCGACCCCCGCCCTCCGCCACTCCAATTTCCGGGTCGGGGAAGCACCCGAAAAGCCGGAGCTCCACTAAAAATGGCCGGAGCAATGCCGGAGCAAGCGTTTCGATTTCAGGGGCTGTTCCTCGAGACTCTCTCGTTGGCCCTACAGCTGGTGAGCAGGTCGCCGATGTCGATGCCTTCAAGAGCGCTCGCTTGATAGCATCTGCTATGTAACGCCAGGCCAATGCGAACCCTTCATTTGCTCCTGCCGTCCAGGGTCTGCTGAGGGTTTTTGACTGGATTCGTTTGCTATGTCATCTGAATGGAACGCTGACGATGGGCTGATTACAATCGAATCGAGCTACGAGCGAGAAGCTACGCAACGAGCTTGACAGCGATGCCCAGCTCCTCGAGGGCGGTTTCCAGGCTCTCCTGCTGACTGCCCTCGTAGAGCTCCATCTCGTCAATGATCGGCCTGCCCAATGCGCGTTCGAATGAGATCTGGTCCGGGCCGCAGCTGATGGAAGGTGGCACAGGCCCTCCGCTTCCTTCAGCTGGGGTGAGATTGCTGGCGAAGATTCCGGCTGCTGAAGCTGGCAGGAAATCCTCGTATAGTAAAGGCTCGAACTCGACGGCTCCGCTCGAAACAAGCTCGTCGAGCGTCAATTCATCTGCGCCTTTGTGGGCGAGAGCTGATGCAGCTGCTCGGCTTCCGGCCTTGTAGCGAAAGAACCCCAGCTCCTGCTTGCGTATCTCCTCGTACGCGTCCGGGAACGTGGCAAAGTAGTGCTGAAGGTGTCGCTCGTTCTGCAGATTCAGGTTCAGCGCCTTGCTATGAGCAGGAGAGCCTGCTAGCTCGACCGGCAAAGTTCGCTTCGCTTCTTGCAGACATCGCGTGTACAGGTTCCGCCCTTTGCGGATGGCGCCAAGGATAAGATTCAGCCACCTGTGCTCTGCCCAACATCCCACCCCCCTCTCTCACCTTTGTCCGTCAGAGCGAGGCTCCGCTGCTCGATCTCACCGAAGCGAGCCTGGTGGTGCCCGCGAACGTATCCTCCCGTCGCTTGGTCGAGGAACTCGATGGACTCGGACAGAGCGAGAAAAGAGGTCTGTCGCAGGAGGATGGGGCAGGCTAGTGGCGGTGGGCCCTCTATCATGGCTTTTGGCGGAATATTGCGCTCTGCCATGCCACGCTGGACAGCTTCAATATCTAAAGTGCGAGGGGTGAGATGGTTGATGTGGCCTGCGGCGTCTCAAGCTTGCGTTAGTAGTCACCAGCTGGAGACGACCTGATATGGTAGCTCAAGAACCACGTACAGCTCTGGAAGCCGCAGATGTCCGCTGCGAGCTTGTGTGCTGACGAGAGGCGATCATACTCGTCTTTCGTGAGTAGGGATCGAGAATGCCAGCGGAAGGTGTGGAGGACCGCCTGGACGAAGCTGGCTGCCTCTTCGGCCAACAGGCGGCCGTCATCGGCTTCTGCCTTGTCGAGCATGCGTAGAGCCTCTTCCGAGAAGATCTGGCGCCTTTTCAGACATTCGAGCGCAAGCTCTCTGGTCGAGGTGTCCGATATCAGGTCGGGCCGCAGTAGCGAGGTAAAGATGCGGAAAGGATTTCGATCCAGAGACTCTTGCTGTGTTGGCCTGAAGGCAGTAGCATGGACAGGGAGACCAGAGGTGGAAAGATCGTAGTAGCCGACCGGCTCCATCCCAAAAAGGCGAAAGATGCGGGCCAGCGTACGGAGCTCCTCGGGCTTGCCGACGCGAATGGCGCCATGTCTCTCTAGCCCTAGACGCTCTATGAGGCGAAAGCGAGGAGGAGAGGGACGAGCCGGGCAAGTGAGGTGGTCAGACGCGTTTCTGGTGGCTGCCGGAATACGCGACCCACCGAGCTCGCTCCGCTGCTCCAGACTGGCGCGCAGAGCAGGATCCTTGCGCATAGTATCCTCGTTAACATCGCGTACAAGCCTTAGGAGCTCGCTGTAGAGAGGAACTTCCTTCTGGTACATCTCGGACATTGCCGCACTGAACAGGGTCCTCAGGTCGTCCGGGTGGGCGTACGCGGTGAAGGGCGACATGACCATCGAGACGGGCTGACAGCGATGCAGTCGAATAGAGAGAGAGTACGGTCCTGGCAGGTGCGCGCAGAGCTCTGCTTTCCAGACGTACGCTTGGTCTCCTATCAGAAGGTCAGCAGACCCCTGCGCCGCCACCCCCTCCTTATCACAGCCAGCGCACGTGACCTTTTTCAGGCACCGGCTCCAGTGGAGAGCCGCATGCACGCGACACCGCGAGGAGGCCCCTGCCTTTGCCAATAGCACGGCTCTGCTTTACAGTCGTATCTTAACTGCTGCATAACAGATCGTACAAGATAAACGGGCCTTCGTGGCTTGTCATAACACGTCAATCCGGATCCTGCATCCGCGACGTTGGCAGTCATCGTCCTCCCCCACGTCGTCGACCGCCCTGCCGCCCACCTCGAGGCGCGAACTCGTACGCATTGGCTGCATACGCCTGTCCTACTTGTGCGACATCATTCTCCAACCATGCGCTGCGAACACCCGGCGGATTTGGCGGTTCGTAGGCGATGTCGGGATGCCCAGCACGAATTGCTTCCCTCTCCCGGTGTAGGGCAACACGCATATCGAACGCCACGTCCGCCGCATTGCGAGTGAGTCCAAGCGCTGCGGCGGATGCTTCCTGCTCTGCTTGAATGCGCTGGAGGCGGCGCGCATTATCAGTCGCGATTTGCTGGAGCTGGGCCCGGATGTGTGCGAGCTCATCTTCTGGTCGAAGCCCGACTGGAATGGCATGCTGATGCGGTGGAGCTGCGGTACCAGCGGTCGAGTTGTCACTTCCGGGTGTGGAAGTAGACGGAGCGCCGGCGGACCTCCCGAGCGGCCGCAGCGAGGGTGGGGGTGTGCGGCTTCTCGCCGTCCCTGGCCCCGTCTCGGCGAGCGAGCGGGCAATAGCTTCTGCGAGCATGTCCTGATACTCAAGGTCCTCTTGTCCAAAGCCGTCGAGATCGCCCTGCTCAAGCGAAGGGATGGGTGCATCTCCTTCCTCTTCCGCTCGAAGCGGGCCAGTCGGAGGCAGCCTCGTACCGAACGCCGCAGCCCATCTCTGGCGAGCTGCTTCCACCTCCATCTCATCATCGTCATCGTCATCCTCCCACTCATCATCCTCCTCGTCGTCCCAGTCATCGCTATACCCGTCCTCATCGTCTTCATCCTCGTCGAAGTCATCGTCGTCGTCGTCGCCCGGCCAGTAGTGGAAAGGTCGCTCGCCGTCGCCTAGCCCGTAGTACTCGCGCAGCCGTCGCTCTAGGAGCCTTTGCTCGCGGCGCCGCCGACCAGCTCGAACGTGGTCAGCAATGCCGTGGTTGAAGGAGTGGGGTGTGCCGTCCGGTCTCAGATGAGCGTAGAAGCAGTCGCTTCCAAAGGGGCAGAACGGCGCTGCCGAGTCTACCCGCATGGACTGCTCGAAGTTCCGGCATGGAATGCGGGCGAGACGGGCCTTGTACGATGCAATGAAGCCGGCTTTGGCGGGTGAGCCGTGCGGGATCCAGGCGTCGGACGGCGTGACGTAGTTGCTCATGGCTCGACAGGCGGGACATCGCTTGAGCACATCACCCTCGATCTGTTCAACCGTCTTTCCCCTGCGGATCGAAAGAGCAATCAGCTCTCAGCGTCTCGATTGCGACACTTCCAATCGCAAACTCACTTTTCCGTTCGCCAGTCCATAATGCACTTCAAGCAGAAGATGTGGTTGCACGCCTCTGTACGGTCGGACGCAGAGTCGTTGGTGTTGCCGTCTCCGCAGGGTCAGGTGGTGTTAGACTCACCTAGCAAGCCGAACTTGAATGGCGGCTCGAAGCAGATGTTGCAGGTGCCCACATCGTCCTCCTCTATCGCGGGTGCAGGTAGGTACGAGGTGGAAGCGACGGGAGAGGCCATCACGGCATCGCTGGCGGAGGACGGGCGTGCTGCCGAGGGGACAAAGGCCGGAGCTCCAGCCTGCAATGCCGTGGGTGGCGCTTCGTGCTTGAACCAGCACTGTAGGACGTCATCCATAATGCGCACTCGCCCGTCAGTCAACCCCTTTTGCAAAGCGCTGGCCGTCTGTCGTGGATGGCGACGGTAGAAGCGCACCGGGCACTCACCTCGTCACCATGCCGACACAGACCTGACCGCGAGTTCGTCAGCTTGGGCGTAGGAGATAGTGACGTCCAGTACAACGAGACGCACCACGAGTGTAGAATCTGCAGGGTACCTCCGACTTGGCAAGGCTGCGCCCGGGCCTGCTGAGCTCGGCTGTCGTTGCCATGTCGCTGTCGGACGCGTGTATCGACGGCCCGCCCCTCCGATACTCCTGCTCGCTGCTTGCTGCTCGCTGCAAGGGCGCCGCGCTACGAGCTTGCGCGCATGTCCACAGTTCGCAGTGCGCCAGTGTCCAGTGAGACGACCCGGCGGAGTCGGTCAGGAGGAGACCGCCTCCCAGTCGGATCCCGTGCACGCAGGCGGTCGGTGGCAAACGGTGTGGACTGGCAGTGGGGGGACCTGCAGAACGCGGACAGGAGGAATCCCCGGTGTGGACTAAGCGTACTATTGCACCTGCAGATGGTCACGTATGAGCCGCACAATCTAGACTTTCCCTGATATGCGTTGTGGATGGATCCTCGGCGCATTCTTCACGTCCGACTGTTCCCACTGCCAAATTTCAGTCTCGAGGAGCGTCAGGACCCCGTCTTCTGCACCTTGGACGCCTACTCCTATACACACCACACACACGTACACCCACGAGAAGGAGCCACGGCGGGAAGCGTAAGACGTCCCGTGCAAGGCTGTGATGCTTGCTCATAGCACTCGATATCACAATGCCTCCGAAAGCGTCAACGTCAGCACCCTCCTCGTCCAAAGCGACGGGCAGCGGTAGCACGGGCAAGGTGGCTGCAGCCTCTTCCACCAAGGGCAAAGCAGCCACGAGCGGCAGCAGCACAAGCGGCAATGCCAAAGCGAGCTCGAGCACATCCAAGAAGCCAGCTGCATCGACGTCCAAAGCTGCTGCTGCTAATGGAGCAAGCGGCAGTGGGAGCGGCTCTCCCGCTGGGAGCGTCAGAATGACCAGCTTGGAGCATCGGATACACCAGCACGCCCTTGCTGCCAACAAGCAGGTCAGTGGGCGCATCCGCAGTGGCAGCTCTTCCGTCGACCCTGGCTGCTCTCTTGCTGTACCGCGCACGGAGGTGCTGATGCGCGACTCCCACTTTTCGCACGCTTCTTGTCGCGACGGTCTTCCGTGTCATTTGGCCAACTCCAACGCATCCCTGCATGCCTGCTTCCCGCATTGTGACCGGCTTCACATCACTCTCGCACGCCGCCCCTGCTGCCCTCGCAGACGCTGACTTACGCAGAGCTGCAAGCCATCGAGGGTGTCCCAGAAGATGGAGATGCGCTCACCGAGATCATCAACAAGATGCTGCGGAAGGTATGCACGGGCAGTCAAGTCAGCGCCCTAGTCCAACGCCGCTGATCTGCCCCGAGGGAATCGAATCGTAGCACCTGCTCAAAGTTCAAAAGACGCCCAGGGGCGAGTCTGTCTTTGTGGCGCAGTCCATGGCGCAAGCAAGAGAGTCAGTCTCGGCTGCAGGCATACGCGCGTTACGGACTAATGCTGATGCAACGACTGTACATCGACGCAACATTCGGACCCCGCCCTCCGACATGTCAGATACGGAGCCATGGACCCGCATGACAAACTCTGTTTGGACTGCATCACATCAGGGGGCAATCAGGGTTCGTAGCCTTTAGTACGACAGTTGAGCACAAGTCAAGATCTCGTTTACGACACCACGCCTTCCCCGTTCGTCTTGCAGGAATGTGGACGAGAACCCTCAAGGCGAGGACAAACCTGCATCAGAACCTCATGGCGAAAGCGCTCAAGAACCTCGAGCAGAGGAAGCTCATCAAGCAGGTCAAGAGCGTGAAGGTGCATAGCCTCTCCAGGATAGACGACTGCGCCTCTGCAACATACTGAAGACCGCCAATGCTTTCCCGTCATTGCACGCGTTCGCATTCGGTCATTTAGTACCCTACGCGCAAGATCTACATGAACTCCAATGTGATACCTTCGATCGATCTGACGGGAGGACCCTGGTACTCGAAAGATGGCGCGCTCGACATCGAATTCATCGACGCCTTGCATCGGGCCTGCAAGAATTACATCAAGTCCAAGGTGACTTCTGCCCTCACCCGGCCAGATCCGGCGCGATTGATCAAAGCAAACCAAGTCTAAGCATGAGGGCCGCTCTTCTCTTCCACCTTGATGACAGTCCTTCCCTGACGGCAAGCCGAACCTACAATGGCCGCGGTCTCATGACCCATATCTGCCAACGGCCAACGATGTCCTCGAGTTCTTGACGGTTAAGCAAGTCATCCGCGATGTCGAACTGGCGGTCGAGCACATTGAGCTCATCCTGAATGCGCTTGTGTACGACGGCGAAATTGAGCGAATCTGGTGTCGGCGATACGATGCCGATGGACGCGAGTATGCAATCGACCCGGCTCCTGCCGGGTTGGCGGACAGCAATGGCGCAGGTACAAAGCGGAAGAAAGGCGGGCAGGGCGGAGGAAGCAAGAAGAAGAAGCGCAGGGGTGACTCGGCCGACATTGATGTGGACTCGGACGATACCGGGGCGGGCTCCAGCAGTGGGAGCGGCGGAGACGAAGACGAAGAAGACGCCTACTCGGAACCTGACTTCGACTATCAGCTGCCGCCTGCGCTGAACGGCAAAGGCCGCAAGAACGGATTCCGCGACGAGCCGGCAGAAAAGCCGCATCCTCGCCCTGGCCCAGCGGGAAACGCCTGGTACTGGGTGTACAAGACACGACTGACGGGCATCTCGAACGGAAGCTCCAAGGACCCGGCGACGGGCGAGACGGTCTACCACTTTCCCGACCCCTTCGACCTGGGGTACACGCAGTCGCCCTGTGGGATCTGCCCAGTCGCGTCGTTCTGCAACAACAAAGGCACACCGCGCGTTCTGCCGCTGCCTGGCGAGAAGGACCTGACGAACGACGGCGAGACGGGGTGGGAAGAGTGGCGCACGTCGAGCTCAGTCTCGCAGCGCGTCCAGATCAAGGACGTCCCCGGCAAGTCCAAGGGCAAATTCAATCCAAATGCAAACAGGTCCGATCCCAAGGAGCGGATGAAGGCTCTCCTGAAGATGAAGGTGCCCGCGGGTGGAGGAGAGTTTGAGGACGCGGACGGAAAGTGGAAGGGAGGCGGCAAAGTCGGAGGCAAGGTCATTGCGCCCGTCAATCCTTCCAACTGTGAGTAAAGGCCTGGTCTCGCCCTTCACTCGCAGACTTGCTGACGCTGGCGGAACTGTGGCAATGAACGCGCAGGCCTCTACTACTCCAGCTGGTTCGGCGAAGAGATTGACTGGTAACAATCGGACAGCAGTCAGTACCCTCGATCTTGTGCGTGCAGTGCCGAGCGAGGCGCACGCACACTACGACGCAAAGAGCAGTAACTCATCTCGTGCAGAGCATAGCAACGATCTACATCCTTCATTCGCCTCGAGCGCACACTATACCCCGACGTTACCACCCTGCGAGTGCACCCCACGAACTGCCACTGATTAGCCTGGCACGCTTGTATCGTCTGAAAACGGGCAGCCACGGCTTGTAATGTAGTTGTTTTTGTTGGCACAGGCTGTCTAGCAATGCTTGAAAGGTCATTCACCTCCTCCAGCTCGTCGCGCTTCCAGGGCACGGCGAGGCGCTTCTGCACGGCCGAATTAACCCCGCGCGTGGTTGGCGTGGACGGCAGCGAGCTCCGAGACGCTCGAGCTCGAGCTCACTCTGTCTCGTGCGCGAGTCTTAGATACACTCCGAATCAATCAATCTCGCATAGCCTCTCAAATAGCTGCATCGTCCCGGCGACAGCATGTCGACGTGGTAGATTGCCTCATCATTGCTCTTCAATCCATACCAAGCTCAAGCTCGGCGGTCCCAAAAGGGGACGGGGGGGGGCGACATCGCGACTGCCAGTGCGACCCTTGTGGTTGCTGAGAGAGACAAAGGAGCAGCAGACGCAAGACCAGGGAGCAGCAAGCGAAGGTAGCACATTCAGTGTAGACCAGTCGTCTGCGGCCGCTCACTCTACGCCTGTCTGGTGCGGGAGCAGCATCAGCATCAGCGGCTAGGAAACCGCAGGGGATCCGACCGGGGCTCACATAGAGGCATCCGGACGAGACCCAACAGGGCAGAAGATAGCGAAAGCCCTTGGAAGGAGCAGGACGTGTCTCGACTGGCCATAGTGGCCCGCTCTGGCAGAGCTGCTGGCCGCGCAATGGTTCTCGCCACAGGAGCATCCGTGACCTCCTCGCGAGGGGGGGACGTGCGCGATGCGATTGCACAGTCGCAGCAGCAGCAGCAGCATCAGCAGCAGGACGGTCATGCTGCGAATGGCAGCGGTAGCGCATATCAAATGGAAGGTGATGGCGAGGTGCAGCAGTCTGAGCAAGACGACGAGGTGGCGCTCTTCTTTGTCGAGGCAGTCTACCCTTACCGAGGCCAGGAGGCCAACCACCTCAACTTCGACAAGCGCGACCTCATCGAGGTTTGGGGACAGGATGCCACGGGCTGGTGGGACGGCTTCCTCGTGCAGAGTACGCTGGACGATCACCGTGGCAAGCGAGGCTGGTTTCCCTCGAGTAAGTCGTACATGCAGCCGTGTGGAGCACGAGACCCCCGTCACAACGCGGTTGGCAGGAGCAACCCTCGTCGCCGTGAAGGCTGCATATACTGACGAGTGCTTGGAATGTCGTTCGCCTGCAGACTACGTCAAGCGCCTGCCAGACGATGCTGGAGAGTCTATCCGCCGCATGCTCGAAGCCCAGCAGGCCACGGCAGCGACGACAACCTCGACAGCGAACGCTGCCGACTTCCAGAGCAGCCACAGTAGCCCTTCTGCGAATCTTAACGGCCACCACTACGCCACCGAGGAGACGACTGCCAACATCGACTCTTTGCTCGGCGTTAGCGAGAGCAGCGTGCTTTCTGGTGCAAGCTTGGACATGCTGCTTGGGCGGAGAGGGGGCAACTTTGACCCTACCGACCTCGATAGCGTCTTGCGTGGGAGCCGGAGTAGCGGGAGCGGAAGCCTCAGTGGCAGCAAGCGGGACATGGCAGACCGCACAGTCGTGCTAACGCCTGCAACGGATGCAAGGGAGGCGGATCTCGACCTGACCTCCTTCTCTGCGGGGGATGGAGACATCTTCAGCGAGATTGCAGCGGCCGCTGCTGCTGACCATCGCTTCAGCAGTCTGAGCATGAGCAGCAGCGAAAACGGCAACAGCCAAGAGAACCACTCGCCTCCGCACGATGCAGCAGCTGCAGGTAGTCTCTTGCCGCCGGTGGAGATTGCGGATGGGCGGAGGGAGACAGGTGCCATGTCGTCGACTGCAACAGCGAATGGATCAATCGACCCCGACTGGATACCAAAAGTCTCGCCGACGGGTAGAGTCTATTATTACAACACCCGCACAGGACGTACCGCCTTCGAGCTACCCTCGCCAACGGATGCGAGCGGCCTTGTCAGCGGGAGCGCTGAAGGGAGAACGCATGGGCGGAGTGACTCTGGGACGGCAGGAAGCGATGGTGGCAGCGCTCCACATACGGCAAGAGGCCGAAGCGTGCCAGGCATAGGCTCAGCGCCTCTGCTCTCCCATCAATCGAGCAACTACGAAGAGGTGCTGGACAGCAGCGTTACTTCACAGAATGACCTATCCACGCTCAGAACAGGCGGCCGGCGGACGAACGGGCGGCCCGACACCATGTACTCGGATGACTCGGCTCTAGATGCCGACCTGTCGCCTGCAAGAGGAGGGACAGCCTCTACGCTCGTCTCGGGGTCTATCGCGTCCATCGACACAGCAAATACGGGCTTCGGACCCCGAAAGTACGCTGTGGCCTCCTCGAGCCAGCAGTCACTGGTCATGACCGGTGGCTCTACCCCCGAATCAAGCACTGAAGAGGATCATGAGTCCATTCGACTGCGCCTGTCCGCAATCCTCGCGGCAACAGCTCCGCCTGCCAACCCAACGATTGCTGAGCTCGAGAAGAGCGTGACGGAAGCACTTGCGGCGCTTTCCTCTGCTGTTCAGAACAAGGCCGATTATCCCGGTCGGGGCGGTGCGGCTGGCTCGCTGCGGTCCGACGCAGCTGATCGGCAGCACCTAGAGCAGACGGCTGCTTCGCTCAGCCGCGCATCCCGGCATCTTCTGTCCGCCACGGACGTCATGCTCGAGCAGGCCAGCATCCACTCACGGCGGACGTCCAATGCCTCTTCGATCGACAAGGGGCCCCGGTCCAGCTTGGCCAGCTTCTCCATGACGCAGGCAGTCAACGGCCGCAAAGACGCCACAGATGTGCGGACTCTGCCAACTTTGAGCGGGTCTGAGTTCCGCCCTCTTGCCATGAAGATCACAGCGACAGAGTCCAAGCTTCTGCTCTCGGTTCGGACGACCTGGGGGCTTCTAGACACGTCGGCCGAGGAGGAAGCTGCAGTAGAGGTCTCCAGATCCGCGGAGAATTTGACGGACGACGACATTTCGGTGCTTAAGAAACAACGTGCAATGCTGCTTTCGGCACGCAGGGAAATAGACGCCAAGCTGCGCTACGACCTCCTGGTCCAGATAAGGACACTTGGCGATCACGTCACCGCTTTCGTGGACGCGATCGAGACGTCCGCGAGCAGAAGAGGTCTTTCGGCGCGCAAGGACGCTCTTGCGGCACCTAGACCGATACTCGCGAGCTTCCCAGCCTCTGCGGCGAGCATCCTCTTCCCGCCATCGCTTGTTGCCGGCGTACTGCGAGGGCATGGGTGGTCCAGTCGTGCTGTCGCAGGAGTGGCATCTAAGCGTTCATCCATCACGCCGTCAACAATGCACTTTCCTGCATCAGCTCGGGAATCTTGGCGCTCCTCGGAGCCTAGTCGCCCATTGACATCAAGCACCCTTGAAAGCTTACGCTCGAGTCGCGGAGTGCTTCTCGACGATCTCGGAGCGTTACGGACAATACTGCAGACGCTGCTTGGGAGTCAGAGCGCAGCAGTGCGGCTCAAGCCGAGTCTCCTGCCTACTGTAACAACCCAGGCTCTCCAACTCGCCAATCGCCTTGCCCGCTTGATGCGAGATGTTGAAGACGTGGACATTGCCGGGCGACTCGACGTTCCCCTGAACCTGGAGACATACATTTCGCTCACCGGCGAAGACCTCGACACGGTGGCAGCAAGCGGCATTTTTGCCAGCCTGTCAGAACAGCTTGCATCCGCAAAAGCGGGATACGATACTGCGTTGCACAAGGCTGCTTCGCTGCTAGGAGAGCTAGTTCGAGCAAAAGATGAGCTTTTGGGCATCGTGCCGAACCTCCTCTCGGTCATGCAGCATTTGTCTGCTGTGGCAGTCCTATCCCCGCTGACACAGCAGAGTATATCGCTACCTAAAGCAGCGGCCCCATTTCATCCGCCAGCCCTCTCGCCATTGTCCTCCTTCGCCCCATCGGCCTTTTCTCCGTCAACGACTTCATCTATTGTCGCTGCGCTAGAGGGCGTCGAGTCTGCCACTTCTCGCCCGCTTTCTATCTTAACGTCTTTGGTCGCGCTTGCGGACGAGCAGGCCGCTGCACCTGCAGCCTTGCGGAGGCCCAATGTGGCGCTGCGGGCTAGCTTGGCCAATGCTCTCGCTCCGGAATCGGCACTCTCGTCCAATGCCCAGTCGCTGGCACGCGAGCGGTACAGGCGAGTTTCGCGCCCGACATCTGGTGTGCTCGGTCTCGAGGACGAGAATGCGGAAGAGCTGGACAGTACAAGCGGGCCGGGGCAGTCACAGACTGTATTTGCGACGCCTGGCGGCCACAGTGGCGCCGGTCAGCGACCCCAAGAAGCCGGAGGAAGTCAAGGAATGCAGCGGACATCATCGACCCAGAGCGCCCTGCTACGAGGCGTCGTAGGGCGAGCATCTCGCTCGAACTCGGTTGCGGAGTCCTTCGCGTCGGATGTCAGCAAGGGCTCGAGCTATGCCAAGCGAGATGCGCAAGAGGACTTGCGGAACGCCATGCAAGAAGCTGGCATAGCAAACAGTAGGTTCCGCTACCCTGTTAGCCCCCGCGTACAGCTAGCTGTTGCTGACGCAGATGTGCCGCCCGTTTGTCGGCGTGCTAGACTCGTCGCCTACAAATCACTCGCCGTCCAAGTCAAAGCTCAAACAGTTCTTCGGTGCCGATGCGCCTGGTCAAACGATTCACCGGCCCCCAACGGCGAATCGAGATGCGACACCCACCTTCCTGCAACCGGACTACTCCCACGACCAGATCTCTTACGCCAACGATGGGTCGATCCGTGCTGGAACGCTTCACGCGCTCGTGTGCCGGATGACAAACCACATGTCGGCCGACCGAGCATACAATGACGCCTTCTTGATGACGTATCGGACATTTTGCACTTCTCAGCAGCTGCTTGATCTTCTCAAGCAGCGCTACAACCTTGAGCCGCCCGCTGGCATTCGAGCCGACGAGTACAAGCTCTGGGTCGACCAGAAGCAGAAGCTCGTTCGAATCAGAGTCATTGGAGCGCTTCGCTCCTGGATTACCGACTATCTGTACGACGACGATGATGCGCTGCTTGATCAAGTTAGTGCTTTCGCTGTCATCTTGCCAAGCGAGCCGTCTCAGCAGCTAGCCAGGATCATCGAAAGACGGGTGGGTCACCAGTCATTCCCATCGCACGTGCTGTCAGCTAGCTCGAAACTGACGTATTCTCCGCAACAGAAAATCACCGGTGCTCCTCGCCGTCTCACGGCTTCTGTGTCGGCTGGGACTGCTCCTCCGCCGATTGTACCGCGTAATCTGAAGAAGATCAAATTCCTCGACGTCGAGCCCCTCGAAATTGCCCGCCAGCTGACCATCCTGGACAGCCGGTTGTTCTCAAAGATCACCGTCGATGAGTGCTTGAGCAAAGCCTGGCCGAAAAAGTTCAATAATCGCGATATGCCAAACTTCAGAGCTATCGCAGAGATGAGCAATGCTGTCAGTGATTGTGCTGTGACAAGTCACACTCGCACATGGCCGTCAGATGCTGATCCGTCGCTGTTATTGCTACTGCAGGTCACGGGCTGGGTAGCCATGACCATCGTGACGCAACCAGACTTGCGTCGCCGGGCGGCGATCATCAAGCACTTCATTGCCATTGCCGATGTGGGGATGACAGCCGCGCTTCGATAGCATCACTTCCAGCGACATGAGCTGATTCTCACCTGACCACTGCAACCGACCCTCTCCTCGATCCGCTAGAAATGCCGAGCTCTGCATAATTTCCAGACACTTATGCAAATCGTCGCTGGTCTGAACTCTGGCGCGATCTACAGGCTCAAGCGAACCTGGGAGCTTGTCAATCAGCGCTCCATGTCGACGCTTACGTATCTGGGGAATCTCATGAGCCCGGAGAACAACCATGCCCTGTACCGCGATGCATTACGGCTGGTCGGCTCTCCGTGTGTACCATTCCTAGGTAGGTCACGCTTGTCATCCTTGGCGCAGAGCTGCTTTGAAGGTGCTGACACGGCATGGCTCTAGGCGTCTACTTCACAGACTGGGTGATGAGCGGAGAGGCAAACAGCGATATGCTGCGCGACAAGCCCGACCAGATCAACTTTGCCAAGCGGGCTCGAGTGGCCGAAAGCATCCAGCAGATTCAGATGAATCAGGCCACGCCATACAATCTTGCAGCCGTGCCAGCGCTCATCAAGTGGATCAACCTGGAGCTCAACATCGGCGCCATGCCCAGGGTAGGCAGCAAGGAGCAGAATGGCTATGCCACGGTGGCATCGTCTCCTTTGGCTTCCCTCGTCGGCATGGCATCTACACCCAGTCCCGGTCCAGGCTCGGCAGCATCGTCAGTCATGGACGTCACTACAAAATCGCCCTCGCCTGCGGTAGACATGATGACCAAAGCGTACGATCTGAGTCTCCGCATTGAGCCGAGGGAGAGAGACGATGAGCGGAGTGAGTTGGCTTGGTCCTTGTGATATCTACTTGCTAAGCAAGACCGGCACTGACATTACTTCGGACTGCCTCTCTCGCAGTTGCCAGGCTGCTGAGCGAGTCAGGCTTCCTCTAACCGCGTCTTCACCCCTCGCACAAATGGCCCATGCACCGATGTTAGCCATTCGCCCACTCCTTCACGCGCATTCCCGTGGAGCCATCCCTTGGGGGTCACCAATCCTTCCTTTCCATGCACTTCTCTTGTCTCGGGCTTCTGCGTCTTTGTTCTGTCAATACCGCATTCGCGACCAATCTCTCGTCCGAAATCCACCCCCTTTCTCGGCATCAACTCAGCATCGATCCGTTCCCAATTCCAAGCAGTAGAAGTATCGAAGCAGTCATCCCACTGGTTGTTGTATCGTAGCGCAGTCGAATGAAGGCTGCAAAGCGTTGACAGGAGGGTCCGCTCTCTCAGGCTGCCATGCGCATTACTGTACCGGATGCACGTGCCTCCTGCGGCGGCATCGTCCCATCTTTCGGTAAGAAAGCTTGAAGCTTGACAGAGGACCGGGCTCTCTCTCGCAGCGACAGCATCAGAGACAGGTGGAAGGCATCTCTCTGTTAACCACGCCGCTCCTCGGCGCTGCTATCATCATGACCAGCGGCCGCAGTGCTGCTCTCGGAGCCCTGCATCAGGTGCGTGTTCTGGCAGCCTGGGAACGGGCGTGGTCGCCACAACCGCTGATCTCCCCGTCATCGCCTCCCAGCTTACAAAACGGCAAGACTACAGGCCTCTGATGTGACTATACTTCGCTTCACGTCAGGTACGGTCCGGCGCTGAACTCTCCTTCCGCCTCCCGCGCGTCTAAAGTGCTGGCTACATCCCTCGAACGGACCTGACTGCCATCGCCATCGCTCTTTACGGCGTGATATGCATACTCCTGTGGAGCCGTGAGTGCGCGTCCCGTCCAGTACAGCAAACAATCATTCAGCTGAAGCGTGTTCCCCTGTCTACCCCAGACTTCTTCCGGCACGGGCGGCACAAGTGGATGCTCACGCTCACGATAGGCACCACCTGTGCGTGCGCGAATCATCAACGGCCAGCAAGCTAGTGGACTCCCTGACTGACCCCATTTGTGAAGCGCAGGCATGCTCATAGGGTTCTTCACGCGGATCGGATGCCACTATGATCCTTACTCGCTGGGTAAGTCCATGAACCGTCAAGCGCACACGCTTCCTCTGCCGGCACTTCAGCTAACCCTGCGCTTCTATCCAGGTATCTACATCATCTCGACCTTGGTGCGTACTCACGTATAAGCCTCTATTCCGACCCGATCCTGGCTGACCCGCCTCTCCTCTGCTCGCCCCTGTCGCAGTTCATCCTACTCAGCGTGAGCCGAATAGCCATGTTTTGCTATACAGCGCGGCGAGCTCTCCGCTGACATCCACGTACTGTTCGCCTGGCATTCCACAGCCGTGTGCCTTCCTGGCGGCCGATTATGTCTGCTTGAGCCGGCTGGCGCTCTACCTCGGCCAGGATGTGACAAAGAATTGTCTCGTCTTTCCCGTGACGGCACTCGTCAAATTCTTTGTCATCATGGACGTGACGACATTCTTGATCCAGGCTGCGGGCGGAGGCATCACGGCTTCAACGCAGAACAACCCGTCTCTGGGCAGCTCTGGCCAGATTGTGTCGACCATAGGCCTGAGTCTGCAGCTCGCATCCTTCCTGGCGTACACGATTGTCCTGATCCTCTTTGGACTCAAAGTGTGAGTCCATACTCTGTTCAGTGCTATTCGAAGCGATTGCGGAAGCATCGCTGAAAGAGGGCCTGAATTCGCCACAGCCGCAAAATGTATCCGGAGAAGTGGAACGTCGCGCGGGAGCACCCGCAGATCGAACGGACGCGCTGGGTCTGGTGGAAGGCATTCTCTACGCATCCCGTTGTCGATTGGCGGATCCTCTACTTCGGCCTTCTCCTGACGTGCATCGCCTTCATTACACGATCATCGTTCCGCGTGGCCGAATTCCAGGGAGGCTACA
Organism: Symmetrospora coprosmae; assembly: GCA_008802785.1. Classification (NCBI taxonomy): domain Eukaryota; kingdom Fungi; phylum Basidiomycota; class Cystobasidiomycetes; family Symmetrosporaceae; genus Symmetrospora; species Symmetrospora coprosmae. The sequence goes on along the minus strand of VUYT01000037.1, from coordinate 61,613 downwards.
GTGGTGTGAGTGGACGCTGTATCTTTACTACGCGCAGGGTAATTTCAAGCTCAATCTGCTCCTGTCTCGCGCAGTACCTATATGTCACGGAAGGCTACTTCTGGGCTCTCGATGCCGTGCGTAGCTGTGGCCATGCTTCGGCTGCTTCAGGACGCAGAGCTGATGCATGGCATTGCTCTCAACAGCTACCGCTGTTCCTTGGCCTGCTTGTCTTTGTCTTCATCTGGCCGCCGCGGTTCCTGAAGTTTCCGGAGCTCTTCACCAGCGGCGTTCACGGCGAGGAGGAGATGCTGCCTACGGGCGCGGCGACCGTGCCTGCAGTCGCAAAGGAGGGACGGCAAAATACGTCAGAAGCAGACGTCGTCAAGGTCTGATTGCGGTCGCTAGAGCATCCCGCAGTCCCTTCTGTGGCAGCCTTGTTGAAGTGGGTTGGCTCTGCTCACTGGCATCATTCGGTGTTCTGCACGCATGTATGATGATGAGGGGGCAAACATGGCTCGCAGCTTGCTCAATCGCCCAACGTCTTGTCGTGTGCAAAGGGATGCACACGCGTCTCTGCTACCTCTGTGCACGCGTAAAAGGCTTTGGCTAGTAGGCCCAAACATGGCAGATGCTACTATGAACACCGGCAATACGTCTTCCGCAGGTGCCTTGAACGCGCAAAGTACAGTACAGTAGCGAGGGGAGGCATTCTCGCATAGAGCGACTCGGAGGCAAGAGGGTGTGACGAGAGCGCTCCTGCCTCCCTGCTGATCGGTGGCGGCAGTCAGTGCCTGCCAGCTGCGAGGGGCTGATTGTTGTTGTTTCGCCCAGAGCGCGCAGACGTGTGCGAAACCCTGTTTTCGCCCTCCACCCGTCCCAGCCTGAGGCCGGCGGCGGAGAGAGACGCCGCCGCGCGCGCGAGTCCGAGTCGCGCCTGGCCAGCTCTTTGCCTCCTCCACTCGCACAGACGACAACAGCAGCAGTAGCAGCAGCAGCAGCAGCAGCAGCAGCAGCACGGTGACGTGCACTGTTCTCCGACAGTAGCAGTAGACTGCTCCATCACCGCGTCTGCCTGCAGCCGCCCCGGCCTAAGACAGGCTCCCACAGCGAGGTGGCTTGAAGGAGGATCAGCAGCAGCGGCCAGCAGCAGCCTCGCAGAGATGGGACACTCTGCTGTACCCAGCATCTCTGGGCAGCCGGCTCCACAGGTGATTCACCGCAAGCAGTCCATGCAGCAATTCCAGGCCTACCAGCAGCAGCTACAGCAGCAGCAGGCTCAGGCTCAGGCTCAGGCTCAGGTGCAGCCTCAGTACCACCATCACCACCACCAGCACACGGCCTCGACGGCTTCGAGTGTGGCTTCATCGTCAACAGGCCACGAAGGGGACAGCGAGAATGCCTCGTACAATGGACAGGGGAGCATACAGAGCATGCTCGACCTGTACGAGGTCGGAGAGGTCATTGGCACGGGCACCTTTGGCATCATTCGCAAGGTGAGGGCGAGGCCACCCGCAGGTCGCGAGCCGAGCGCGATTGATTGACTGTCTACCCCAAACTCTGGCCATCCTCCAACGCGCACAGGTGACAAGAAAGACGGACGGGCTGGTGAGTGGGAAGCTCTTGCGCACTTTAAGCTGTGTCCATGCTGATATTCCTGCTCCTCCTGTATTTCCTGGCGCGCCTCTGTCCAGGTCTTGGCCAGAAAGGTGGGACTTTCCCCGTGAGGAGTAGGCACGTGACTATTATTGACGCGAGCTCCGCTCTTGCCCGAATGAACAGGAACTCGACTACGGCAGGATGGACGAGCGTGATCTGAAGCAGCTCAGCGAGGAAGTGTGAGTGTCGGCGTTCTGGCTGCCTTCCCAGTTCTGCGAGAGCTCGGCCTGATTCGCACTCGCCCTCTACAGCAACATTCTGCAGAACTTGGAACCAAACGAGAACATTGTTCGCTACTACGAGCGCTATGTCGACAGGCAGAAGTTCCGCCTGCACATCATCATGGAGTACTGTCACAACGGGGACTTGGCAGCTCAGATCCAGCGATGCCGAAGGAAGAAGTGGGTGGAGGCGTAGAGAGGCAAGCGAGAGCCGAGACTGCAGCTGACGAGTCCTTTGCTCTCCCAGCACCTTGCTTCGGGAGGAGCTTGTGTGGTCCTATCTCACCCAGATTGCATTGGCTCTGTCAATGTGTCATGCCGAACTGGACGCACGAGGACACCCAAAGCAGGTCATCCTGCACCGTGACATCAAGCCAGAAAATGTCTTCCTCGACAAGGACGGCGTCCTGAAGTTGGGAGACTTTGGCTTGAGCAAGGCCATGTCGAACGCGGCGTTTACGAATACCTACGTCGGCGTGAGTCCAAGATGCGGAATCTATCCTGCCAATAACGGCTTGCTAAGTATCGGTTCCTTCAGACGCCCTACTACATGTCACCGGAGCTCATCAATAGCCAGGCATACGATAACAAGTCCGACATCTGGGCGCTCGGCTGCCTGATCTACGAGCTCTGTGCATGGCACCCTCCCTTCCACGAGGCGCGGACACAGGCCGAGCTCACCAAGCTCATTCGTGATGGACGCATCCCGCCTCTGCCCAATCAATATAGTCGCTCGCTGCAGGACGTGGTCAAGAGCATGCTGCGGCAGGACCCGAAGCAGCGACCCAGCATCGAGATGCTCAAGAGTCTGGATGAGGTCAAGCTTCAGATGCGTGTCATCGAAATGCGGCGGATGTGCGTTTCGGTGTGGCCTAAATTCAGTGAAAACCGCCGGAGACTGACGTCGACTCGATACATATTTCATATAGGCACGAGGAGCTGCTCAAGTGCAGACGCGAGGTCGAAGTTAGGGAAGCTGCAGTCGCCGAGCGGGAGCAGCTGCTTCTGGCTCGTGAACGCGATCTGGCGATTGAGCGGTCTGATCTCGCCGAACAGCAGATGCGGCTGCAGCAGGCATACTCGACGTTCCAATCGTACCAGATCTCGTCGTCGTCCTCGTCGTCACAGGGAAGCACGTCGACTGCACCGAGTAGCCGTGACAACTCCCCTCTGATGGACCAGAAGGAGATCAACCTGCTGGCGCAGGCGGCCGGCGTGTCGGCGCCTGGCATGGGTGTGGCCTTCCCGGATCGCGGCATGGTCCCATCGCCCTCTGCGGCGAGCATCGTTATGGCACCGTCGCCGAGCGCGTCGGATGCGAGCTCTCGCACAATGCAGCGAGTCGCAAGCCGGCCCAGCTTGGTCCCGAGACGGCCCGTAGAAGAGCGCCGGTCCATGTAAGTCATAACTTCGGCGCGACCTATCCATATCGTCTTCGGCTGAACCAGTCGCTCGCTCGACAGGATTGGCCTCAACACCCTCTCGAAGAGAATGTCGAGCCAGAGCCTGATGGCGATGGTGGTCGATGGCGAGACACCCGTGAAAGGCATGCCGGGCACTCCGAGCAATACGGAGGCACGCAGGCGGATCGCGACGTCAAAGTCGATGCACAATTTGAAGACGTCTGGTGGAGCACGAGACTCGCCCAGTGTACGCCAATTCCCGCCGGCTACTTTGGGCTCGTCGAGGCAGGCGGCCATCGTGCCTCAGTCCGCGTCTGCGGCACAAACAAGCTTCATGCACCACCTGCATACGCATGGGAGACCATCGTCGTCCTCGGCAGCCGAGGGGTCCACCCGGCGCAGCAACTCGGCTGCGTCGATTGCGGCCGTGTCCAATGTGCATGCGCACGCCTCGCCCTCAAAGCGGCCGACAGCACCAGCGCGAACATCGACAGCACCGCCTCAACTTCACAGCGTTGCGTCCATGTCAGCTCTGTCGCTGTACGCGAATGGCACGCAGCAAGGTCAGGGTATGACACATCAGAACATCCCCTCGATAACCTCAACGGCTGCGCCACGCTGGAACATGGAGGACGAGGAGAATCTCCCTTCGCCCTTCATCAAGAAGAAGGCTTCGTCATCCCAGCCGCTGCGAGCCATCGCTGCTGCTCAGGCGGCGGCCGCCACCATTACAGGGGCAACCATGCGGCGGGGCATGAGCAGCGGGAACCTCAGCTGTGCTGCATCAGGCGAGGGAGGAGGATCAACAGTGACTGCACCCACGGTCGCATCATCCGCGCGGCAGACGCGCTCGAGTACAGCGCGGCAGAGCCTTGGCGCTCGCCTAGCTCTGCACAGACAGCAAGCCAAGGTTGACGAGCAAGGCAGACGCCTCGCCGCATCGTAGACGCTGCGCGACACTTTTGAACGGACTCTTTGGACACAGCACAACAGTGCACCTGCTCCAGTGAACACGACCTGCAGTATCGCGGCTGCCCCTCAGTCCTGCCCACTTCTCGTCATCCCGCCTTAGTCCGACTGGCAAGCGGTCTTTGCAATCGACACCGATACCCTTCTCCAGCTGTACAGCTCGACTTCCACCTTCGCCCCGTTCTCCGTGTTGTTGCTTTTCCGACTCTTTCCTTTCGACACCTCCCGAGTCTTGGCTCGTTTCCCCCATCCGTCATTCCATCGAACACCTCTCGCAGCGTATGCAGATCATCTCTCGCTTGCCAAGCCACCACATGCCCCCGCTATCCGTATCTACTTGCGTCCTCCCAGCAGTCTGAACACGACCTCCACGACCCGCCTTTACGACATCCCCCACATCGTCTCGCAGCTACCTTGTCTAATAAACGCTTGCACCCACAACGCGTGTGCGAGCTTGTCCGCCGTATCTCGAATCTAGTGTACATACCAGTATGAGGCAACAGGCAAGCACGTCCGTCGTTTTTCGGGTGGTCTCCTGAGCTTGTTGAGCGGGAGCTATACGCCAGATTCCGGATCTGTCTCGGCAGTTTGCGAGCGGACCAATACATCGTTTCGCATGAGTCCCGATAAATCCATGGTTCTCAATGGTTCGTGCAGTACGAATCATGCAGTGCGGTAGCTTTCCAGTCTTTGCTCGTGATAGATAGCCCAAGCCAGGTCACCGCATTTGCACCGCAGTCTCTCGGCTTTGGCCTGGGAGCGGTGAACCAGGATGATGAAAGGGCGAAGCGCAATCAAGGGGGCCACGGCTTAGGCCAAACCATCTCAGTATCTCAGATTCTGCAGCTTGCAGTCGCCTTTTCGCTCCTTCTGCTGCTCCTTCCGCGCGTCTCAGGCAGTTCTGCAGGATGGACTTGAAGGTCGACCTCCTCCTGCCCGCCAGCCCTTGCAAGGCGGCGAGCTTCCACCTCCTCTCACCACTTTCGCCCTCGCCCGCACCTGTACACGCACATGGAGCTACTCCCTCCACTCCGACAATAGTTGGCGCCCGCTGGCAGCCCAGAGTCCTGGATGGTCAACTCACGGAAAGCGACCGGCTGATTCTGCTCGCGCTCGCTGCGGACTCGGTGCCTGGCTCAACAACGTCATCCGCCAGGTCCGCAGACCGACAGCAAGTCCTGAACAAGCTCGTGGATCCTGCAAGCTCAGCGTTCGAAGGCATTAATGTGTTTACGACGTGGGACAACGACCAGATCCCAAGCCTCTCGTCCTGCATCCCCTTTGGCCTTGGCCGACATCTCCACTTCATTGACGCGACGGGGAAAGCACTCCGCAGCACCTACGTTCAATGGGCCCAGTCTACACTTCGCAACCCTGCCGACGTTGTTTTCGTCACCCACATCCTCGTCTACTTCTCCACCGTGCTCCCTTCCGCCCTCTACATGCTCTTCATCAGCGAGCGCGTCTCGTACGCGTATGGCCTCGCTCACCTGGCTTACACCATCTGGTGCGCAGGTGCTTTCACGCTCCTCCTGTTTGTCTTGCTTTTATCTACGCTCTTTAGCTAGGCTTGAGGTATACTGACTCGTGTACTCCCTGGAACGCCGGAAGCCACAACTATAACCACCAAGGAGGCATCTTCAGACGGACTGGACTGGCTGGAGCTTTCGACCTCATCTTTCCATACCTTCTCTCACCTCTCATGGGCCACACTTGGAAGTGCGTGAGCTGGCGTAACTATCTACTGCGCTTAGCTAACCGGGCGCCCCGTTCTCTTGCCCAGCTCGTACTACTATCACCACAACAAGATGCACCACACTGAAGGGAACGGCCCCAGTGACCTAAGCAGTACTATCCGCTACCAACGCGACTCGCCATGTCACTTCCTTCTTTATCTTGTCCGTTTCATCTTTCTCATTAGCCTGGAACTCCCTCTCTACTTTTGGAGAAAAGGACAAAGGACCTTCGCCATCAAGGCAGCTCTTTGGGACTGGAGCAGTTACGCTCTAATTCTGCTAGGAATGTCCTGCAACGCGCGGGCCGCAACATTCTGTCTGCTCCTGCCCTTCGTGATACTCAGAATAGGCCTGATGATTGGCAATTGGGGTGAGTGATGCTTCCAACTGCGTGACAGTGAAGAACGACAGGATTCAGCTTTGACCCCGGCTTTGGCTTTAACGTCACGATGAACAGGCCAGCATGCATTAGTAGATGAGACCGATCCGGCCAGCGATTTTAGGTCCTCCATTACGGTCATCGATGTCGCCGTAAGTTCGCGTTCTGCGGATGAGTTCATCTTCGCGTCGGTTGAGCGCTTCACATTGCATCCGCTCCGCATCACTTGCAGTCGAACAGGTTCTGCTTCAATGATGGCTACCACACCTCGCACCACCTCAATCCGCGCAAACACTGGCGACTGCACCCGTCAGACTTCTATTCTCGCCGGCATGAGTATTCTGCGCAGTCTGCTTTGACCTTCTACGATATCGACTACCTCATGATTACCGTGCGACTGCTCATGCGCGACTACGGGTATCTGGCGGATCGGCTCGTACCGATGGGCGAGAAACAATTAGCCATGTCGAAGGAGGAGACGATGAAGTTGCTGAAGAGGAAGACGAAGCGCTTCACGGAGGACGACATCCAGAGGCTCTTCGGCACAAAGTCGAGGAGTAAGAATGGGAAGGCTACGTAGATGGTGTCGAAGCGAAGAGTCGTACGACGTCGCGTGCGCTGTCACAGTAATGGCCGTATCTGTACAGTCTGCCTGGGTCTCGTATTGCGGCCGCACAGCTTGATAGTCAACGCTCAATGTCTCTCCGAGTCGCCTTTCACGTGCATCAGCGCGTCGGTGCATCAGCGCATCCCTCGGCATTACGCCAACAAGCAATCGCTCGCTCGAGTGTGTGCGAACCATGGCTGCTAGGAACAATCGTGCAGCTTGGCTAGTCGCGAAGCAGGCCGCGCCGCTTCAAGTGAAGCCTGCACCGTTTCCCAGCCTGCCGCTGGCCCCGGATGACGTGCTCATCAAGGTCGTCTATACTGCCATGAATCCAGGTGCGTCGAACGCGCCTCGGAAGCTGAGTATACGGTAGCTGAACATGCATTTGTGCCTTCCCACGCACCACGCAGCCGACTGGAAGATCATCAAGCGGGGCCAACGCGTGACGGTCTTTCCGAATGTGCTCGGGCAGGATGCCTCGGGCGTGGTCGAAGAGGTCGGTAAAAGCGTTACGCACGTCAAGAAAGGATCGCGAGTCGTTGCGTGAGCTCCTTCTTCGCTCAGCAATCCCGCGCACCCGGTAGACTGGGCTCAGATGCTCCTGCTTCTCCGCATTGATAGCCACCTTATGGCAGTCTTGACGCAGAACCCGGCAGAGGGTGCTTTCCAACACTATGCATTGGCTAAAGGCGTTGCGACCGCCTCTCTTCAAGACGGCGTATCTCTGCTCGATGCCTCGGTGCTGCCCCTTGGCCTGTCCACCGCGACTGTCGCCCTCTACACGCCTAAACAACTATCGCTAGAGCTGCCGAGCCCCACGCTGAGCAGTAAAGCCAAGGACGAGTATGTCCTCGTATGGGGAGGCAGCTCTTCTGTTGGGAGCATCGCAATCCAGCTTCTGCGTTTCTCTGGCTACAGGGTCGCAACGACCTGCTCACCCCGGAATACTGAATACGTCAAAGAGCTTGGAGCGGAGCTGGTATTCGACCACTCGAGCGCTACTGTCGTGAAAGACATCACCACCGCATTGGATGCAAGGCCCTTGATAGGCGCATTCAATGCCGTCGGGGATGAAAAATCCAGTATTGCATGTGTAGCGATCGTGCACGCAAACCAAAGCCCAACCAACAAGAAACACGTTGCGACTACTGGGCCGGTGCCGGTAGACGTATTCGAAGGCGTGAAGGTGGTCCCTTTGGGCAGTGCCGCCACTATGTTCTTTGACGAGGACCGGAAGGAGATTGCTCGGTACATCTGGCAAGATTTCCTTTCGATTGCTCTGACAAAAGGCTTCAGACCTGCGCCAGAACCGCTGGTAGTTGGGAACGGCCTCGAGTCTGTGAGTCGCGGAAGTTCCGGTATTGGCCGGGGCATCAGGCTGACGGAGTCCATGCTGCGATGCACAGGTCCAGAAAGCGCTAGATACATTGGAAGCGGGTGTCTCAGCCCGTAAAGTTGTGGTGAAAGTACAGGAGGAATAGATGTGATGGGTGTCTACAAGCTCTGCACGTCGAACACGATAGTCCGCAGAGGTGACGTGCAGGGCCACGCTCATTCTGATACCGTGCCAGCGCTACTCGTAACATTTGCACATTAGCTGTTGGTCGTGCGCCAGTGATAGTCTCGGTAGTAACCCACAATGCGTTAAAATTGTAGATTGCGCAGGGGGTCTTTGTGATAGCCAAAGAGCCTTTGCCTTTCAGCACGATGTGGCCGGACGTGTTCCTCAGCGCGAAGGTTGGCCTGCCCAAACCCATGGGTGCGGAGAGGGTTGTGATTCCAGCCAGCACCTTGCGGGTGACCACATTCGTACCAGACGTGATTGTGAGAGTGCCTGCACCAGGTGAAAGGGCCGCCGCGAAGACGGCATCCTCAACCATGTCCGATCCCAGGGGTGGGCCGATGCTATCTGCGCATTTGCTGCTCTTCGGGTGCGGTCGGTACCAGTACACGATTCCAGGGGTCTGCGACCGTCAAAGCGAACGCCAACATCCGCTGCCTCAGCAATTGTGGGCCACCACTGCCGAGATGCAATCGACCAGACCCACCTGAATCAAGACTTCCCGTCGATAGCTCTTGTACGCCTTGATGTATGGCTTCATTAGATCTCTCCAGCCATAGTGACGGAAGCCAGCTACCCAGGTCTCCGCACCTTCTGCGTAGACATCGGGTACGTGCGGTCGAAGCGGCCCGATGTAGTGACTCTCGCCAAAGTCGTTCCAGCTGATTATCTGCAGCAGCGGAGGAGGGTTATTGAGTCCGAGGATCATCTCCCATCTGTCAATGAGGAGGTTGTCGGACGGGTACAGCCAATTCTTATTGTAGCTGTCCTGCCCATAATGCGTGAAGAACCAGGGCGATACAGCAGCCATATAAGGAGCACCGTTCAGCTTCTCTCGGTACTGCTTGTCGTCGAGCAATTGAGATGAGAGTGGTTCATCCACCGGCTTGTTGTCTCTACTTGGCCACTTCGCCAGCGAAAGGGCGGTCTATCAGCGGGTGAGAGGTCGTAGGCAGGTAGACACGCAAGGCGCCTCACAGCGTTCCAGTTGAAGAGCCCGTCAATGCTCGAGGTATGAGCTGACTCGGCGGGGTAGTTGGGTATCTGAGGTCATACTCAGCTGTGATCGCTTCGGCGCTCAAACATCCTCATGAGCAATGAGCCTTGTCCATGACATGCACTTACTACAGCCAGTCCAGCTGGAACAGCCGCTCTTACGCCCGTCCAGTCGAAACCAGCTCCCATGAAGGTACTGACGATAGTTCTACCCTTGTACTTGGCAGCGTTGGGATGATTTGCGTACTTGACCAAGCGTGGCACGATCTCCCTTTCGTAGTCGGCAAAGGCAGGCGCAGATGTGAAGTCGAAGCTGATGAAGAGCGTGAAATCACTGCCAGAGTGCTCTGCAGCCGCGTGCGCCAGCTCTAGCTGTCGGTCAGTAGACTCTGAAATGCCAATGTTCACTGCGGGCGACGGTCGGAATTGCTAGATGATCAGCCTACACCTGCGTGGCAGTTGAATGCCTCTCAAGACCTACAGGCAAAGCCATCAATGCCGGTCTCATGAGCCACCTTGATGTCGTCTAACCAGTCCTCAGCTGTGTAGGCGCCAACGACTAGGGGTGTTGGTGCATGGAGACGCAGCAGGTCAGTCAAGCTTCGCAGCTAGCATAACCCGTCCGCCAGCCCACTTCCGACGATGACGTGTGCAAAGACTTGTCGTGATTCTGGGTCACCCATATGGGCGTCGGTAGTGCTGACCTGGGTTGCGTGACGGTCGCAGGCGACGAGGATGCCCGGCAGCAGCAGAAGGATATATGTTCTAAGCTGAATCATAGCATCTAGCAGTGTTGTTGGACGTCGGCGTATCCCGTTACCGATTGCGTTTTCGCGACAGCGGTTGGATGTGCACGCCCGAGACCGGCTCGGAAGGCCCAATGTTAAAGGGCGGTCAACTGCGCCGAGATCGAAGAGACGGACCAGAGAGCAGATGCGTTTGTATGCGACCACACGCGTGCGAGCTACCTGTAATTGGCGTAGTTGGCATAACCGTGACGGGTACTGACTAGTCGAAGTGAGCTTGCAATTGACGAAAGCGGGCCCTCCGCAGCGGTGCTCTCCTTTGAAAGGCATACCAGTTGCGCATAGGCGGGACCTGAGGTGGCCAATATGGGAATATTTAAGCGGTATCGCAGAAGGCGAGGATGTATGGGGATCGATCAGCCTCGAAAAGGCCACGGTAGCCGATTAGTCCTAGATCTGGAAGGCCTGCTGCGCTTCGCGGTATGATCGCTCGCGGCGCGCATAATTCCAGGTGGATGCGCCAGTGGGCATTGATTGCGGGTCGCAACCTTTTCTAAACTGCTGTCTACACGTCAAGCGACTAAGAGGACCGGTCTCCTTGAGGATGTGAAACTCGGTCCGCACCTACTTGATGGCTAGCAGCTTGACCTCTGCGACCGATGGAATGGGACAGTCAGCTTCGGAACCATATGACAGGGTCACTACGAGACCCACCGAAAGTCAGGGTCGAATTTGGCGGGATGCCGCTGATTGCCTGCTTGCCGTACGCAAGGCTGGCGGGAATGATGAGCTTGCGCTCGCCGCCGACCTGCATGCCTGCGATTCCGACGTCCCAGCCCTTGATGACCTCGCCCTTGCCGAGCTTGAAGCTAAAGGGTGCGCCCTTGGTGTTCTGGTCAAAGATCTTGCCGTTGCTCAGGCGACCAATGTAGCGCATCTGCACGCGCTGGCCGGACTTTGCGGCGGCACCCGTGCCCGTCTTGTTGTCCTCAATGACGAGACCGTTGGCGAGCGTCTGCTTCTTCGAAGGGGCCTTCTTTGCAGCCTCGGGGGCGGCAGCGGGCTTTGCAGCCTCTTTCGCGGCGGGAGCAGCGGCAGGTGCGGCAGCGGGAGCAGCGGCAGGTGCGGCAGCGGGAGCGGCAGCTGCAATGAATAGCACGACCATAATCAGCCTAGCCCTCAAGCATGTATAGCGCACAATCCAGTCGAGGCAAACTCACCGTCCTTCTCCTTCTTGGCGAGCTTCTTGAGCTGGTTCTTGCTCAGCTTGCTCTTATCGGCGCTGTCAGCCGAGGCAGGCTCTACAACAGCGGGAGCAGACTTGGCCTCCTTCTTGAGGGCAGGGATCTCCTTCTTGGCTGCCTTGGGTCTGTGCATTGGGTGGACGGGTTGTGTCAGCTAGTGAAGTACCATAGCAGGGGGCTCAAGCAATAAGCGGCGCTCAACGCACGCAGGCTTGTCCTCGATGAGCTCCATGATCTTCTCCTCGTCCGCCTCGACCTCGTCGTCCGAGTCATCCTGGTCGAAGTCTAGCAAGATGCCCGTCTCAGGATCGTACCGCGCCAACTCGGACTCGCTCATGTAGTCGTCGGCGTCCTCGTCCTCACCGGAAGAGTACTCGTCCGAGTCGTACTCGTCGCCGTGATCGTGCGAGTGGGGAGGCTCGTCGTAGCCGCCCGGAGCGGGCTGCATGATGTAGTGTCCGACGAGGTGGACCTTGTAGGCTCCGGAGAGCTTGAAGACAAAGTCCTCCTCTCCGGGGAGGATCAGGTCGGTTGTGAACTGCTCGACCTGTTGGGAAAGACGCAAGATGTCAGCTTTGCATAAGCTGGAGATATACGAGATGGCGGAACCCACCTTGCCGGGCAGGAGGGAGCAGATCTGGACCTCTGCCTCCTCCCGCATCTCCTCCTCCTCGTCAAAGTCCTCGTCGTCGGAAGAAGCCTCAATCTCGCCCGAAATGTCTGCCTCTGCTGCGCCATTGACCTTCTTGGCGGCTGCTGCTGCGCCGTTCTTGCCAGCAGACTTTGCGGACGAGGCCTTGCTGATCTTGCTCAGGTCAGCCATCTCCTCGTCGTCCTCGTCCTCATCATCAAAGTCCTCCGGGAGGTCGTCACTGTCAATCTCGCTGTCGTCCTCCTCGTCGCTGTCGAACTCGGACGAGTCGTAACCCATCTGGGCAGCGGCCTCGAGCAGGGCCGGGCTGGCGGTGAGGTGCTGCATCTTGAGGACGGAGCGCTGCTCCGAGGCAGGCTTGCTCTCGTCATACTCGAGCGAGACGCCCGTGATGCGGATGCTGACCTCCTCCGAGACGAGGGAGTCTGGCAGATGTTGCAGGATAGGGTCAGATTAGCTTGGGTAGATACACAAGCCTGCGAAACCAGTGCACTCACCCTGTCCAGGAGTAAGGACGCGCGACCAGACTGCGATGCTGTGGGAAGGTGGCAGGACGCGACGAGTAGGCAAAAACAGAGGTCATGATGAGCTTTTCTCTGACCGTGGCGACTGGCAGCGGCGTGTGAGGGCTGCGATGCCAGCAGCGCTGGCTCACTTACGCGGTGGACATGATTGTTGGTTGTGTATATATATATCAGGATGAATGTAGAGAACTGCTCCTCTGAGATACTTGTTGAGCAGAGGGAAAGCAGCCGTGTTTGCCTTGTCGTCCTCGAAATTTCGAGGCTCGCTCCCCTCGCGCTCTCGGAGTTCGCGACCCCGTGCGGGGGCAACGGCCACTCGCCGAGTTGCGAAACGAGGGGCAACTACCGAGACAGAGCGTCCATGTCCCTGCTCAGACCCACCTGCATCACCACAACCACCTCTTCCAAGACAGCATGGTCAGTCAAGCTCAAGCTGACGAGAGAATGTGCCGCAGCTCGCAGCGAGGCTGATGCCTGGCACCCCACAGAGCTCGTCGCTGCGACCGTACCTGGCTGCCGTCCGGGCCACGCTCACCGCCGCGCTGGCGATAGAGAACTTCCCTTCGCAGGTGAGACGGGGAGCGCTTGCTTGCTTACTTGGGCAGTATGCGATCTGGGCTCGCGGCTGATGGGCCGCCCAACCCGCCGCCATGCGTCCTGCGCTGCTCCGGCCTGCCCCTCCTGGAATGACGCGCATGCACATCGAACCGCCCCTCGCTTCGCCCGCTATAGGTAGCAGAGCGGCACAACCGTCCAGAGATTGAGGCATCGTGCGTCCTTGATGCACTCGTCTGCCGACTTCTCAAGCTGCGCGTGCGTACCCACTAGCTGATAACACTGCCTGCCGGTTGTCGACCTCTGCTCGCAGCAAGAGCCCAGAGGTGCTCCTGGTCCCATTGACAGTGTCACGAAACGCCAACGAGCAGGTCCTCGTCGAGCCCAGCATCAATTCTGTCAGGGTATCGATCAAAATCAAGCAGGCAGACGAGATTGAGGAGATCCTAGCGAGAAAGGTGCGTCGGCGCCCTGGGCGACTCGGTCGTCCCGGCGGGGCTGTCAAGCGACACCCAGCCGGCACAGGAGTCACAGGACTCCCGCAGCGGCCTCTCGCCTTCAGCGTTCCAAATGACTGACGCGCACGTCCTCCCCTTGCAGTTCTCCCGCTTCCTGACGCAGCGAGCCGAGGCATTCGTCATTCTGCGCCGGCGGCCCATCAAAGGGTTCGACATCAGCTTCCTCATTACGAATGTCAACGGAGAGGTGCGCTACACGTTTTGCGCTGATGAGGGACGTCCGTCTACTGACTCTCGCCTATGCACCCCCCCACAAAAGGACATGCTCAAGCACAAGCTCGTGGATTTTATCATCCAGTGCGTTCCATAATGGTCCACGTTGCGCGCGGCGCTCCCTTCGAAGCGCAAGCTGACGCCTTACATCGCCTCATCACCTCGCCCACTGTAGATTCATGGAGGATGTCGACCGCGAGATTTCCGAGATGAAGCTGTCGCTCAACGCACGGGCGCGCATCTGCGCAGAGACGTTCCTTACGCAGTTCCAATAGAGCCGCACCCATGTGATCGAGCAGCAGTGTGTCCCTTCTCGGGAGCCCGCGTGCGCTTGTAATGTATACGCCCCCGCATTAGTGCCAGAGTCTGTGTGCCTGGCCGTCAGTGTGCCCTTGCTCTCAGTAGTGACCCCTATCCTGGCGCCTCTCAGGGCGGCGGTGTACGCGTCTTTGCGTCAGCGCAATCCGTACCAGCCCTATCATATACGCAGGCCAGCGGAGCGCTAGAAGACACCGCTTGCCCATCCCTCCTTCGACACAGCAGCTACAGTACCCCTAGTCCCCGTCATGCAAGCTCTAGGCAGATTCGCGAATCTCGAAGCCCCGTCCCAAGTGCGCAGCTTGGCAGGGCAAGAAGAACAATCTGGCGTGCTACCAGAGGTGAGCATCATTGGCAGCCCTAATGCACCGCGTCAACGAGTGCTCTATCTCTCAGAGCTCTGGCAGCAGTCGCTTCCGTCCATGCGGTGCTGCATCCTTATGCCGCTGCTGCGCTCAAGGGGGACCTGCCCCTGAGCAACTTGACGCGCGCGGACGGGCGCGCTGCACGGCCCGCAGGATGAGCATACAGGCTCTCCCCACCCGATACTGACGAACCACTGATCCATTGTCAACCCTTCCCCAACTTCTTCACCCCTGCAGCTAGGGAGGAAGAACCGCCTCATAGCCTTTGGATGCTGCCTCGCCGCTGGACTGGCAATCTCGCTGGTCGGCTCCATCCTCTTCACATTTGGACAGATCGCATCCTTTGCGGTGCTCTACACTATAGGTGGGCCTGATGAGCGTCTGATGACCCTAGCACGCTTCCCCTCGCCGCACCTGGTGGCGCCATGTGCATCGACCGAACCCCGCAGATTGCCTACGAGTAAGGCTGATCCAGTTTTTCTGCTTTCCAATTGCTGAACAGGTGTCTGCGTGTCGCTGGTTGGCACAGGTGAGCGGACTAGTCGACCATTTCCTGCGCTTCAAGCCAGTTGCCTTGATTCAGCCATGTCGGCGCAGACTGATGCACACTCCCGTCTTCTCCTCGCTCAGGCTTCCTCATTGGGTTCAAGAAGCAGGGAGAGAAGGTGCGCTGTCTCTCATCTCTGCAGACGCGCTTCTTGCCAGAGACTGACCCGTCATGGTCCGGTAGATGCTGGATCCAGTGCGGTTAGCAGCGACAGCAGGTGGGGCGGGGAAGGCGGCTTCCAGCTATCGAGGAGAAGCTGACCTCACCTCAAATGCCTGTATGTGCCTTCTTTGTGCCCTACAGTGTTCATCGGCAGCATCGTCATGGTCTTCATCTCGGCATTCGTCCTTGGGATAGACGCCCTCGTCATCGTCTTTGCCGTTACGACATACCTGGCGTACTTGTGGTATATCCTGAGCTGTGAGTATTCTCGTCTCTTTCTCGCGCGATCTTGCGCAGCCCGGTCTGATGCCTTGGCCTCGTACGCGTTCCACCCTCCAGACATCCCATTGTGAGCATGCAGCGAGCATGCAGCCGTCATGCCGGCTTGCAGAGTTCGCTAAGCCTGATACTGACTGAACTGCATCTCTGCACACAGCGCGAGGGATCTCGTCAAGAGCCTCATCAACAGGGTGAAGGGATGATCATCCTTTGGTACACCTTTCGCAGGCATCGCCTCATTAAGTACCCCTCGTTCTACTTGAGCTGCAGTCTGGCTCGGACATTCATTCCTGTTGTATCGCATCTGTTAGACGACGACGCGTGCAAGTAGTGCTTCTGCTCGCGTATATGGGTGTCTTGCGCGAGATGGCGCTGTCTTACTGCCGACGTTCCTACCCCTGCCCTGGCCCCTTCCCTTGCTGTCTCCTGCCCAAACGAGCATCGACCTCGCTGAAGCACACGCGCCACGATAGGCAGAGCACACGATGGCCTCGTTGGCATCACGGTTGGGAGTAACGGTGCCTGCGAGCAGTGGGACTACCGGCAAACGGGGAGGGAGCAACAGCGGCAGCAACGGCGGCCGCGCTACCCCAAGCAGCAGGAGCAACAAGCCCAGCCGACCTTCACCATACGTGCGTGGCTAGAACCTTGGCGTCTTGAAGACGCTCCCTGGCGGCACTTCCCTAACGCGTCCTTCTGCTCGCTGCGGGGCCTTCTCTTGCTCCTCCCGGCAGTCCAAGTCACCTCCGACGGCGTCGTTCGGCTCCGCGAGGTCAGGCGCGCCGACAGCGAGAGCCTCAGCCTCTGCACCAGCACAGGCCGGCAATGGTGTCGACGGCAAGTGGGAGCGTGACCTCTTCAACCCGCTGTCGGATCTGTACAACCCCTCTGTCAACACCGAAGCCCTGGACAGGCCAGCTACCTCGAGAACCTCGAGCGGCAGCGGGCTCTTTGGGAAAGCTCTGGGAGGCATTGCCCAGCCGAGCGCATCGTTGCGGCCATTCGGTAGCGCGTCTCCTTCAGTGGCATCAGCATCAGCCAACGGTGCGCGCAATGCTGCTGCGCTGAGCGGGAGCGGGGCATCGGCACCTTCCGGCGGCGACCTCTTTGGACGGCTCGGGATGAATGGCGCTTCGACTGCAACGAGCAGACACCAGCAACAGCAGGCGGCAGAGGCACAAGCGCAGGCCAAGCTGTCTCAGGAAAGGGAAGAGCGCCGTACAAGGCAGCTGGCCATCGCCGAGAGGGAGAAGCAAGCTCGGGAGCGGGACGAGGAGCGGAAAGCGCTGCGCGCCAGGGAGGCCGAGCTGGCTTTGCAGCGCGCAGATATTGACGCAAAGGAAGAAGCAATGAGGCTGCGCATGCTCGAGCACGAGGCCGAGCGCAGCCGGTACCAGGAGGAGGAGGCCGAGCGCGCGCGACAGAAGAAGGCCGCCAGTGCTGTCAACGTCCTCGTGGCGAACCTTGTCGACGGGACGACACCAGAAGACGTCAAGGCCGCGTTCGGCGACTTTGGCGAGATCGGCGAGTGCAAGGTGCTGAGCAGCAATGGAGACACCCTCACCATGCAGGTCGAATTCCTGAACCGGGATGACGCGACAGTCGCCGTCTCCAAGCTTGAGTGTGTACATGCCGGCTTGTGGAAGCCTGTGATACGGGGCTAATGCAACTATCTTCCACAGCGGTGCGCTTGCCGACGGGCGGACACTCAGGCTGTCGATACAGGAGAAGGCGTCGCGCGGAATCGCTCTTAAAGGAAGCGGCAGCCAGAAGCGACAGAACGGTCTGCAGCCATCCTCTGTACCGGCCCCTGCACGAACACCCGAGCAGGGCAGAGCATCGAATGCACGTGCAGGACCGACATCAGGGGTTCCGACCGGTCCTCGAAGCCAGCACAGGCTGGCGCAGGAAAAGCGGGAGGAACCGACACAGGCGATGCAAGTCGAAAGCACTGCGGCGGCCAACCAGAGGTGAGCAGCAAGTCTGTTCGTCTGCTTGCGTGCAGACCTGCATGCTAAAGGAAAGCGATATTCCGTCATACACAGCCGGATGCGGTCAGAACAGCTTCTTGCGCTCGATCCGCGCGCATCCGTCCAGACCATACCGAGTGCACGGCAGAACGATCGCGAATGGAAAGAGCGCTCTCGAGGACCGCCCACTCGTGCAGCCGAGGCGAGCACGCAGCGGTCCAGACCGCCGCCTCCAGCTTCAGCGCCCTCGAACACAGGCGCCAACCTCGCATCGCGGTTCGGCATGCCTGCTGGCGGATCATCAAGGAGCGGCGCGAGAACCGACAGAGCGAGCGATGGCGGACGCGAAAGGCAGGGTGCTAGCGGGCTCATGTCGAGATTAGGGCGCGGCGGCAGCGGTGGAGGAGGAGGAGGAGGAGGAGGATCAGGACAGTCACGGCGTGGAGGAGCCAGAGCCGAAGCTATGGACCTGTCGTAACTGCAGAATGTAGATGATATCGTTCAAGTGAAAGACAGCTCTCCCTTACGGCGCTACTGTGATTGTGACTTCGGGCTGGGACGAGGCACCTGTAGCTCCCACCTCTTGCGCTTCGAAGCACGCCGGTCTCGTGCACGGCAACCCGCTTGCTCCATCACCTCGAGTACACCATGTCACGCACAACGCTCCGGATATCTCAGCTTATTCCACCTTCATCAGCCAAGCGAACTTCCATTGCTGCTGTCCTGATGCTGCTGCTGGTCGCAACCTCGGTGGAAGCAGCACATAGCGGCGTGACAGCGAGCGAAGCGTTTGATTGCAAGTTCCAGACGGCGGGCAGGAGCTTTGACTTGACGCCTGTGCGTTCTGTCGCATCCATCTGGACGCATCTCTGAGCCACCGATATGCGCGAATGAGGGAGCTGACGCCGTCTTGGTCCTGCGGGGGCTGCCGGATGACGCAGTTGAGCGGGCCTTGGAGCCACACGACGGAACCCGTCGACATCTCCCCGTCGACATCGAAAGCCAACTATGCGCTGTCGATATGCGAGCCTCTGCCCCGAAATGGCGTCCTGGCGGACCGGGATCAGTGTCCAGAAGGGACGCGAGCGTGCTTTACCATCATCAACAGCAAGGAGGGCGAGCCAGACAGGATCACGACCGTCGTCCCCGTCGCGGGCGGGGTGGGCAGCCTAGACGCCAACCTCGCATTCACAGGCAAAGGCGGCAAGGAGACGCGGGGTGCGTCGGGCGCCCTTCATACCGCCCATCGTGCAGTTTCACGCCAGAGCTGACCTCGTATGCACGGCGCCGCGCGTCACCCCAGACAAGCTGTCTGTCGCTCTGCACGCAGGCAAGTATCTCGACCGCACGCGCTGGGCCAACCTCACCTTCTTCTGCGACGCTTCGTCCGAGTCGAAAGAGCCTACAAGCTGGAGCTACAAGCGCACAGAGACGGAAGGGGTGCTCTCTGTCGAATTCGCAAACAAGTTCGCATGTCCGCTCAACAGTCAGGGACAACCGGACCCGAACGGCGATGGCACAAGCAGAGCGAAGCAGGGAAGCGGGGTCGTCGCCTTCTTCCGCAATTTCGTCTTTTTGTGCGTACAGCACGGGCCGCTCGGGTCGTCTTGTATCTGGGAAGGTGAAAGTTCTGGACTGATATACCCTGTCATCTTGCTGCAGCCTCTTCATCCTGCTCATTGCGTACTTTGTCTTTGGCGCATACAACCAGTACTCGCAGTACGGTAGCCGGGGATGGGACTTGATTCCGCATCGGGCATTCTGGGTGAGCGGCCCCTTCGTATAGCTTTGGTAGCTAGGCTACAATGCACATGCAGACCTCTGCTACTCGCTACTCCCGCAGGCCGACCTTCCCTATGTGCTTCAAGATCTGTTCCGGGGCAACGGCCGGAATTCTGGAGGATACTCTTCGTTGTAGAATTTGGCAGGGCACGGCCGTCATTTTATGGTTTGGGCTCTAGCGCCGGCGAGTATCCATCGCGCGACGCAATCATGATGCGACGGCATCCTGAGTCGACGCAGCAGCGCGACGGTAACGGAGAGTGAAGCGCCGTACAGGGCTCCTCTGTGGCCCACGGCGGAATTGGTAGGGTCTGGACAGGTGACCGCTCTCGTTTCGTGTGACCGGCGCGTGGCTGCGTTGCCTGCCGCATCCCTCCTCGAGCCATGCACCGAGACTATCCGTCCGATGAACTGGAGAGCGCGAGCGGTCACAAGTCTCATACGGCAGCTCCTGCATCATCGCCAATGTCTTCCTCGCCGAGCATTGTGCTTCTCCAGACCCGGAGCCTGACCCGTTCGTCGTAGATCTCGTAGCCATCCCCGCGCTTCCCGCCCATGTCCCTTGTGCTGCTCTGCGGGCTGTCTTCGTCGACATCCTGCAGCGCGTTCCAGGGGTCCACGCGCTTCCAGCCCCACTCCTCCTTGATGGAGGGCTTCTTGTGCGGTGCGAGAACGACAAGATAGCGTGCCCGCTGCGCGAGCGCCGAAAGGAAGCGCCAGAGGTGGCTGGTGTCCGTGAGGAGGTGAAGGGCAAACGAGCAGAGGACAAGGTCGTACACCCCGGGCGGGGAGGGCAGTGCATCGATGTCGTCTGCAATGTCTGCGAAGGAGAGTGGCAGGCAGGGCAGACCTGTACGTTCGCGGTAGGCGGGACCGGTGAAGGGGTCTGTAGCAACGATGGAGAAGGTTGTAGCAGGGAGTAGCGTAGAAGGGGAGGTCGACGAGCGGGCGCTCGAGTTGCTGGGTGGTGCACAGTGCGCTGCGGATGGAAGCGGGGCCGCTTTCTCGTCGATGACGAGAGGAACGCTCGCGCGTACTGGCATGCGAATGAGGCCAGCGATGGACTGCGGACCGCGTCCGTGATTGCTGCGGGGAGCGGCCAGCTTCTCGTGCTTCTTTGACCACTTCAGGACGGCCTCGGTCGCCTCTCCTGACCCGGCAGCGAGGTCGAGGACGTGTATCGCAGATGTCGATGCTCCTGATCCAGCAATGGCTGCTGCATGCGCGTCGAGGAAGGTGTGCAGCGTCTTTACAATGCCAGGGAAGTGAGGGTTGCGGTAGCTTGTGCTTGCGTGCTTGGAGTAGTACTCTTCGACGCCCTGGGCGTAATTGGCGCGCATGGATTGCGAGAGTGGGAGCATCTCCAACTATGCGTGCGTAGGGATGTACGTATGTCGTTGCTATTGTGGCTGCTGTCTCGACTGTTCCCCTCCCGGCCCCGTCGTGCTCTTGAATCGACGGGAGGCTCTCGTCGGTGCTTGGTGCCGGTGGCTCCTGCTCCTGGAGCGAGGGGACGCAATTGCGTTGATTCGGATTCTGTCCTGCTCCATCAGCGCAACCGCCCGCGTCAACATGGACAATCCAAACTTCAGGAAGCGCTTTGAGAACTACGAGAGCGTCCACCAGTCAGCTGGCGATGTCGATACAAAGTAATTGGCTGCCATTCTCCCGTCGCTCGCTCGGCGCCGGCGCGTCCATGCTGCGGGCTCTCGTAGTCAGGCTGCGAGCACGTCCACACACGGCAACACACTGTCGAACAAGCTGGATGGTGCAACGATGCTGATGCGACCCTGCGCGCGCCCTCCCTCGTCTCCATAAAACCCTCGACCGGCTATCGACCCCGCCTACCAGCAAGCTGAATCTCTTCACGGCCGGGCCGCAGAAGAAGAGCAAGCGCGAACGCGAGAAGGATGTTGCCGAGGCGTGAGTATGACGTGCTTCAGTGAACTGCTGCTGCTGGCCCCCTGTCTTTGATGGTACTCGCCGTGCCCGCTGCGGCCTTGCTGATCGGCAACGATCGTACACACTTGCAGAAAGCGCCTGCAGGAAGAGGAGGATGCCGCCAAGGCCTACAAAGACTTTGTCGCTTCTTTCGAGGACTCTAACTCGATACCCGTGGGATCAGGTAGGAACGGAGGCGCGCCAACAGGCCCAAGAGGATTGAAGACCTTCGTACGAGCTGGAGGTGAGCAAGCCTTGGGGGTGCTCCGCGGTACCCTACGTGCAGTATCACCGATGCTCACATTGCCAATCAAACTGCAGGAGCTGCTGGAAAATCACCCGCGGTATCTGGCAGCTCCGCGCCGGGATTTAGGCCCGCCGACTCGCGACCGCCTACTGGACCTGCCGGCTACTCTGGCGGAGCAACTGGCATCCCGACTGGTCCGAGAGGATCCAATTCTGTGGCTAGCACATCCGGCTCCGTCAGCGTGCCGCGCCCAGCCGCGTCCACATCATCCCAGCAGGCACATCTCTTCCTTCTGCCCTGAGTGGGTTGCGCCATGCAGAGGGTGTGCTAACATGCTCGTTACTCGGACGAAAGGCTCAACCTCCTGTGGTGAAAGCAGCGGCCAGCGCAAAGTCGCTCTTCGGCGACGACGACGGCCTTCCGCCGCCGCCGAAAACTTCTGCAGTCCCAGGCAGGAAGAAGAAGGCCATGGACTCGTTCCTAGAGGAACTCAAGAGGTGCGTATCACCTGCAATAGTGGCGCGGGACCAATGCTAGTCAGCTGGGAGATAGGCTGATGCCCTGGACGAGCAGAGATCAAGCCGACCGCGAGAAGAGGCTACAGACGCAGGTCCAGCTAGGGGGTGTGTCCCGCTTTTCCTAAAAGGCTTTGGTCGGGCGGGAGTTCATGTACAGGGCTGAGAGAGTCTAACGTCACTGTGAAGTGGCCACGTCGGTCAGTGCTGCGGCAGGTGAGTCGTACACAGGCACTGCCCGGCAAGAGCGTCGCATGATGACTCTGCTGACTCGGGAACCTGGATACAGCGCAAGATCTCGGTCCATGGTCTGGCGGGAAAGGCTCATATGATACAGGTGATCCCGAGACTACGAACGTCCACATTGGCAACCTCCCTGCGAATGTAACCGCAGACGCAATAGGGCGACACTTCTGCCAGTTTGGGCCCATTGGCTCGGTCAAGATCATGTGGCCGCGCGACGAAGGAGCAGCAAGTATCATCATGACCGCTCAAGGCATGATGAGCAAGCGGGCCGGCCTCAATGGCTTTATTGCATTTATGCATCGCGACGACGCCGATCGGGCTCTGCAGAAGTGTGATGGCACAGAATGGGCTGGCAGCATCATCAAGCTCGGCTGGGGCAAAGCAGTGCCCCTACCGTCTCGCG
Organism: Symmetrospora coprosmae; assembly: GCA_008802785.1. Classification (NCBI taxonomy): domain Eukaryota; kingdom Fungi; phylum Basidiomycota; class Cystobasidiomycetes; family Symmetrosporaceae; genus Symmetrospora; species Symmetrospora coprosmae. The sequence continues at coordinate 38,876 of VUYT01000037.1, read as the reverse complement.
CTACTTACGGTGCGTGGCCCTAGCTACCACATGGTGGAAGCACACGCCAGATCTTACAGCCACTCTTCTCGTATCCTTAGTCGCGGAACCTGTATACACGCGATCATCGCGCTCGCGTTCGCACTCCCGCTCGCCCGGACACGTCAAGCCGCGGAGAAGGTCTCGCTCGCGCGAGTGCTCGCCTCGCGGCGGTGGTGGCCGTCGCCCTGACCGATCTCGCAGATATGATAGCGACGATGACCGGGACGGCTCGGCGCGGAAACGGATGCGCAGATCTCGCTCGCGCTCTCCGCGGCACGGCTACGACTCGCGATCTGCACATGATGGACAAAGGTACGACGACCGGCGGTCTAGCAGCAGGCAACACGGTCGCTCGTCTCGCTCCAGGTCGCGCTCGAGAAGCAGGAGTCGCAGTCGATCGCCAGATCGCGGCAGACCCAACGACAGCAGACAGTCGGCGCACACGGCGGGAGGGAGAAGATGGCCAGAGCTGGCGAGCGAGCAGGAGAAACGGCTTTTGGAGGATGTTGCGCGGAAGATCCAGCACCTAGGAAAGAGATACGAAGAGACGCTCCGAGACAAGGAGAGGAACAACCTCGCCTACGAATTCCTGAGAGACGCGAATGTGGGGGCTGTCGCATGTCGGTCATGTCCTGGCCAGTAAGAAAAAAAAGCTGACTGCTGATGCTTCGCCTACGGATACTTTGCAGCTCCCGGCGTTCCATTATTTCAAGATGCTCCGCGATCCCCACTATCGCGCTCCATCACCACCTCCACCGGAGTTCCTCGACGAGGTAAGTAGAAACCCGCTTCGCGTGGGCTCGGGAGCAGCGCTGATGGAAATACACTTGTCTCTCGACTCCAGGGTAACAACGAGCCATGCGACAGTGACGACTCTGAACTCGAATACGAGATGGATCGTAACCGTCGCGGCGCGCTAGGTCGGCTGCCACGAGCGAAACTCGAGGCGCTTCTTCGGTCCCTTACAAACACCCGGCTTCCGATTGCGCGGACGATGGCTTTCGCGCTCGATCGCCCTGATGCAGCGGAAGAAGTCGTCGACGTCATCATCCAGTCCCTCCTCATCCCGTCTACGCCCGTTCCGCGCAAAGTAGCGCGCCTAGCTGTCGTATCCGACATCCTGCACAACTGTGCAGGCGGTCTGCAGGTCAAGGCCTGGCAATACCGCTCGTTCTTCGAGAAGCGGTTGGCGGACGTCTTCAGCCACTTGGGGGAGGTCTACAAATCGTTTCCTGGACGGATGAAGGCCGAGCAGTACCGCAAGCAGATCACGAACATTGTCGACGTCTGGGAGGATTGGCTTGTCTTTACGCCGACAGTCACGCAGGACTTCCGCAGAAGACTGACCATGGGTCATTCCGGCGAAGCAGCGGAGACAGCAGTAAACACCGGCATTACCGTGGAGGCAGAGTCGGACCACAAAGTTGCGGCGGAGAGCGGCAGAAGGAACTTAGAGCCCATGCGCAAGGGCGCCTTCTCAGCTGTCAAGACTGGAGCGACAGAAGGTGACCATGTCAGCGGGCACGATGTTTACGGTAACGAAGTCGACGATGACGAAGACAACCTGGACGGCGAAGCTATCGATGGGGAGGCGATGGCGATCGTTGTCGAAGAGAATGCGGATCTCGACGGCGAACCGCTAGCAGAGGCAGGGGAAGGGGAGGATCTGGATGGAGCGCCGATGTAGACAGTGGCAATGGTGCTAGCTGAGCGCATTGTCTTTGTGCATTCCTGGCAATACAGCACTCAAGCGCCGTCCTGTCCAGCGCCACGCTTTTGTCTCGGAGATTCGCTGGCTTTGTTGACTGCCTACCCACTCTACAGGGAAGCGTAGAACTTTTGCGCATTCTTGCAGAAGATCTTGTCAAGTGCCTCGTCCGGCAGGCCTATGTCAAGGAGGACATCCAGGCCCAACCGATAGTCGAAACCCCAGATCTTATCTTGCTCGTTCGCTGAAGCGTCTTTGCTGAGAACCCCGATTTTGCAGATGGCTGGATGGAAAGTCCTCTTTTCGAATGAGCCCAATTCGTAGGAAACAGCCCCAGAGCAGGCAGAGTAAGCCACTCACGCCAGTCACTCCCCCACATGATCCGGTCTTCACCGAATGCTTCCAAGACGGGCGACATGAAGGATGCAATGGCCTTCTTGCTCTCCTGATAAGCCGGACCGGTGTGGCCACTCGCAAACTCCTGGAAGGCCTCTGCTGCGAGTTCGGCAGGTAGCTGCGAGAGGTAGCCTGAATACTTGATATGAATGCTCGGTTGAAAGGACAATTCGGCCTGGTCGTTCCGGAAAATCAGCTTTGCTTCATTCAGATGTCTTAATCTGCAGTCGCGCATGCCCACCATGATCCGCTCGTAGTCAGTTAGTGCCGTGGGGGGAACAGCCTTTCCAACAACGCTCGCCAGGTCAGGCTTCCCCAGGTGGTCAATGATAAAACGAGCTGCAGGACCATTGGTTTCCTGTGCAGCTTGTACTTTGTTCACGCAGTCTAAGACGTTCTGCAGCACTTCCACACCGAAACGCCTGGCGTCAATGGTGAAGTCGAAACTGTAGCCGTGCTTGACCAGGTAGCTAAGGGAGTCGATGAATTGCTCAGAGAGGATGGGATTGTCGCTCGTCTCTGAGACTGGCGGGAAATCTTGCAGCAGGTAGCGGAACCCCCTGAGGCTCGCTTTTGCAGGCTCTGGCAATTGGGTGATGTAACGAGCGACGGCTTCTGAGCCTTCCGGAACCGGCGCCCAAGGTACAACTGTACCAAGGTTGCCAGTCTGTAGCTGTCCTCCCACGAGCCTGGAGGCAAATAGACGACGTCAGGCCATCCATACAGCTTAGAGCGGCAAAAGCAGAGGCAACGATGGGCTCAGGCCTGCGGAAGCGGCCACCCACCATTCTGTTTCGCGGATGGCAGCAGTCCATTCCCCTGTACTGTGGCTGACCTCAATCTGAACGTGTGTACCTCCTTCTGAGCGTTCCTTGCGTGCCTCGAGGGCAGTGGCAACGGCGCGCTGGTAATCGTCTGCCGCGTGGTCTGCGCAGACTACGGCGAGCGCGGCTGAAGGATCCTTCTGCCAATATAACAGCGAGAGAATCTCCTCTCCCGCCCAGAGATGGACGTGCGCATCGTGGACGGACGAAGGATGGCGCTGTCGGGTTGCGGGGGCGGTTGGACTGCTTGCCATGGCGCTCAGCATGGCTGATTTGGGGAAGGGAGGCGGGCGGCGCGGTGGCATGATGGGCTCGACTTGAGTGTTGTTCTGGGAGAGGAAGAGGGGAGGAAAGGAAGACCCTCAGAGGTGGAGAGGCGAGGGTGTCTCGAGGACCCGTTGTCCTGCACAACCCGGCCGAGTTCCGCCGGACGACGAGGAAGCCAACGCCCGGGCGACGATGTCGACTCAAGACCAAGTGTGGGGTCTTCTGTGGTCTGTCCACTCTCGCGTAGCTGAGCTCTGCACCCCTGGCGCTCGTATGGTCTTGCTTTGGTAGTGGTGGTGCAAAGACGACCCGGTGCACGTGAAGTGGGCACGGGTGCCTGGCTTCGCCTCTCCCGACTTCACAACTTGTCGCGTCTCCAACAGCCAGCGTCAGCATTAAATATGGACGAGGAGCAGCAAGAAGCGCTGCCTATCAGCGTCCCTACACCCGAGATGTTGCCAGAAGTAGACGCGCAGCTCCTCGATGCCGCTGCTGCCCCTGTCACCGCTGCTGCCGAAGTCCCAGCTCTGCCAAAGAAGCGCGGTCGGAAGCCAGGGTCGGCCACGACGAAAGCAGCAAATCAAGATGGAGCGACTACGGCCAAACTCAAACCTTCTGTGGCCTCCGGAGGTCCGAGCAGACCCGGCCACACTGTGTTTCCCGTCTCGAAAGTCGCCAAGATCATCAAGGCAGACAAGGACATCCCCTTGGTGCAGAAGGAGGCTACCTTCCTCATGAGCGTCGCGACAGTGAGCGCATTCACTTGATTCTACCACTTCGGTATGCCATTGCCCTGAGCCGGGGATGCTGATGCTCGTATCGCATGTCTGCGTGTCTCCGGCGAGCTCAGGAGCACTTCATCCGAAGACTATCGGACGCCGCTTACACGAAAGCTAGAATGGAAAACAGCAAGACAATTCGGTATAAGGATCTCGGTGAGTCTGCCCCTTCGGAAGCCGGATGAAGGGCGCCTGCATCACTAAGGTCCGTGACTGCCGCAGCGAGCGCGTGTGTATCAGACGAAGGCGACGCGCCGGGCGACTTCTTCTTCCTGGAAGGTGGGCCATAACGCAAAGAGGCGTACATAGTGCTTGTACCGCGATGCTCTGCTGACCCGTTCCTGGCAATGTTGCTCTTCAGAGGTGATCTCGAAGGCCACACATTCCCAGTTCGCTGCTGGCAAGTGACGGATCGACAATCGACAGTCGAGAGAGCTGTTGTTGTACACTCTGGAATCTATGTCAGTTGCAACATGGTTCTCCGATCCTCAACTGACCTTTTTTCGACGTGTCGACATGCTCCAGGGTTCATACGAACTGGCGCGCACAGCGCCTCCGCCATTGTGTCTACAGAGACGCTATTATGTCTCCCATCTACGCAGCTATCATCGCCTGCTATCGACACTCCGTACTGCATGCCTCGCAAGGTGCCGCAATTGCTGACCATCTACGCATGCTGGCTTTCTCTCCTTCCTCACACAGATTTATGCGATTGTGTAACCTTGTTGGTGCTGAAAGAAGGGAGCCCGACCTGACTAACGAATAGTTATGTGAAAGCACTCGCCCATCTCTTCAATTCTCGCTTGAACTGATGCAGGCGACATCATAACGGCTAAACAGGCGCTTGCTCATCGTGTCGTGCGTCGTTGCTAAAGGTATCCTGCAGACTCCGCAACTCCGCCTGATCTCATTCGCGGCATCAATTGGGGATTGACCCGTCTCCACTGACCGCCGACCTTTATGAGCGAGACACAACCTGCGCGGCAGGCGTAAACGTCCATCATCATATTGGATCTCTTACGCAAAGTCCGAGCGTGTCTACCCGAGCTCGTCTCGCTGGCGTCGACGCTGACTGAGACTGCCTCACATCCGCCCCCTACCAAGGTTCGAGGACAGTACTTTGAGATCTGTATCCATATGACAGTATGCAGAAACCATCGTGTGCCTACGTTCGTCACACAAGCTCGATCCGCTTCTGGTCGGGTCCAGCTAAGATGCCTAAAGAAAAGCCTATATATACGCATTGTTTCAGCTGGGCTGCCATCGCAATCTCATCCACAGCAATGTGGACCATATGGTTTCAGCACCCTTCAGAGCTGTGGTTCTACATTCTCGAGTTGGTTGGTTGACCTGACGCCGCCAGGCCCAGGCATCGACCGCCACCAAGACTGTTCCCCACCAAGCGGCCTCTCTAGATTCGACTGTGGTTCAACGGTAGAATTCGTGCTTGCCATGCATGAGACGTGGGTTCGACTCCCTCCGGTCGAAACAGACTCTTCTTTTGCTCTTTGTGTGCATCATCCCTTTTGCCGTAAGCGTCGACCGTACGTCCATGGGTGCCGTGCCCTTTTGCCCTATTATTGCGATGCGGTCAAGGCATTCGGCAATGTGCGCCCTCCCAGAATGTGAGGAGTACACGGTCGCACTGCGGGTCTGAGGAGCCCATGGCTCATCATAGAAACCGCGTTTCAAGAAGTCTTTTAGTGCTCGTGTACGATTGGCCCTGTAGGCACGTCTAGTTGCTGCTCTAAGGCTACGACAACATATCCTGCTGAACGAGTACCTTCTTCACGCGCTCGTACACCCCCAGGAAGATGGCTCCTCCAATGCTGATCCAGGTCACACGGGGTACGACCCCTCGGAAAAGCGTCTTCCCTCCTTCCTCCTTCGCTATGCGGACCATCGTCTTGACAAAGTTGGACGAGTAGTCTCCGCTGCCGAGCATGATGCGCGTCTTGGCTACGTCGAGCGGTGTCGTTAACGCGGCTGCAATTCCGCCAGCCAAGCTCCCGCAAATTGCAGCATATCGCGCTGGCAGCTCGTCAACGCTGCGCAGTCCGAGCGTCTTAGTCGCTAGAGTGCTCTTCATCTTTTCGTATAGAGGAAACTGTATGCAAGTGAACGGAATCTGACGTGCAGCGTCTCGGTCAGATGTGCTTCGCCATGCTCGACCGGCTCTCCAGGAGTCAGCTACACTCACCTCCCGAGCTATCGTACTGCCAAAGCCTCTATAGAATCCACGTGGTCCTGATTCACGGAGTATTCGCAGGGCACCCTGCAGCGATCCGCCCGTCCCAGCAGCGGCGGCTTGCTGTCTTGACTTGACAACCTCCGTGGGTACGCGGATCAAGCAGGCTGCCTTTGGCGACAATGCAAAGATACGTTACACATCAGAGCTTGTGACCAAGCGACCGTGTGAAATCAGTTCTCACCACTTCTCCACCGCTAGCGGCCAGCATGTGCACGGCCGGTGCTGCCTCCGCCGACTGCAAAGACGGTATCAAGCGTGGTAGCCGGCTCTTGAGCTGTTCATAGCATGTGAAGAAGGCGGCCGCTGGAGGGGCAAAGAGGGATAGGGTAAACGGAGTGGCCTTAGCAGGTCGGCCACAGCATGATGTCCAGATGCGCGCACCTCCTGGAGCCGACCCGACAGTGACGCTTCCCAGTCCACGGTAGATGCCACTGAATCCCCCAGCCTTGATGAAGCCTTGCGACGATTGCAGACGCGTCTTGAGCGTATCTAGCGGGAAAAGAGCAACATCGACAGATGTCCCTGCGAGTCCCCCGGCCTTGATGGCACGGCGCATCAGGTCGCCATCGAAAGCACGCGATTCCGGATCAACACGCACAATGAGCGCCTGCGAGAAGCTGGCTTGGGTGGAGCTTGCCATTCGGCGGATTTAGCGGATGTCTGAGGGTTGAGACTCGTCTGAAGTCGAGGTGCTTCGGCCGGAGTCCGTGGTGCCCGATCGGCTCGAGACACGCGCTCGGACGACCCGGCGGCATTGACCGCATGCATTCGCGAACAGTTCCGTTCCTTCAGTTTGTGTACCTTAACCAGCACCAGATGTCGAAGGAAGATGTGCGGCTGCACAAGTCGACCGGCGCAGATGCCCTGCCGATGAACCGCCTTCTTGCCGGCGAGCCGGCCGTTCCTGCCGACAGCACGATGGTGCAAGATGCGAAAGATGAGGCGCAAGATGATGGCCTCAAACCAAGCATTGATGAAGCTCAAGCTCAACCCTCGGTTAACGACGAAGGAGGCCCTTCAGGCGTGCGAGCTGTCATAGGGGGGTTCTTCATCAGGTGTGTGGCGGAGTCCGTTACGCGCATCGCGTCCATTGATGTGGGTCTTGCCTTTGAAGTCGCTGACCCTCGCTCGATCCCTCACTCTCAGCTTCTGCACCTGGGGCTATGCTGGGAGCTGGACAGGTGGGCATGCCGCCGCCTGCAATGTCCATGCGCTTCGGTGGGATCGACTGCTGATCCTACGGAGAAACGGTGGCGCCGGAAATTGTGTCGGTCGTCGCAGTCTTCCAATCCTACTACGAAACGGACGAGCTCTCGACACTCTCGCCGAGTCAGATCTCCTGGATAGGCTCCATCCAGATCTGCTGCGTTTATCTTAGTAGCGCGGTCGGAGGGCGGCTCTTCGACAATGGCCACATGCGGAGAATGTGTGCCTCCAGGAAACACAGGTCAACCGAGAGAAGCCCGAAGCTGATACGTCGCAAATATACGCCATCATACCTGCAGCCTCTTATTCAGCTGCCTTGCAACCACACTGGGCTTCATGATGGCCTCCATCTCTTCGCAATACTGGCACTACATCCTGTCGCAGGGCTTCCTTACGGGCATTGGCCTCGGCTCGAGCTTCAGTCCTGCCCTGGCATGTGTCTCATCCTACTATCGACGCAAGCGGGGTCTCGCCAATGGCCTGCTGTCCGCTGGCTCCGCGATAGGCGGATTGATAATTCCCATCTACCTGTCAAAAATGATTAACAATCAATCTATAGGCCTTGCGTGGTCTCTCCGGACTTCAGGCTTCATCTGTTTTGTCCTACAAGGCTCAGCTGTCCTGCTACTACAGCAGAAAACAACTGCGCCCTCCGACCGACCCCTCTTCGACATTTCCATCTTCCGTCAACGTGCCTATGCCATCACGACCGGCGGGCTCTTCCTCACTACAGCTGCTGTCTTTGTGAGTGTTGTTTGCCCATCGGCCATCAGGACAAGTATTGAGAGTGCCTCTGACGTACTCACAATCTGCAGTACCCGGCGAGTTGACACCGCATCTTTGTTGTTCCGCGGTTGGGGCTGACTCGTCTGCGATACAGGTATTCTATATCCAACCCTTCGCCGTCAGTAAAGGCGTCGACGATGGCCTTGTCTTCTATTCGATAGCCATTCTAAGTGCGTGCACCATGTATCGCGAGGCATGCGCTTCATAGCTGAGGAGCTGAGTGATGATCTGCATTCTAGACGGAGCCAGCCTGATTGGACGTCTGTAAGTGCCGCTCACCCGCTGTATACGCCATAGGTGCTCCCAGACTTACATCGTCCTTTTGCTTCACTCCGCAGTGCTCCGCCCATCGCAAGCGACAAGCTCGGCCCATTCAACGTCCTAGTCTTGACCAATGTGTCGGCCTGCGTGCGTATATTCCTTGCCTTGGAGCGGTGTATAGACTGATTGACCACTGGCATGCGCAGATTCTCATGTTTGCCTTCTGCGGCATCCAGAATTTTGCTGGCGTGGCGGCGTTCTCGGCTTTCAATGGTGCGTGTAGGCCGCCGATACCCCAGATCTGGCCCGAGCTCACACTCCCCTCCTGCGATTGCCCGTGATGCGGCCGGACGTGTGTGTAGGCATCGCGTATGGCTCATACGTAACAGTCGTGCGTGTGGGCGGTTGCCTTTGCACAGCGCAGGCCGGGTGATGCTGACCACTCGCGCGCGTTTCCCTTTTTGCGCGCTAGAATCCGGTCGTGCTTGCGAATCTGTCAGACCACCCGTCCCGCATCGGAACGCACATCGGCATGTCGTTCATGCTGAATGCAATAGCTGCGCTTGGCGCTCCACCGGCTTTGGGCGCGGTGATCACGGCGACGGGAGCCTACTGGCCGAGTGAGTCCGCTTCCTCTGGCGTTATGGAACGGTCACCGCACATACAAGCAGTCAGCTGACGCATTTGCTCCTTGCGGTCATCTCGTCATCCCGTGTAATCACTCTCGGTCGCGCGCTGCCAAGGTGCTCTGATCGCTGGAGGGTTGCTGGTCATCTCCATAGTGCTGCTCGCTACCGGCAACAAGCTCTTGAGGAGCAGTAAGGGTACCTGGAGGGTGTAGTAGCGCCCACCCGGGCGCTTGTCGGCTCAGACTCAAGAGAGCTTGTCCCGGCAATACCGTTGCCGATCCACCAATCCCCTTGACGTGCCTAATTCAGCTTGTTGTTGTGTGCAGCACGCCGCGCAACATTCAGTGACGAAAGGAGTGGGCGATAGCCCCCAGATGCTAGAAAAGTTCGGAGATTTGGACGCCTTCTCTTCATACGCTCGCTTCGTCTTCTGTCTAGGTACATGGCACAATAGGGCGGCGCATGGTCTCCCATCTGCGCGATACTACGGGCGCGCTCTCCCCTGCGGCTCTAGCAGCGAGACACGCTGGTATCGAGAGCCATTTAGAGGGACTCTGTGGGAGCACGAAGAAAGCCACGAGGAGGCGCAGCCGTCATCAGTCCAGGAAGACATACGTACACAGTCTATAATCTGCACTGCACAGAGGCACCCAGAACTCACGGCTGATGAGGCTCTCGAGCTTCTGGACCCTGCTCTTCACGCTCAAGTCGATCGTCTTTGCGTCACCGAAGTCGATGATGAGGCCGCCGAGGAGGTCTGGCTGGACCTTGTTTACGACGTTCAGGGTCGTGTACTCCTTGCTAATCTTTGCCGTGTCGATGGACTTCTTCAGGCGGTCAATAGTGGCCTTGTCGAGTGCCTCGGCAGCTGGGTAATGCAGACGAACGTAGGGTCTCAGTCGAGCTGTTCTGGAGCCACGCAGCGTACATGCACATTTATGCGCGCGACTGCAATGCCAGTGATGCGTCTCGGATAGACCCACAGTGGATGGTCACCTGGAGCTCCCCGCGGTGAGCGGCCATAATCTCCTCAAAGCCCTGCGCGACCTTTTCGGTCTCGTAGAGACGGCCGTTCTCGGCGAGGACATTCAGGAAGTTCTTTGTGAACTCGGACGTGCTTCCGCCGAGGCCCTTGGTGATGTCGGCGAGACCCGCCTGCTTCTCCGAGGACGACAGGGTCGGGTTGGTCAGGAAGGTCGCGACCTGCGGGCTCGACTTCATGAGCTGGCGGAGCGCCTTGAAGTCCGTCTCGACCTGTGCCAGCGCTTTGGGCGATGACTTTGCTGCGGCGGTGAAGAGGGCGCCGGCGTACTTTCCGGCAAGACCCGCTGGGATCATTGGGGGCTGTCGGATGTGGTGTCCGGACAGGGCAGGCAGCAAGGCAGCAGAGCGGTATTGCCAACGAGGCGACAGCGGCACCGGCGGCAAGGCGGAGCGCGACGGAGCACAAGGGAGAACATGCAGCGTCAGCTTGGCCGTAGTGCCGCCTGATGCATTTGTCCCTAGAGCAGGGCTCCCACTAACCGCCGTTGACTTTGTCGCAGCCGTAGCGTAAGTCCGGATGCCGAGGGTGCGGAGCATGGCGAGAATGTCTAGGCGTGTGTAGCTCTGGCCGTACGTATATCAATCGATCGTGCTCGTCTTTACTGCTGCTGTCAATGGGCCTCTGTCCAACTCGTTGCCGTGGTTGCTCCGTCTCTGGGGAGGGCGAGGCTCGATTGGCCCTGGCTGGCCCTCCTCTGGGGGCGGGGGGCCACGCTGCCTGCAGCTGCGCCAACAACCTGGACGAGGACAGACCCACATCTCAAACAGTCAGGGGCAGTCAGGACAAGCACGACAGTGACAGCAACCACATACAAGTGAGTGGGCTCCAGCGGGCGCGCACCTTGCTAGAGGAATGTCCCCCTCCCACTGACGGATGAGCTCCCCCTCCCTTCATTGTTCGCGCGTCTCTTCAAATTTCCTGCGTCGACCCGGTCCGCTTCTGCGACAACAACGGCTGTCCATCCGAACGCTCTGGTTCGATATTGGAACCATACGCGTACATTCGCAACTGCTGCTCTGATTCCGCACCTCCAAAAACGCCCTCTCCTGGGATACGCTGCTCAAAACGGCATTCGCGGCCTTCGCCAGATCAGGGCTTACTCCACCAGAGAGACACCGACAGCCCCAGTATGTCGTTCTTCAAGCGTGGTGGAAGCGACAGCGAGTCGAGCGACGAGTCAGAGGAGGAGTTGCTCCAGTCGTCCGACGATGAGAGCGGCAGCGACAAGGGCCTCAAGGCAGCCAAGCCGTCCACCTCAGCGGCCGGAGCTGGCGGAGCCGCATCAAAGGCAAAGGGCAGCAAGTTCCTGCGCGCAGCAGGGAGCGACTCGTCGTCCTCGTCCGATTCCGACAGTGACAGCGATGACAGCGACAGCGACGACAACGGGAGCGACGCGGGGGGAGCAGACAAGGCCAAAAAGTCATTGGGATCCAAGTTCCTCAGGACCGCAAAGGGCGCAAAGAGCGACGACAGCTCGGATGCTGACTCGGACGACTCGGATGAGGACAAGGTAAAGGTCGTAAAGTCGGCAAAGAGCAAGCGCATGGACGAGATGGAGGCCTCGGAGAAGAGCATCAGCAATGCAGAGCGAATCGGGGATTGGGCGAGCGCCAATTCAGGTGCGCAGGGACGGCCTAGTAGGATCGAAACTTGCCGTGGCAGGCAACTGATACAGTGTCCTTTCATCGGTCCCCTCACAGAATACGACAAGCTAGCGCGTCTCGCCGCCCCTCTTCCCGGATCCACCTCGTCTCTCCTGCCTCCCGTCTTCCTTCGCACAATCCTTTCCCTCGAAGAGTCCCTCGCCAATGTCTCGACTGCCGGCACTGCAAAGTCCGGCAAGAAGGGCAAGGGGATGAACGCGACGAGCGCAAAAGCCCTGACTGCCATCAAGCAGAAGATCAAAAAGGCGACCAGGGACAACGAGGCCATCCTTGCCGAGTACAAGGGGGTGCGTGCTTGCTTGCACGCCAACGTACATACTGCGTAGTAGGCTGATCCTCGCCGCCCACGATCCTGCAGGATGCCGAGGCATACGCGAAGAAGTACGAGGGCGGACCCGCCGCTGCACCTAGCGCTGGGCCAAAGAAGGCCAAGAAGGTGCGTCTGCCAGGTGCCTATCAATGAGGCTGTGCTGCAGCTGACCACATGCTGTATCATGTTCCAACCTACACAGTTGGCGCGAGGTGCTGCTGGTGGCGAGGAGGGCGACGACGATTTCATGACTGTCGGCAAGGGTGGAAAGGCATTGGCGTTTGGCGCCGGCGGCGACAGCGTCTTCAAGAACCTGCAGATCATCCTCGAGGCGAGAGGCAAGAAGAACACGGACAGGACGGACCAGCTCAAGGCGCTCAACCGGCTGTACACCGAGTCGGCAACGACCGTGTACTCGAAGATCCGCGTGCTGCTCGTCCTCGTCTCGAGCTACTTTGACGCTGCAGCGGGGCAGAGCGGCATCCAGGGCTTCATGCCGCTCGGGAGCTGGACCGCCGCGCGCGAGAAGCTCAACGAGCTGCTCGAGCTGCTGCAGAAGCACAGCCAGGAGTACGTTGTGAAGGAGGTGCTCATGCAGGAATACGACGACCTCGAGGAGCGCGCCCCAAATGTCAACGGCGAAGGACCGCTCGTCAGCATCCGCGGAAACGTCGTCTCGCTTATCGAGCGTCTCGATGACGAGTTCAACAAGTCTCTTCAGAATACGGATCCGCACGCCGTTGAGTACGTCGACAGGCTGAAGGACGAGAAGCTCGTGTACGACACCATCGTTCGGGCGGAGCGATACTTTGAGACCGCACCAGAGAACGGAGGAAAGGGCGCTGAGGGTGAAGTGGCACTCTCGAGGGCGCGTCTGCGCCGACTCGAACACATTTACTCAAAGGTGGGTCCCCAGTGACGCTCGTCTTTGGCATTTAAGCTTTGCTGACACACCTCTGTGCGTTGGCAGCCCGATATCGTTGTTGCTGCCCTCGAGTCTGCGCTATCGGAGGGTCTCAGCACGTCCCTCTCACCCAGCAAGGCCACTGCGTCCACCTCACCCGCCCTCACCCGCAGCCTTTGTGTCTACCTCTACAAGGCAGCAAGCCCGCGCATTCAACTCCGCGCCATGCTCTGCCACATCTACCACGCTGCGCTACATGATGACTACTACACGGCGCGCAACATGTTCAACATGTCCAACGTGCAGAGCGAGGTTCCCTACGCGGCTGTCGAGACGCAGGGCCTCTTCAACCGGACCCTGGTCCAGGTCGGGCTGTGCGCCTTCCGCGTTGGCCTGATTGAGGAGAGCGAGCAGACGCTGCGCGAGTTCATGCAGACGCAGCGCGTCAAGGAGCTGCTTTTCCAGGGCCTTCCCACGTTCTCCTCCCGTTCAAACGTGCAGCTCACGCCCGAGCAGGAGAAAATCGAAAAGGCGCGCCAGCTGCCATTCCACATGCACATCAACCTCGAGCTGCTCGAGTGCGTATACCTCGTGTCGAGCATGCTCATCGAGATCCCGCAGCTGGCAAAGGAGGACGCCAACCCAGAGATGCGCAAGCAGGTCAGCAGCCGGACGTTCCGCCGGATGCTCGACCACAGCGAGCGGCAGGCCTTCTCTGGTCCGCCAGAGAATAAGCGCGACCACGTCATCCAGGCGAGCAAGGCGCTGCTGGCGGGCGAGTGGGAGCGCGCGACCGAGCTCATCCAGTCCATCAAGGTGTGGAACCTGATGCCGAACGAGGGCAAAATCAAGGCCATGCTCTCGCGCAAGATTCAGGAGCAGGCTCTGCGCACCTACCTCTTCACGAGCGCGCGCTTCTATTCGTCGATCTCGCTCGAGCACCTTGCAGACACCCTCGCACTGCCTCAAGCGGTTGTCGTGCCCATTGTCTCGCGCATGATCTGGGACGAGGAGATTGCAGCGTCTCTCGACCAGTCGACATCGATTCTCTCGCTGCAGAAGGTCGAGCGCACCGTCCTACAGACGCAAGCGATGGACCTACTCGAGCGAGCAGAGAACATGGTCCGCCTGCTCGGTCACAGCAGGCCGGGCGCCGGCGGCGACCGCAACAACGATGACGGCGGCAAGGACGGCGGTGACCGGCAGGGCCAGGACGGCCAGCGAGGCGGGGTTGGTGGGCGTGGAGGTGAGAGACGGCGCGGCGGAGGCAACTTTAGAGGGCGCGGTCGCGGAGCTGCACAATTCGGCGGTCCCATCCGAGCCATGTAAACAGCGTTTCCCGCCCTTTGTATTGTCCACACGCTCGAAGCTGAGCAATACAGAATCTGACATCTCCAATGTTGCTCGCTCTCATTGGCTTTTTGTCACACTGACGGGGCGCAGATCAGATTTCCTTCCTACGAGAGATGGCCTTGAGAATAGCCCGGCCGAATGCGGAAGCTGGCCAACGTGCGAGAGGGGGCGTACGATGTAATCGTCATCACCATGAGTACGTCGCATCACCGGCAGACCCTCTACGGCACAGCACAACGCACCCGAGGCTGGGTTCTGGCCAGTGATGAGGCGGCCCGATTCCATGATCTTTTCGCCCCAGATGGATTCGGCTTTGGAGTATCTGGCGCCATACTCCTGCAGAAGCGTCTCTACATTGTACGGCATGTGCTGTAGGAGCTTGATGCTATCCTCTTCGGCGTTGGAGAGGGCCGTCATCTCGTGACCTTTGACGAGGTAGGATCCGTCAGACAGCTTGACCTTCGCGAGGACGATGGGCCCATGGCACACTCCGCTGTGTGAGAGAAGACGAGAGATGGGCACATGCCGCAGAGCTTCTGTCAGTCCATCGCTTATATCCACTAACGCAGTCGACGGCATCGGGCCTCTCACGAGACGACCTTGCCAGCCTCCCAGAACTCTGCACTCAGTGCCTGCATCTCTTCGTCATCCACAGACCAGACTGGACCGTGGCCACCAATGTAGACGAGGGCTGCAAACTCGCTTGCGCGTCCCTTGAAGGTGGAGAGCTTTTCCGTGTTCTCCCAAAGCGACCGCTTTTCGCTCATAAAGGCCTGCGACTGTGCGTCGTCCTTGAAAGGCTCCACGGATCCAGGGTCACTGAAGCATCAGGTTTTGTGTAGGTATCGAGACACCCGTAGGACCTCAGAATCAGTCAGTCTTGAATGTCGGTGAATGGCAGAGGCGGCACACGAGCCGGATTCTCTCTCACAGCGGGGCTTTGCCACCGTCCGGGGACGCAAAGACGATCTCTGCATGGTCTACCAGCTCGAAATAAGGGTGGGCGGCCTCTAAGGGTCATCGTGGTGTGTCCGGAAGACAGCCACACGGCGTTCGAACATGAGCTGGCGGTACTCAGAGCATTGGAGAATGGCAGCACCGCACCAGGTAGGTACCATCCTGGCAATCAAAGGGCCAGACATAGACATCAGCTGACATATACCTGGCGCTTCTGCTGAAGAGCTTCAGGTCCGCAGCGTGCGTGCCGACCTGTAGGGCGGCTCTTTCCGTCAACGTCGAAGCTGTCGAGGGACGTTAGTACGAAGAGAACTTTCGGTTTGGTGAGCGACATGCTGATGGGCTGTGGAAGCGTTAGAGAGCAAGCAGGCAGCGCTGTCAGTCAGCGTTGAGATTGAAAACGTGCTCGTCCTCCTTTTTCCTCCGCCTCTTGGGGTCAGCACGTGACCGGTGACGCGATCGTGTCACACCCCCCAGCACCGGTGCCCCCAGAGGCTCATCAGGTTCCAAGCAGATTGCGGAGGCGCCACGATCTGCTTGCTGTGCGGGTGATGTGCCGCGGCGCGCTGCGAGTTCTTGCTACTCGGGGTCCCGTTGATCCAAGTATCTGGGACTTGACGACTGCTGGTTGTGCTCATAAAGCAGCGGGTGTCAGGCTGTGCAAGGTATCTTCCAGTCTTGTGCATTGCTTCATGTGCTATCTTCACTCATAGGCTACAGGCGGGAGAAGGGACTGTTTTGCCTGAAGCGGCCAATTCTTACGAGATGGCCTTGAGGATGGCTGCACCAAAGGCGGAGGCTAGGCGTTGCAAACGAACGAGCGTATCAGCCGACCAAACATTGTTTTTCCCGCTGAGGACGCTCGCGCACCTGAAGCTGGGTTCTGTCCCGTGATGAGCCTGCCGCTTCGGCCAATGGCCACCTTCTCTCCCCAATCCTGGTCGGCCTTGACGTACTTGCCGCCGTACTTCTTGAGCAGGTCCTCGGGGAGGGCCGGAAGGTACTCGGTGAGCTTCACGGCATCCTGAGGCGAGAATGCGATGTCAGTCTCCTCCGACTCCAGACAGTCTGGAGCAAACTCACCTCCTCCGAGTTGGAGAAGCCAGTGACCTCCTGGCCATCGACAAGGTACTCTCCGTTGCTGAGCTTGACCGCCGCAAGCACAATGGGTGCATGGCAGACTGCAGACACAACCTTCCCAGCATCGAAGAACTCGGCATACAGAGCCAGGCCAGTCTCGCTGTCGCGCTCAAAGATCGGGCCGTGTCCTCCAACAGCCACGATGGCCGCGAACTCGTTCGCCTTGCCCTTGAAGTCCGAGAGCTTTGCCGTATTTTCGTAGAGGTCCTTCTTGTCGTTGAGGAAGGCCTTGGACTCGGGGTCGTCTTTGAAGGCCTCGATGGAGCTCGGGTCACTGCGAAGCATTGTAGAGGGGGAAGGAGGCACGTTAGTAAGAGCCCCAGAGCGCAATCCTGGCCCGTCCAGAAGCGAGGCGCAACGCACAGCGGGGCCTTGCCGCCCTTGTGCGAAGCAAAGACGATTTCGGCGTGGTCTACTAGCTTGTAGTAGGGGTGGGCGGCCTCTGTTAGGGAGCAGTCGCGTCGGGGTGAATCAGCTTCAATGAATCGGCGGGGCTGGCTTGAGGATCCGGAAAGGAACGGACCTGGGAGGTACCAGCCTGTAGTGACGAGTTGGAAGTCAGCAGCAGCATCAGCTTGTTGCTTTCGCGATCTTCTCGGCTGCCTGGCGAGTCTGCCCAGCTTTGCGCCGATGACGCAACCGGAGCGGGGATTCTGCCTGACCGGTCGGGTGGTTCTTGCCTCCCTCGTCGAAGCCATCGCACGACGAGAGGACGAAGAGGACTTTTGGCTTGGTAGAGGACATATTACAGGCTGGCTTGTTCTGCTTGAGGAGTGGTTGTCTGGAGATAACAGCCTGAGGAGGATGACTCTGGTCGACGCAGAGGTCCGTCCGTCTTTTCAGCTCGCAGCTCGGGCCCTTCGGGGTATTGGGTGCGCGCAAGCGCCGAAGGGCCGGAGGGGCCCGGGTGGGCCCTCCGTCCTTCCAACATTGCCAACAGAAACTCCAATACAGAGTAGTGACAGTGCAGTATGAATTTTAATACCAGCACCGCCTCGCTTCCCGGGTCAGGAGATGGCGGAGGAGTTGGACTTGGACCTGGAGTTAGCTTAGACTGTATCCTTAGTCATCGTGCCCGCAACGCGTGTTCCGATCCGCTCGCTGACGCATATGCCATTACCCTAGCCTCCTGTTACACAGCGCAGGACACCTTACTCAGCACCATTTGCCGACATCGAGCGGGAGCGTCGTGTCGCGGGTGCAGCCGTGGCTGGCCCAGCTCCAGCAAATGGAGACGGAACGAAGCGCGATTGTCGCGCCCGCCTCTGACCCGGCCCCGCTGACTGGCGCGGGCCGGCAGGACTGAGCGAGGAGGGCTGACTCGCCGCGATCGAGTGTTCCATAGGGCGGGGGATGGGGCTTTGATTATCGGTATGTGCTGCGGCTGGTGACTGCGTGCGTTGTCGGGAGCTCAAGGGGGGACCTCCACTTACTCCGCCACCAAGACCTGCGTTGTTCCCCCTAGGGGTCACAACTACAACCTTCACGATGCACGTGCCTGGCAGCTGCGGTGAGAGGCCGGGGTCGAGAGATTTCGAGGCTCTCGCCTACATCGCACGACGTGACAATACACACTTGGTGTGCCTCTTTGACGAATGCTCATGTACTCTCGCATAGAAGCTCTGCAGTGCACGAACCTCTGTCAGGAGGGAAGACGCCCGAGGAAGCGGAGGAGAAGATGACAACACAGGGTCCGAGGACCATGACAGGGATGTTCGACCCGGGGTAATATATCAATACTGTATGCCTTTGCCACGGTCCTTCCTCCTCTACTTTCCTTTGCCCGCTCCTTCTTCAGACCCTTCTCAACCCCTCCCTCCCTCTCGTCAGCACCTCTTCAGAATCGAACGCTTTCGAGATTGTGAGGATGACCACGCAGCACACGCTTCCGTATGCGCAGCCAGCCTACGGCATGTCCGCCTACCACCAAGTCCCTACCACGCCCTCTTATCCTGATCCATACGCTGCTAACACCCACCGCGCCAGCAGCATCCACCAGATCTCCAGCAGTGCTCCCACCACGCCCGACCCCTACGCAGCTTCGCCATCCTCTCCTCCTTTTCTGTCTCCCTCCCTGTCCAACCCATCCAAGTACAACAGCTTTCACGGTTCAACCACCTACCCCGCCTCGCCGCTGTCTGCCGGTCGAAGTCCGTACATGTCGACTAGACAGCACGCTGTTGCCGTGCTTTTGCCCCTCCTTGGGTTCCTCGCCATCCTCGTGAGCGTGAGGTTCCACACGCTCGTCACACAGCGCCAGCCACATCATCGTCTCGAAATCACCTCTATCGGCTTCTACCGCTTTGGTATCCAGTACCCGTCGCTGCTTGTCGCAGTCTTCACCCTGGTGGCGTCTGTCCTGAATGCAATGCTCGCATGGTGCTTCGCCCAGTCGTGCATCATACGTCCGACATCGCGTCTCCAACCCCAGCGGCCGGCCCATCTCGCTACCAGGCATTGCGGCCTTCTCGGCAGCCAAAGACGGTGCTTGGGCAATGCACCCATTTGGGACTGGCTGGATGTGGCTGTGCATTGTGTGTTGGGGTACCTTCCTCCTCACGACCACGGGCTTCAACACTGCCCTGCTCCGTGTGTTCAGGAATATACTCCGCCTAGACATACGAAATTGCTGACTGAGGGCTTGCCCGCTCCTGTACGGCCACGAGAAGGACCATCATCCGGGAGATCTCATCTACTGAGCTCGATATGACTTCGTCCTCCTTTGCATCCTATTATGCGGACGCTGGAGACTCTGGATTGTACAATTGCGGTCGCTGGACCCAAGTCCGCGGCCTGATGCTGTCCCCCTGCCCTGCAGGGACCGCCTTCACGAATAGCATGTTTGCTGGCGGAGCCCACTTTGAGAAGGAGGAGCTGGGCGCACTGAGCTGTGAGTTGACTGACATGAGCGGATATAGAGTAAGTGGAACTTTACCTCAGTGATACACCTACTGACGGCTTGACTCGTTTCGCTGACCAGACCTGCGCTTGGCCAATCTATCTTTCGCCGGAAATACAGGAGGCGTCTTACCCTTCACACGCTTCGAGCACAACCAGGCAAACTCGTTCGACTCGGCGGCGACTCTTGATCGACTGCCACACCCTGCCCAGAACACCAGCATCTCCTTCCTGCAGCAGGGCATCCGTGCCACTGTATCGTGTCGGGACCTGTCGGCGTCACCGATTGACGTGGATGGCAATATTGCCTGCAATCGAGACACGCCAAAGAGCAATCTCACTCCTGGCCTGCGGATGAAGGCCGCTTGGTGTGGTACTGCTGATGGAGGGTACGAAATGCATGCACGCTTCTTTGGGGACTACATACACTACGACAGGGACGATCAGCCACACAACCAGAACATTTCGGTGCGTCTTCACTTTACTACCTCCAGGCACAGCTCATTCCTATCTCATCCCCGTCAATCTCTTCCCCGGATCCCAGTGCACAATCGTTCCGATGGTAGGTCTACAGCAGGCTACCTGGTTCAGCTCGGACAAGTCCACCTGGGTCAAGACTCCCGCCTCTGGCAACAGCGGCGGCACATACCCGCTTGCGCTGATCGGACGCATTCTGGGCCACATTGTCGCGATGGGCTCGGTGGTCGGTCAGAACCAAGCGGATAACCTGTTCGCCGAGCAGATCGTGTCGCTTACGACTGCTCACAGCGGGGGAGACTACAGAATCTGGCCGCTTGTCATCCAGCGCCAGCTCGAGGGGATGTTCGCCTTCTTGGCGAGCTATGAGCGTGTCATTCTCGAGAATGCGCTACAGGGCAACACAGACGTGGACCGCGTGCTGCGGACGGGCACCCTCGAGCACGATGCATTCGCCTTCGCCAATAGCTACGTGACGTACCTTCTCCTCCTGCCGATCACGCTCGCCTGCGTAGTAGGCCTCTACCTCCTCATCGCTGGCACACGGCTCGGAGGCGGTCACAGGCCCGTGCACTTTGACGCACTCGATACCATCTCCCTCATCACGGCGGCGGCGTGCGGTCAGCTCGCACTAGACAAGGCCGCACAGGCTGGCGCAAGACCGAGCAACCTCGATACCGCTCACAAGCACGTTGCGTTTGTGGAACAGGCGAACGGCAGCTGGGGACTGGTCGAGAGGCGCATCTGAGGGCGGGCACACCAAGCCAGAAGAGGGCGGGTCCTGGGATAGTAGAGGGGCAAGAGTAGGACATACAGCAGGGTTGTAGGGCTGATGAAGTCATGCCAATGGTCGTATAACGCGAGGGTAGTGGCAAGTAACGAATTAACGATGGTACTTTCCGGTCCGCACTGCGAGACTGGAGGCAGCGACACCATCATGCAGACTGCATCAAGGATATCAATGAGATGATCTGCATAGGTCAGATGCAGCGATTTCGGACGCGGGCCATGCGATGTGCCGGCTGACGCACACCTCTAGCCTTGATCCGTGAAAGCCTTCTCGTCCAGCAAGCTCTTCACATCGGCGATCTTGCCGTCGATGAAGGTGTAGAAGACGTGTTCGCTGAAAGTCAAGACGTCCTTGCCGGCGACCATGCCTTGCAAACGTGTGCCCTTGCCATCGCGTGGACGGCAGTCTGCGAAGAGGATACGGCAGGCCAATCGTCCTTCGCTAGGGCTTGCGACATTGGCGACCACCATCTCGGCCTCGAAGCGGATGTTCGGTATTGCTACAAAGGCCTCGAGGATCAAGCCCTCGTACTGTGCACGGGTCATGCGCCGGCCATTGTGGTGAACCTCGTCATGCACGAATGAGGAGAGGTCGAGCGTGTAGCTGTTCGAGCCGGAGGAGGGGATGGCGTCCCTGAGGGCATTGATTGTTGCCAGGTAGGAATAATAGTGCGCTTTGAGTGCCGCCTCGTCCATCTAGAGCTGGTCTTGCGTCGGGCGTCGTTGACCGGACGCCAACCCGTTCCATCTCCGCACGTACACGTGCTAGCGCTACCGAGATGGCTTCTCCCCTCCTTGTCCAGCATGGTGCCAGATCAGCAGCAGCGACGACAGCACCCACCCACGCTGCCCGTCTGTCTGTCGATGCATACCGCTCAGCGGCTGTGCGTCTGTTCGGATCCCCCTCTGCAACCCGAAAGGTCGCCGAAAGCCCCGCACTGCACGCGCGTCATCAGGCGGCGGGCCTGATCTTCACGCGCGACTTCAGCAGCAGATCGCGATCAGGATCGTCAGCGAGGAGACCACCGCCGCTCTCCCTCTCCTCTGCTCCTACAACAACACTCCTCCTTCCAACCTCGTCCCGCTACTTCTCCACCACACCTCGTACAGCATCAGCCAACATGTCTGGTCCAGGCGCTTCAAACACCCAGCTCCTCGTCTCCAACCTCTTTTCCGTCGAGGGCATCACCGCCGTCGTCACGGGCGGTGGGACGGGTGAGCAACAGCCCACGCTGCTTGGTGCTACATCGCGTGCAAGCTCACATTCCACCCTATGCTCGCAGGCATCGGGCTCATGATTGCGCACGCGCTCAGCGCAAACGGAGCCAAGGTCTACATTGTCGGACGCCGCGAGGAAGAGCTCAAGAAGCTCGCCGACATGTACACGCCTTCTGGCAACGGAGCCATTATTCCCCTGCCTGGGTGAGTCCGCAAGGCAGAAGCCGCCACCCCATCGCTCTTGCCTGACGGTCCTCACGCGCCCACAGAGACGTCTCCACCAAGGATGGCTGCATCAAGCTCGCCGAGGCGCTCAAGCAGAAGGAATCATGCATCCACCTGCTCGTCAACAATGCAGGCGTCGCCAAAGAGATGGACAGCAAGGACGAATACACGAGCGGCGACCTCAGCTTTGAAAGCGCAGAGGCTATCTCGGAGCACATGCTCAGCAAGAACAGCAACGAGCAGTGGGACACTACGCTGCGAATCAACTCGCAGGGCCCCTTCTTCATGTCGGCCGCATTCCTGCCGCTCCTCGTCAAGGGGCACGAGACATTCAAGGGCTATACGAGCAGCATCGTCAACATTACGTCCATCTCCGGCCTGATGAAGGGTCCCTCGATGGGCCAATGTGAGTCAGATCCCTGTGCCCTCCGCGTCATATTGAGCGAGCCGCTCATCAGATAGTATGCCTCTGCAGATGCGTACTCGGCTAGCAAGGCGGCGGCCATCCAGACCACCAAGAACCTCGCAAATGTGCTCGTCAAGACCAAGATCCGAGTCAATACGTGCGTTGATCGCTCTGCAGCCGAGAGCCAAGCACTGGCAGCCCTCTGACATAATCATAACTCTCTGCACAGGATCGCCCCAGGCATCTTCCCTTCGGAGATGACGGCTGGCGAGAGCGACAGCAACAACAAGAGCGAGCTCCCCGACGCAGGCAAGGGTCTACCGGCTGGTCGACCGGGCAAGGACGAGGATATGGCAGGCAGCATTCTCTTCCTCGCTTCTCGAGCCGCCATTTTCTACAATGGCCAGATTATCCACCCGGACGGTGGTGCTCTCCTCACGAACCCGGCTTCGCTTTAGAACGAAAACGAGTGTCGTCCACAGATAAGAAGTAAAATGTAGCGCTACTTAGCGAATGGATGCAGAGCAAGTGACTTCCTGGAGCACAGTGTTGCTGCCAGTCCCGCCACTCCTCCGACAATTGTCCCGTGCTCGTGACTCTGCTCTGTGCCTTGTTTCCTGCACAACCCAAAGGGTCATCGTACTCGCACGCGCACTCGCACTCGCATCGCAAGCATGGCTGGTCTGCTGAGCAAGAGCAAGGAGCAGGTCACGGCTGCTCTCGAGCAGGCGACGGCTGCCATGGGCGTCAGCTCGGACGGCGGCGACACTGCAGGGGCATCAAAGCCCAAGACCGGCAGCAGCTCTGCAGCTGGAGCAGAAGAGAGTGAGCAATCGCAACGACAGAGAACCCTGCTTGCCGTCGTACTCATCGCATTCCTGCACTCTACCGTTGCCGTCTCCGCCCGCTGTCAGACCTCCCCAAATTCTACGTCGACGAGGCAACAGGGGATGACTCGACGGGGGACGGCTCCGAGGCGCTGCCGTACAAGACGCTGCTCGGCGCATACATTGCGCGCAGCAGCAGCGACATCTCGCTGTCCGTGCGCAAGGCCGGCGACGTGACGAGCGAGCCGTCGACGCACACGCCCGCAGGAGGCGTCGCGCCCGTCGCGCAGGTCCCTTGGCAGCCCGCGAGCGCATCCGGCGTCAAGAAGGCCAAAAAGCTGTACGAGCAGCACACAAAGAAGGTCGCGCGCACGGCAGAGCTCGCGCTCAAGGACAAGGACCGCGAAGGGCAGGACAGGGCAAAGCTCGAGGAGGCAAAGAAGGTCGTCATTGCAGAGCCAGAGGGAGCCCAGCCCGCTCAGCGCATTAAGATCAGGCAGGGAAAGCTCAACAGGGAAAAAAGGGTCAGAGTGTTTGGATGGGTCCACCGGCTCCGACAGCAGTCTGGCCTCACCTTCCTGGTTCTCCGCGATGGCACTGGCTACCTCCAGTGCATCCTCAGCGGAAAGCTGGTGAGTGCACATGCGCGCCGTGCGCCTGCTTGTCGAATCCGTGGAGCTGACGCTATATTGTCGCTCTGTGCAGACCCAGACTTTCGATGCTCTCACGCTCAAGGAGGAGGCTTCCGTCGAACTCACCGGCACCATCAACGCTCTTCCTGAAGGCAAGAAGGCGCCCGACAACCACGAGCTAGTCTGTGACTGGTGGCGCCTTGTTGGACGGGCCCCTGGAGGAGACGACGCCATTTCAAACAAGGTCAGCGAGGACGCTTCGCCCGATATTCTCGCCGATAACCGCCACCTCGTCCTGCGCGGTGAGACCGCTTCGTCCGTTCTTAAAGTCCGTGCCGCCCTGCTCCGCTCCTTCAGGCAAAAGTACGAGGAGATGGGGCTGCTCGAGGTCACCCCGCCGTGCATGGTCCAGACGCAGGTGGAGGGCGGCTCGACGCTGTTCGAATTCGACTACTACGGAGAGAAGGCCTACCTCACCCAGTCATCCCAGCTCTATCTTGAGACGTGCTTGCCCTCCCTAGGCGACGTCTTCTGCATTCAAGAGTCTTTCCGTGCGGAAAAGTCCAAGACGCGCCGCCATCTGTCCGAGTACACGCACATGGAAGCCGAGCTTGGCTTCATCGACTTCAAGGATCTCCTGGAGCATCTTGAGGAAGTCATTTGCGGTACTCTGGACATCCTCTTTGCTATTCCGGGCATGGAGGAGCAGATCAAGATTCTCAACCCATCCTTTGTCAAGCCTTCCAGGCCTTTCATGCGCCTAGACTACAAGGATGCGATCAAATACCTCAACGAGCACAAGATTCTCAACAGGGACGTTGAAGAAGGCCAGGAACCACGGATGCACGTCGTGGGAGACGACATTGCCGAAGCAGCAGAGCGGGAAATGACAGACAGGATCGGCAAGCCCATTTTCCTGCATGGCTTCCCGAAGGAGATCAAGGCGTGAGTGCTCTGGCTTGCCGTACACAATTTACAAAGGCAAGCGCTGATTCGTATTTCCTCCCAGCTTTTACATGAAGAAGGTCCCCGGAGACGAGGGCTACACCGAGTCCGTTGACATGCTCATGCCGACCGTCGGCGAGATTGTGGGCGGCAGCATGCGTATGACGGACTACGACGAGCTGCTCGCGGCTTACAAGCACGAAGGGATCGACCCGAAGCCGTACTACTGGTATACCTCGCAGCGCGAGTACGGTACTTGCGAGCACGGAGGGTACGGTCTCGGTGTCGAGCGGCTTCTCGCATGGCTTACGGGCCGATGGACCGTACGCGAGTGCTCCCTGTACCCTCGCTGGACGGGCAGATGTACGCCATAGACAGCTTAGATTGGGATTAATAGATTCCTCTGGCTAGACCACTTCTAGACAGCAGAACTATGCGTATCACAGGATTATCATTGTCTGCTATCCTTACGTCTCCCTGTGCCGACTAATGGTTGTCGCGCGGTACTCCAAAGGTAGCAGCAATGCGCTGATACTTGACGGCACTCTTCATGACCATTCCCTCGTTGAGCTGGTCCGCGTCCCCTCTAAACAGCTCCTGCCAGGGTGTCTGGTGTTTGGGGTACTCGAATGCGCCTTTCTCCTTCTTCCGCCGTGCCAGCTCCTCGGCCGAAATCTTGATGTCGGCTGTCCGCTTATTCAGGTCGATACGGATGATATCGCCGTCCTCGATGTATGCGATATTTCCACCGAGCGCAGCCTCAGGGCAGGCATGCAGGATGGATGGGCTGCCGCTCGTGCCAGATTGGCGGCCGTCGCCAATGCACGGCAACTCGGTGATGCCCTTCCTGATCAGCTCACCAGGAGGCTGCATATTGACAACTGGCAGCAGAATGGAGAGGTCCTAGTCAATTGGCTATATCGCGCGGAGTGTGATTTAGGGGCGCACCTTCGGCAGCACCCGGATAGCCAATCGGCCCAGCACCCCTGATGACCAAGATGGTCCGATCCGTGCATTTCGTGGGCGTCTCCTCGATCTTGACGTGGTAGTCTTCGGGTCCCTCGAAGACCAAAGCTGGGCCTTCGAATGCCATCGGGTCCTCAGGATCGCTCAGGAACCGCTTTCGGAAGTCTGGCGTGATGACGGAGGCTGTAGCGAGGAGGAGCGTCACCGCACTGTCATGGCGCATCAGCGATGCACCCGACTCACTCTTCATAATGGCACTGTCGAAGAGCGTCCCGGTAAGGTGCAGGAAACCGGCATCCTCGACCATTGGCTTGTCGTACGGTTTGATGACTCGCGGATCCCAGGTGAACTTGGCTATGCAATTCTCCTCCATGGTCTTACCATTCACCGTCTTGGCCTCTGGATGTGGCAATTGCCCTGCCTTGAGAAGCTCCGCCATGACGGCTATGCATAGGCGCTCATAGTCAGTGGATTGCCTTTTCTACATAAGCCCTGACGACGAGACCACATACCCGGAAGACCTCCAGCTCTGTGATATTCCTCACACAGCCACTCTCCTGCGGGCTGTACGTTGACGAGCAGAGGAATATGGTATCCGTACGTTTCGAAATCTTGCACGGTGATGTCGACACCGATATGCTTTGCCATAGCGATGACGCTGCCAATCACCAGCCGATCAGCAGGTACTGTAGCATACGGGTGAACGTAGGATCGCAACCTACTGGTTGGTGGCGTTTGTACTACCCCCAATAGCAGTATTGGCGACGATGGTGTTGATGAATGCCTCCTTCGTCATGATATCGCTCGGCTTGAGATCCTCTCGTACCATATCGACGATTCGAAGACCCGTTGCATAGGCCATCTGCCCACGTTCGCGGTATGGAGCCGGAATGCTCGAGCTACCTGGCAGAGCCATTCCGAGCGCTTCGGCCAAGGCATTCATCGTTGACGCAGTGCCCATGGTGTTGCAGCTTTTAGTTGGAGCGTGATCATCGTTAGTCAAGGACTCTTAGGTAGCACACAACGCGCGAGACTCACTGTCCTACCGACGGCGCGGAAGAGGTAGTAACATCCAGGAACTGGCTGTAGTCAATCTCCTTGCTTGCAAGCTGCTTGCGCGCAGACCAGACAATCGTGCCAGATCCGGCGAGCTTCTCTTTCGAGTAGCCATTGAGCATGGGTCCGACGTTCATCTGCGGACACCGGTCATCAGCGTCAATAGGCCGGTGATGGTGGCCGTACAGCACCCACTTGAATTGCGGGGATGTCCAGAGTGGCGGCCGCCATGATCAATGCCGGCGTGGTCTTGTCGCACCCTCCAAGGAGGACAACACCGTCAATCGGGTAACCATAAAGCAGCTCCACGAGTCCAAGGTAGGCCAGGTTCCTGTCGAGGCTTGCGGTAGGTCTTTTGCCTGTTTCTCTTTGATTACAGGCTGGGCATCAGCAGGAACCTTGGGAGACTCGTTCGTGGTAGTTTGCCTTACTGGATTGGATGCACTGGGAACTCCATTGGAGTTCCGCCCGCGGCTAGAATACCTGCGCGTACACGTTTGGCCAGGACGAGATGGTGCCTGTTGCAAGGAGAGAGATCTGACCCAGTCTGGGCGATTCCGATGATGGGCCTCTTTGGGTCATTAATCTCAGGCATTGTGAGGCCGAAGTTCAGGTAGCGTTCGAGATCTGGAGAAAGGCCAGAAAGGCCGACCGCGCTGTCGTCAGTTAAGCGATGTGGAAGGGAGCGAAACGCGTCGGTCCTCGTCTACGCACATAGTGCCGTCATGCCTGGAGCGGGGCATCGGAAGAGGGGAAGTCAGTCAGGTCACAATAGACGGGAGCGAGCATCGCCTTCCTCACCAGGGTTGTGTGCGTTGTTGAACCAGCTCTGACTGCAACGTGAAGCGTCAGCTCACTGATGTGAGCGCCTACTCGCTAGTACGCTTTGCGCGCACCTTCGGAGCGGCTTCAGCTCGCGGTCATCGTTCCTCAGACTTCCATTAGCAGCCGTATTCTGGTTCTTGAGATTGTCGTACGCCTCTTCTGCCAGTCGGGCTCTCTGCATTGCGGCCTCGAGTTGCGCCTGGAGGTCCTCCTCGGTGCGCTCTCCGCCGGGCCCAGAGCCTGCACGCGAGCCGCATGAGTCCTTGCAGTTGGCGCACTTTGACGGAGGACAGGCTGTCCCGTTCGCAGGCATTGCGGATGACATATCGGTGGTGGTTCCAGCGGTGTGCAGTGGGCCAAGAAGAGGGGAAGGGAGACGGCACTTCGTCAAGCCGAGATTGGGTAGAAAGCCGTCGCAAGCCGGTAGTCGACGGCTTTACAGCTCAGGAATGCCGAGATTGCACGTGACCCCGACGGGACGCGATGCAGGCCAGGGACTCGCTCTGAAAGTCCGACCTACAGAGCCTTTCGGCAGCAGCAACAGAAGTCTCTTCTCAATGGTATCGCACTGATGTCAGTTCCTTCAGTGCGAGAGCTTTCGGTGTGGTAACTCTCACCATACTGCAATTATGCCTCGGGGCGTGTCTGGACCAGCCGCTTTCTGACCTCCGAGTCTCCCTGGACGTTACCCTGGATGGAATTATGCTGGTACGCTGAACGCCGCGGAACTAGCTGCTACGAGCTTGCGGATAACTTCACCAGGATCTCGTAAGGAGAGCATCAGTGCATGGAGCCTCCGCACATTCGGCCTGCATGGCCTGGACATTCGGCCCGCTCGGCCTGGAGCGACACTGCTAGGAGGACACGTGTAAAGCTGAAGGTAGGACAGGCTTTGTGGGGGTGGGCTTCTTCTGTGATTGTGCCATCAAGTACTGCAAGGCCCTTGACAGACGTGCATTGCTCGACTCTGGGACCCTTCGTGTCTTCGAGCCGTCGGGACACCTGGGCCATTTTGCCACCGAGGGCTTTCTTCGAAACCGCCTGCACAGACGCAGCGTTCACAGAGGCGCAGATGTGTGGTGTCGGTAACCGTATTTCTGGGTGTACGGCGATTTGCGAGCTCATCTGCTTCTTGCGAGAGAGTGATTTTGTTCCTTGGCGGAGTGAAGATGATCAGGCGGACCTGAAGTGCTCCCGCTTTGGACTTGGGACGAAGTGAAGACAGGTTCGACATCGAGCACTGGCAGCAAGGGGTATTGTGTTTGAGCGGCAAAGCGCAGTCACTCGGGCCGTAGGACCAGGCTGCATCGTCAAGAGAATAAGGGAAAGGCAGTGCGTTCAGGCAGCGAGGCAAGTCAAGTCGCACAGGCACAGTCAGCCCGGGCGACAGATTCATACAAAAGCTTCAGCCGAGGCAACCGTAACTGCAACTGGAGCAGCACAAGGAGTCGCGCATAGCAAGTGGGTCGTCGTTCCTCGATCTCTGTTCGAGAAAGCGCCCAATTGCCTGGCGTACGGTTCGATTGCCTCCGGCACTTCTGTTGACGTGGGCCTGCCTGTTTGCTCGTGCACAGCTCGCAGTCGCATCGACATCTTGACAGGAGCGGGTGAGCAAGGAGACGCGAACGTGCTGGGGATACTGCCCGTCATGCAGTCCAGTGCTGACTTGGCGACTCGTTCTGCTCTCCCTCGCAGGCACCACGGAGCGTGCCTGATTCTCAGTCGCAAAGGGTCCACCCCCACCCCAGCAGATTCAGCGGGTCTTGGGCAATACAGCAGCAGCGACAACACCGCCTGAGCCGCACCTGGCATCATCGAGCAACATATTGGATACCTCGCTCGCTTCGACCTTGTGAGTTGCTCCTGTTGTCTAGCCGCCTGGCTCTCGGTCTGCCTGCGCGGACGCGTCCGTCCGAGTGGCGCGTGCAGTCGAGGGCAGCCCGGGCAATGTCACCTCGACCTCCTGTTGGGTGTCGAAGACGTCGACGGAAAAGATCCAAATGCCATATCATAGCTGACTTGTGTGTTTTGTCACTGTTCTTCCCTTTGACGGGCCTCCGCTCACCCACTCTTTGCTAGCTCGCCCGCTCGACCCGCGCCGGACGTGCGTTCCTCTGAAGGCCCACCTCCGTCAAGGCGGACAACCCTCGAGACAACCGGCAGCAACGACACAGCGTCAACCCACCTGCGCGCCCCTCTCAGCTTGCAAAGCACAGCTTCGCATCAACCACCGCTGGCCGACAACATACGCCTCGATCGAGTGCACCAGCTTGCTGCGGTCGACCGAACAACTCCGTCACAGCTTGCAGCCTGTGCCTGAACGCACCCCGCGCAGGCAACACCCACTCCACCACCACCACGGAGTCGTCTGCCCAACATGCAGGATTCTTCTTCCTTCCAATCGCCGCCGCGGCAACAGCAGCAACAGCAGCAGTACCCGCCTCAACAGCAGCAGGGCCATGCGCAGCAACAACAGCAGCACGACAGCAACTTCGACGCCCAATTTGATCTCATGAAGCGCTCCTTCGACAATGTCAACCTGTCGTCTGGCGCATCTGTCCAAAACGGTCCGGCTCAGCAGAGCGGATCCAACTCTGCGGGCGCTACTCCCAACCTCGATGGCAGTGCTGCGTTCGGCCAGGGAGCCGACAAGAAAGCTCGCTACAATACCGTGCTCGGCATGGGCATCCACGTGGGCGATGCATCGATTTCGGACACTCTCCAACAGCAGCAGCAACAACAACAGCAACAGCAGTCTCCACAGCAGTTCAATCTGGCATCGTTCAACCCTGGGATGGGCATTCTTGGTGGTGAGCGCGCACCACGAATCTGACGGGTGACGTGTTGAGAAAGCAGGCGGCATGACTGTTTTGGTTGTCGAGTCACTGCTGATGCTGCCATGTGTTCATCAATCCTCCGCCTTATTGCCACAGCTCCCGATCTGCTGAGCAAAAGCATGAGCGGCAACGCACAGCAACCATACGGCGGCGTCCCGGGCTTCCCAGACTACTCCAGCTACGCAACCCTCTCTGGTCAACCCAATGCCTACGGGCACACGCAGCCGGGATCCCCGACAGGTCCCTTTGGGCTGGGCTCTTCGACGACGGCGTTCAACTCGAATCACCAGCATCAAAGGCAGCAATCCTTCGGGCAGAGTATCAGTGGGCACCAGCGCACCCCAAGCACATTGTCTGCATTCGGCGCTCTGCAGGAGCAATCTTCTCCTGCTGCATTCACCATGACCAGCAGCTTCAACGGATCACCGCAGTACGGCCTCGTTGGCGCCCAGTCCCGCGACCAGTCATCCTTCCAGAACTCTGCCTCTCCTAGTCTGGCCACACTGCAGCAGCAATATGCCTCTAATCTGGCTTCATCCCCTTTCACCAACGCACAGCTAAGCAGTTTCCTCAACGCCAATAACGGCAATGGCTCCGTATCTTCTGCGTCAAGCCTGTCCGGCCTGGGCTCGCTGCCCGGCACAACCGGCCTTGGCTTCAATTCTGCCTTCAGCGCTCCTGGCTTGAGCAATTCGCTCAGCCCTGCCCAGAGCTACAGTGCCGCTTTCGCCGGAAGCCCGGCTCTGGGCGTTGCGCAGGCACAAGCTCTGCTGAGTGCCAGTCAGAACCTCGGTATGAGCGGGATGATGGGGCTGGGTGGACTTGGTATGCCAAATCGTGCGTCTTGGCGGGTTGTCTGCGCATGAACGAGTTGGGCTGCTGCGATTGCAGTAAAGTGGGGCTGATCCTTTGTCACTCTCGTTCTGATTACGATCCAGTCGGGGGCTTGGGCATGAATCTGCCCATGGCCGGTAGCCCTGCGCTCTCTTCTGCACTCTCGCCCCAGATGGCAAACCTCTCATGGCTGGATGGCAATTCGCCATTGGCGCAGTGGTCGTCCCAGATGGGCGGGAATGACGCCAATGCAGCTGCAGCCGCTGCCGCAGCTGCGCTCATGGCATCCACCAATGGCTACGGAGGACCCTCCGCCTTGTCCATGTCTATGAATCAGTCGCTTTCCGGAAACGGTTCTTACGAAGGTCCAGAAACGATCCGCACAGTTTACGTCGGCAATCTGCCCGGCGATGCTTCCGTCGATGAACTTCTTTCCCTCGTACGGTACGGGCCCATCGAAGCTGTCAAGATCATTCCCGACAAGAGCTGTGCCTTCATCTCCTTCCTCGACCCAAACATCGCTGCGGCCTTCCATTCCGATGCCTGCTTGCGAAAGATTGCCCTGCACGGCCAGGAGCTCAAGATTGGCTGGGGTAAGCCGACTGCCATTCCGACTTTGGTGCTGCAGGCAGCCCAGAACTTGGGAGCCACGAGGAACGTCTAGTGAGTTGTCCCCCGCTCAATCCACGGGATCCCGGCCCGGCAACAGCTTCCACTCGACGCCATTTTACGAGCAAGCTGACGCGTAATCGCTTGTACAGCCTCGGCAATCTCGACGACAGCTTTACCGAGCAGAGCTTGCGCGATGACCTCTCGCGGTACGGCCACATTGACCAAGTCAAGATCGTGCGCGACAAGAACATCGGCTTTGTCCACTTCCTAAGCATCGCAACAGCTATGAAGGTCGTCAACGAGCTTCCCAAGGAGCCCGAATGGCACGGCAAGCGCGTCAATTACGGCAAGGACCGATGTGCCTATGTTCCCCGGAACCAGCATCAGCAGCAACAGCACAATCAGATGGCTGCAGCTATGGCACAACACACAGCTGCTCAGCTCACGCCATTCAACCCGCTCTCGCCCGCTCCCTTGTCGCCATCATTGTCACCGATGCCCTTCTCGGGCGGGTTCGTCGACCCGAATGTACAGGCTGGAAACCGATGCATCTACTGTGAGTCTCGGTTGCGAATATCATTGGCATTGATGCGCGACATAACTGATGTCTGGACACGTTTATCATCCGCCACGTAGTGGGCAACCTGCACCCCGACACAACGTGCGAAGACATCTGCAACACAATCCGAGGCGGGATCATCGAAAGCATCAAGCTCATCCCAGAGAAGCACATCTGCTTCATTCACTTTGTCATGCCCGAATCTGCCTTCACGCTGCACCAGATGGTGCATACGCAAGGTCTGATGGTTCGCAATCGGCGACTCAAGGTCGGATGGGGCAAGCCGAGCGGGCCGTGCCCTCCTGGCATTGCCGCCATCGTGGCTGCAGGCGGATCACGCAACGTCTACATCGGCAACGTGCGTCTGCTACATTGCTGCCGTGCCTGCGCAAATCGCTGACTTGCCTCGACTAATACTCATGACAGATCGACGACTTCGACAATCTGACGGTTGAAAGGATCAGGAGCGACCTCTCCGAGTATGGCGAGATTGAGCAGGTCAATGCTCTAGTCGAGAAGAGCTGCGCATTCACAAACTACGTACGTCTCACCCCTTTACACGCTGTTCAACCGTAGCGTACTGCTAATCGGATGTTGCCCGCTCGCTCACCAGACGAACATCAAGTACGCCGTGAAGGCCATCGAGGCACTGAAGCGCCATCCTGAGTATAGCAAGTTCAAGATGTGAGCGCGAGGAGACTTATCAGTCTGCCGCTTCAAGGCATACTGACGGGTTGTGGTCCTGGCGAAACGCAGCGCTTACGGCAAGGACAGAGTTGGCAACATGGCCCGGCAGCCAATGAATCGCAGATACAACAATCAGCGCTCGGAAAGGCACAGAGGTGTTGGTGACCACAGCCACCACCATCAATACAATGGCCACGGGAACGGCAACATGCTCAATCAGTCCATCATGAGCTCGCCCGGCCCAGACTACGGCGCCTCTTCCGCGCACCTGTCCCCTGGCGACGCGGCCGGCTCGCATCTCCTCTCGCGATCCATGGGTCCGTCTCTCAGCGGCTCGAGCGCCCTCTCTCCCAGTCCGAGCAGTCTCAGCGTGCCAGGTAGCGCGCATGAAGGCGGACCGAGCACGGCAGCTAGCTCTGCTGAGCACGGCAGGGCTCTCTCCCCGCAGACGAGCGCGGCTACCTCAGCAGCCGCGGCTGTGAAGTCGCAGGAGCAGAGGCAAGGCCTGGCCTGATCGTATTCCTTCTACTCAAATACGCCCACCGCTTCCATTCATTATTTCCGCCGGATGTCTTCACTCCTCGCCCTTGTTTCGCCGGCGCCCCGCTTCGGCTTTATCCTTGCCTTCTTCCATCCAGAGTAGTCAGTTTAGCAATGCGGGCTTTGATGACGCGCGGTGGCTTCGCGCGTCACCTTCGTGGTGCAATTCCCGGAAGAATGGCTTGTAGACTAGAGCGTTGATCCGGAAGCGCAGAATAACGGAGTCCGTCTCGTTTGGCATCGCTCCCGCGTTTGCCGGGTCGCGACGTGCTCGGCAGGCCTTGATGAGAACAAGCCTGTCGTGACGGTCGAGACAGCAGACGACCGTCATTAGAATCCGACACTGGCATCTACAATCATTAGGCACCTCCGCAGCCGCGACTAATTCCACAAGTCATCGAAAGCGCTGCTAGTGTTCTTCGAGCTCGAAAAGCCGCCAAAGCCTCCATCGTCGGTCTCTCCTGCTTTGCTCGCAGCGGACTGCGTGCTCGCAGACGATCCGCCCCAAATGTCTTGCGAGTTGTAGAAATCAAGACCGGAGCTCGCCGGCTTGTTGGTGGCCGTGCTGGCCTGAGGAGCCGCGTACGGCGCGGATGCGGGCGGTGCAGAGAATAGGCTGTGACTGGTGCTGCTGGATGGTGCCGGAGCGGCCCATGGGTTTCCTCCCGAGATGGAGTTGCTCGCTGCGCGGCTCTGCGTTTGCTGCTGTGGCTGCGATGACCCATATGCGGGCGGGTTTGGCGAGGCGAAAGAGGACATCTGGTTGCTGCTGCTGGAGAAGAAGGAGGAAGGGGATGCGCTGCCGAAGCCAGCAGAGGCGGGAGCCGCCTGCTGCTGATGGTACGAGCTGGTACTGGACGATCCGCCTCCCAGGTTGAGCGACGCGAAGGCATCCATCCCCGATGCGGAAGACGATGCCGGCGCAGAAGGGGCACTCATTGCCGAGCTGCTGCCAAACAGCGACATGATATCTGCCGTGTTCTTCCTTGCGCTCGCGCCAGTCGATGTAGAGTGGCTGCCGGCAAACGATGTCGGAGCATTGAATTCTAGGTCGAACAGACCGCCGCCGTTGACCTGAGCGGCAGTCGGACCGCGCTGCTGCTGTGACTGTGGTTGCTGCTGTGGTGCGGTCTGCGGCGTCGGTGTCGTCCGAGCACTCGGCGCAGAAGGGTATGCAAGGGACGCTGGGGCTTTTGCGGACGACGCGCCGCCGAGGCTAGATGTAGGTGCGTCAGAGAAGGCGCCGCCAAGGAGGTCGACAGCGCTAGGCTTGGGCTGTTGTCGCGGGGGTGGAGGAGCGACCTGTGTACCGGCGAATGCATCAGCCACTTTGGCGCATTCGAAGGCCCTCTTCGCGCGAGCGCTTGCCGGACAATGGAGCGGTGAAGTGCACGTCTCTTACTCACAGCCTGCGAAGACGTGGCTGCTGGTACGGCCGGTGCAGACTCGTAAGCGGTCGCATCACCCAGCGTTGCAGGGTCGGGAACGGGTCCTTCCATTGCCCAACGCTTGCTCTCGTATTTCGAGCGGATGAACTGCTCCATTTTACTGTCGGCGGCCGAGGGAGCTACCGTTAGCAACGCAGCAGATGGGTCACACCTCCGATGGCTGGACTGACTGCTCTGGCGGCTGATGTCCAAGCTTGAGGTGAGCCTCCCAGTAGAGGTTGACTTTCGTGTTGCCCCACCTGTCCATCGTCTGCGAGGCGCCGTTGTATGGGAAAGACCCGGAACGTCAGGGCCCCTGAACGCCAACGCAGCACAACGCCGCGAACCGATGCAGACCCACGCTGATCTGTTCGGGAGACCAGGTATCGAGGTCGACGGACCGGACTGACGCGCGGGAGAGGGCGAGAGAGCAGTCAGCTGGCTGTTCTAGCACGGGGGACGAATGGCACGAGGCAGCCACCGACACACCTCGACTGATGTGCACACCGAGTCCGCGATGTATGCCAGAGCAGCGGATGCAGAGGAACACGCCCAGGTTGGTCGAGGCCCACCGCGCGTCTGTCAACAGGGCAGCGCGATGCATGCATGCAGCAGGAGCAACGAGGGAGGATGGCGCACCAGTCAGCCCGTCGATGCAGCCGTAGAACACTTTCCCCTCTGTACGAGGTGCACCACACGCACCATTCCGCTTGCAATCTCCGCAGAGCTTGTTCTCGGGGCGCTTGAGCATGGCCCGCAGGAGCTCGGCGTGCTTCGCGTTTGTCGCCTTCGTCTCCCTGAAGCGGTTCGACATTATGGATATGCGAGCTAGACGCTGACGGTGACGGTGACAAATGTGATATATGGGCTACAAATGTGTGCTCCAGACGTTGCAATTGTCGGTCGAGCAAGGGTCCAGTGAGGCGTGACAGCTGGGCACCCGCAAGTGGCATCAGGGCTCGGGGCTCAGGTCGTGTCTCGGACGGACAAAAGGGTACAACAAGTCAAAGCAACGCTGGACCGTGCTAGATAACACATCTCTACCACTCTTCACAATAACACGGTACTGCCCTGCACTGTGGAGGCGCATACTGCTGTTTGTCTCCGATGCTCCCGACGACTGGCGGCGCGGCTCACCGGATTCACATCTGCTCTGTCACTCGCTATGATCCGTGGCATCGTCGGCGTCGCTGTCCTGGAACGCGGTGCTCACTTGCCTGATCACACGTATAGAAAGAGCTCAGCTCAGCTAGCTGCAATACGTCAGGAGCGAGATGAGCGCGTTGGCTGGCGAGACCCACTTCTGCAGTGTTCTGCCTGCCTTGAGAGGTTGCTGCAGCTTTGGAGTACTCCCTTTATGGCTGCCCGCTCCCGCATGCGTGGTCGCGACATCTTTACCGTTTCCAGACGGCGAAATGTGTTTGGGCTCGACCGCCGCATCCTCTGGCGATCCCCGCTTAAGACTCGTGGCACTGTCGTCGGACGGCTCCGGCGAAGTAAGCTTCTGCTTCTTCCTGCTAGGCTCTGCGTCTCTGCCCGACTTCCGCAAGGTGCTGCCTCTGCCTTTCGTCGGAGCCGCGGTCGAAGCATCACCAGCGGACTCGGCATCCGAGTCGGAGGCTGAATCCACAAAGCCCGTTCCGGGTACCCTGTCGAGCGTACAGCCAGAGGGAAGATGGACACAGTGAGCATAACACTCGCGGTAGACTCACCGGCTGTTCGGCGGAGCGATGAGGCGACCCACCGAGCGGCCGTGCGTCCTGGGCGTGCGAGTGAAGGCTTGGGCGCTTTCTTGCGCGGACTCTGGCTCTGTCCCCTGCCTCCTCCGCCTCCTTCTTGCGTTGCCGGCGAGGAGGCCCTTCCACGAGGTCCACCCTGGCTACCTCCACCGGCGCCATACAGCTCGAAGCGCCGCTCCCTCGCCGCGACACCCGAGCTGCCTGTGCGGCCCAGGTCGGCGAGGGATGACCCACCAGAAGACAAGAGGCGCGAGAGCTGGTCCCGCTTGCTGTTCAGTTCGATCTGGAGGTTCTGGATCTTTCGCTCGGCGGTGCGCAGGTCTTGCTCCTTCAGGCGCAGCTGGGTGGCTGAGGGCGAGCAGCCGTTTAGCACGATGCACAGCCGTTACCTTACGTGAAACTCCCGGCTGACCCATTGCATTGTTTTGTGCCCTGGCATCGTGTAGCTGTTTGTCGAGCTAGGAGGGTATGCGGGTATGTACTGTCAGGACCCCTGTATTTCGTGCGTAGGCAGCTACTAGCTCACCTCGCAAGCGCCTTCGAACGCTAGACCGTAGGCGGGAGTCATACTAGCAGTCTTCGTGTGTCTCTTGTCCCCGTCAAAATCCAGGATGGCGGAGAGACCCGAGAAGTCGGCAAAGGTGATCTGGCACGAGATGGCAAGTTCTCTTCAGCCGTTCTCTAGAGAGCGGCATTGCCATTCTCACGGTCTTACCTCCAGTTCTCTTGAATGCGCGTCGTACTCCCCTTTGTAGCCGTTTTCAGCTGCGCCTGCCTTCGTTTGGGATGTCCCTTGAAACGCGTCCGCCAGCATCCGGACGGCTTCGTGCTCCTGCATCTTCTTGTTCTTGCTGCCCCGCTGCCCTGCAGAGAGGACATCAGACACAGGCACATCGACAGAGGCTGACTGCTGCTGCCCGTTCATCATCCTCGAGGCCGAGAGGACGACCTTGATGGGCGGAGTTGGGCGAGTGGCGGCATGCTGCGAGAAGGACTGGGAGAAGGACTCGGCTTGTAGGAATGGGGCAGGGACAGGGGATGATGTGACAGTTAGGCGAAGGAGTGTGGGTGGATGCAGTGCTCCATGGCTGTCGCCGTTTCCGGCCCCTT
The DNA here is from genome assembly GCA_008802785.1 of Symmetrospora coprosmae. Classification (NCBI taxonomy): domain Eukaryota; kingdom Fungi; phylum Basidiomycota; class Cystobasidiomycetes; family Symmetrosporaceae; genus Symmetrospora; species Symmetrospora coprosmae. Next base: position 766 of record VUYT01000037.1, on the reverse strand, counting down.
CGCTCCAGACGCGGTACAGGACGACGTTGACTTCGGACGCACTGTCGCCGGCGCCCGCTGCCGCTGCTGATGCTGCTGCTGCAGAGGTCATCTCGTCGTCATCGTGAACATGCGGACTCCATGTCCTCGTACAGCATGTCACACCTGCAGGTAGTGGGGAAGAAAGCAAGAAATCCGTCACACAACTCGAGTACTCGCCTGTACTCGTACTCGTAGCACAACCTCGAGCCAGACGGCACGTGCATCAGCCTCCTCGATCTCGTCTCGCCCATGACGCCAGTCGAGGCTTTCCGTACTGTCTTGTCCAACACCTACCGTCATATCCCATACCACCTCGGCTCCGTCGCGTCGTGCAATGCGCATCTCGATACCCCGGATAGACTACGTTCCGTCTCTGCCACCAAGTCTCGCAGTCTCCATCGAAGAGGCCGCTACCCGCATCGCAGAGTTCCTCGAGAATGGCAGGAGCAGCACGGACAGAAGCAAGGGCAAGGGGAAAGGGAAGGGCAAGACGATGATCCTGTGCGGCGCGGGTGTCAGCGTAGATAGGTAGGTAGTCCCCTGGGTCGGAAGCGAGCGCCCGCGGTGAAAGGTCGCCAAGACGGAAAGCTACTTGCACACCTCCCCGTCAGAGCTAGACTGACTGCACCCGCTCCCTGTAACCCCCCCCCCCCCCCCCCCCCCCCCCCCCCCCCCCCCCCCCCCCCCCCCCACCCCAGGGCAAAAGCGGCCCCCCCACCACCCCACCCCCCACCCCACCCCCCCT